>CM037855.1:117020550-117116201 GCA_021234595.1 Delia radicum | reverse complement strand
TTTATTGTTTTATTTTTTGAATATTTTACGATTTTTATATGCACATGCTAGCCTTTGTTTGAAAAAATTAAATGAACATCTCGGTTGCATTTTGAGTAAGTCCTATATGGTTGATTTGTTTGTATCTTTTCTTTTTCTCTACTTCGTCCATACATGCTGCGACATCTACATTTGGCCTTTTTACTTGTTCTCCTCCTATTAATGTGTTTATCAGCAATATTTTGGTAGCAACGTAAATAGTTAAACATTAGTTCAAAACTAGTTTTTTTTTTTAGCTGAAAACACAATGTCAGCAAAAAAAATTAAAAAATTAGTCAAACATTTTTTGAGTGTATATTTCTATTCAGCGTACATAGGTCTATTAAAAACGATGTGTTTCAAGCTAGGTTTTTAGGCCGTTAAGTACACTACAAAAAAAGTCACTAAAGTCACCAACTGTTTAACTGGGAGGATCCTTGCAGAAAATTGCTAATGTCTAAAAACAACTTAGTAAGTTCAGCACAAATTTTTGTTGAATTTAGCAAATTAGAAATTTTTCTGCAAGGATCCATCCTTTCTTCAAAAATGGTGCTGACTTTACTGTTTTTGTTTTTTTTTTTTTTTTTTTTTTTTTAGAAATATTGCCAAAATGTTTTTTTTTTACTAGACATAGACAATAATTTAGGTGAAAATATGTAGACTCTGCAATTTTATTGAATATTGTACACTCAGAGAAAAATGTCGGTATTTGTAAACTGGAATTTAGTTAAAACGACTCAAATTCGGTTATTACGAATTTCAGACGGTTGGCACAACTTTACATACAACAAAGTTCGGTTAATTCAACTGAATTTTAGTTGCAACATGTAAAATATTCAGAAATCTAATGTAATTATCTTCAATTTATAACGAGCTTTCAACCTCCGTTATTTACAAAAATAAGCAAATCAAACATATTAGCTAGGTTGATACTAGTATTTCGATCTGGCTAAGATCTCATCAGAACCCGAAGTTTTAGAAAAGTTAGAGCCTCCATAATAGGCAGAACTTTAACAAAAAACCTATTAATAATCAATTTTGCTTCATTATCGTTGTACTAACTGAATTTATAAGTTGTTAACATTAATATACACTTAAATTTAATTATTTCTCTGTGTGTACGTTTTTCTATAATTTCCATCTACTAAATTACGAAAAATCAACAACATTCTAATTTTTTTTTTCGATTTTGTAAATTTAAATTCTAATTAAAAATTAACATCTCCCTTTTTAAGTTTTGTCTATTTTTGAAATAAGTGTTAATGATGTTATAAATATAATGTTAATTATGTGTGAAAATTTGCAAAAACTAATAAATTAAAAAAATAAACCACTTATTTTAAAAGTAGTATGAGTGCATTTGAAAAAAAAATTGAGATAATGATTGGGTTAGTATTCAATGGCTTCTATTTACTGAACAAACACTTTTTGACTAAATTTTAAAGATCGCGGAAATTTTAGCGGAATTCTTTTATTTTAAGCTATTTTGAATAAGACAAATATCCTCTTCATTAAACTATTGTCTGGGTCTTATAAACATTAATCTGCAGATTCCATATTTGCTCTTCGAATTTTCCTCCATTTTCGCGATATTCGCAATTTCGTTACTTTTGTTTGTTTGGGTGTTGTGGTGTAATGGTTAGCGCGTTGGACTGTTACACAGATGGTCCCGTGTTCGATTCCGTGACGACAACATCAATTTAGAAAAATAATATGTATGAGTTTTCTATCACTTATATGATCGCTGCTGCGCCCACCTTCGGTGTTCCCATAGCACTTAACCCCCCACCGAAGTAAATAATTAATCAGGGCTATAAAACAAAAAGCTTCAATAAATTCGCCAACTCTACATCAGGTGGCGAGCAACAACTGTTCTAAGACTTATCTACTCGCGCAATTACAGTGTTGCCATGTTTGAAGCCTTCATCTTTTACCACCTTTCATCTCTCCACTATCCCCTTTCCAAAGAAAGCAACACATTATTAATAGGAAGAATTTCCTGAGTTGCTTCTCTTAAAAAAAAAAAAAAAAAAACGAGTGCATTTAAAAAAAAAAAAAATGTAGAAAATGACTGGGTTAGTATTCCATGGCTTCTATTCACTAAACAAAAATTTGTTGACTAAATTTTAAAGATCGCGGAAACTTTAGCGGAATTCTTTTATTCTAAGCAATTTTGAATAAGACGGATATCCTCTATATAAAACTATTGTCTGGGTCTTATAAACATAAATCTCCATATTCCATATTTTCTCTTCGAATTTTTACTCAATTTTCGCGAAATTCGCAATTTCGTACTTTTGTTTTAAAAAAAAATGTATTAAAGCAAATTTGATTATTTAAAGTTTAAGTTTTATTTGTATAAACATGTGAAAAAGAAAAACACCGCTAAATTTGCAATTTTCTTTAGACCGCTAATTTGCAATTTTTTAATAAAACTAAACAAAGAGCATAGTTTTTTAAAAGTTTTTATTTTGAAAGTGGTATAAGTCCATTTAATACTGAAAAGAAGTAGATTTTCCCAATAAATGTGTAATTTATTTTAAGATATAAATAAATTGTATGTACTCTGATGAGATTATGTAAAAACATTTTGCAAAAGTTGCAGATTTCAGTTTTAAAAACATTGAAATGTAAAACCTTTTATTTTTCATTTTAAAAACAATTGTTTATACCATTTTCAAAATAAATAGTTGAAATACAAAAAATGTTAAAACTATATCAAGTTTATTATATGTATTAATATTTAAACCAACTTAGGATAGTATTAAACAAGTTTCGTTAATACTCTCTATTATTTTATATGTATTTATGATCTAAACGAAATTATTAAACAAATAAACAAAAAAAAAAAAAAATAAACCAGTAAAAAATACGAAGCAGTCAATAACCGCATTAATATATTTATTAATACAACATACCACAAACATTAATTAAAGACAAAAAATTTTATTTTGAAAAAAAAAACTACAAACCAAATATATCACATAAAAATTTATTACAAAGCGATTGTAACGTGCTACAAGTCACTTGAAATTCGATCGATGTTTTTTCAAAAAAACCGCAAACTAAAACAAAATTAATTTATGCAAATAAATATAAAAATAATGAATAAATATATTAGAAAAACTGCAATTAAACAGCAATTAGAAATATATATAAAAAAAAACTGGCATTGCTGAAATAATTTATTTAATATATTATTTTCGCATGTTAAACATGTTTGTGGATGCATATGAAGCAAATCAATTGTAAACATTTTAAAAGTGAAATTATTACTTCCATATTAATATTCACGTTATTAAACATACAACGTGTGTAAATTGTTGGCCAATTAAATAAGTTATAATATTTTTCAACACAAATATATCTTACCAACACGTTTGCCTCTAGTATTAATTTTTTTTTTTCTGTCATTGACATTAAATTACAAATGTGTCTTTTAATTTCTTTTAAAATCTTCTATTTAGATTTTTCCAAGAATAACGCAAATGTTTCTATATGATTTGAAAATTTAATTTATCAGTTTTCATTTTAAAGAAAATAAATTTAAATTTTCTGTTTATTTCGAAAAAGACAAAAAAAAACTGTAGTCCGTCAGACCTTTATTAACAAAAAGTGTTACTAACTAATTTGCCAAACGAATTCGGTAAAAAATTAGTGTTTTATTTAGTTCTTTGAAATTGTTTTTTGATTTTCAATTTTTCGATTTTTATTAGAAAAATAGACCACACACACTACAAATACATTTTTGTAAATGTGTGTTTGTTATGTGTGTAATTCTTATTAAGTGTTGCAATTTAAATTGAAATAATATTGTATGTAAAAAAAACTGTAAGGAAAATTTCAGTTTTTGTAGGTACCCTACAAGAAATGAAGGGTCGATTGACCCAAAGTGGTAATTCTGTGATGTATGCTTGGGTAGCACGTTACGCAACTGGTGAAACCAAAACTGTGGTCTACCAAAAAGTGTTAATTTGAGTGAATTATCCAATCACGTGACTATAGTTATGGTGACAAAACATTCACTGGTTGGTACCAGAGATATCACGTTACTGGAGAAAAAGTAATATAACATCAAAGTGTACAGAAGCATTGAACTGGTTCAAAACCGCAAGCAGTGGATGAAAAATGTAATTAGTACCAAGGATGCAGTTCCTTGACTGCAACAAAGCGGGCATAACACTGAAGGAATGTTATCTGTACGACTATAAGACAGTATAAATGATGATGTAACACTCCACTGCACAGTGTCAGATGTGGATATTTTAGCGGGATTTAATTAAAAAAAAAATTTTTGTCGCCTTTTTCAAAAAAGTTTATGAATACGATTAATAACAACGCTGGTATTATAAAAAAACCAACGTTTTAATAAATATTGTAAACAACAAAAATATACGGTATCACAAAGTTGAATGTTTTGAAACTTAAAAACTCACTATAGTGGTTGTTGAAAGTATGTAAACTTTGAAAGTTTGTATTTTTGGTGTTTCATGTTATTTTTTCACAATTCTTTTTGAATATAAAAAAAACAATACAGTTAATTAACAATAGTTGAAAAGTGTTTTAAAATAAATGGTTTAAAACTAAATTTTAAGTGATAACCGTGACATCCATTTAAGGTAAGATTTTTTCTAATTACGAAATATTAAATGGGAAAGAAAATATAGTATTTAGTCGCATTTAGTGAAACTTTTTAAGACTACACTATTAAGAACATTTGTTTTTGTAGGAACAGAAAAAAAAACCTGCGCCAATTTGCGCCCGGATAAAGCCGACCCAAAAACTTATCATGCCCAATCAAATTTTTCAAAGTGAAATTTTCGAAGTCTGTTGTCGACAGAGAAAATGAAAGACATGACCGTTGTTTTGATTTTATATGTGGAAATATAAGTACGGGACCGAAAAATTGTAGATTTAACTACATTACATAATTTTGTAAGTACGTTTTGCCATCAATTAAAGTTAAAATGGCAGAAAGCACACAGAAAGAAGTTGAGATTTTTGGAATGAAATGCTGATTGGCTGGAACTATAATTGATTAAACACATTTGTTTGTGATGTCAACACTCAAACAACACGCTGGAAGCAAAAAAAAAAACATTTGAAGTTGTTGCGAAAGAACAGAAAAAAAGGAAAGCAAAGAAATATTTGAATACACGTCAGACCCTGAAAAAGTATTAATGGCAGCTGAATTAAAATTCGGGTCATCGGGAAAGCGTTCGTCGGCTGCAATCGTTAACGAACTAATTACAGCATTTGCAAAAAGAGGTACTGCCCCTTAAAAAAATCAGGGGTATTCAAGATAATGAAGTAGGATGCTTTCTCCTGACGGCAGCTCTAGCTCTTATGATCGATTGTGATTTACCAACTCATAATTACCGTATGTCAAGAACAAACATTTAAAATATTTTAGTCCTAAGTTATTACCATGCTATGATTTAGTCAAACAAATCAATGCGTTTGTGCTATCTACATAATACTAATATCACTGTATCTTATGCTGATTATTAGCCTACAGTCACTGTTGGATCATACTGTGTTAAGATTATGCTTAACTCTAGAAGACGTTTTTTTTTTATTAATTCTGAGAAATTTGATGCGGTTCACTTCATTGTAATATATAATATTAATATATATTATTATATATTACACAGTGCCAACACGAAAAAAAATAACCATATACGGACACCACTAAGTGATAAAAGACTAAAAAAAAAGACCCGTGTCTCCCAATTTTTCCCAAAGTCATCTTCTTTTTTGTTTATGGGCCGCCAAAGATTTGGGGCCTCGTTATCATTTTCGCAAAAAAAAGTGATCATTTCTCAGGCTCATATCTTGCAAACCGTTCAGAATTTCTGATTTACTCTCTATGGCAAAGTTGTAGCTTTGTCATAAAGAACAAAAATTTGCGAACATATAAAATCAAAAAAACTTCACCTTCCAGATCAAAATCGCAAAAAACTTAAAAAATTCGATTTTTTTACCTTTTTTTCCCGTGTTCAGGTCCATAGGTAGCAAATCGTTCAAAATTCAAGGAAACATCAACTACATACATACATCTTATGTAGATTTTTCAGCTTACTGATTTTCAGCAAAAGATTTTGCTGACATAAGCATTTTTTTTGCATATCCCTCCTGACTAAAATTTTGCTGACTCAGCAAAATTTTTTGCTGACTTTACTAACTTTTTTATTTGAGTGTATATGAAGTCACATATCTAATATCATATATGTAATAATATTTAGCATACATTTCAATACATGATATCATACATTACCATATATGAACTTTTTGTTTGCATATATGAACTAATATATACTTCCATACATGTCATATATCTTCATACATGCTGATATACACTGAACCAAAACAACTAAATCCATTGTTAATTTGATGAATGGGTGATCACTACACAACCAGTTAAAACCTCTCCGTCATTTTAACAAATATTTACTAAATGTATTTTTGACGTTAACTATTTGTTGATTATTATTTTGATTGTTTTTCTTTGTTGTATTAACAGAAATTAGTTATTTTAACAAATTTATTTTACCAAATTAAATAATTATTTTGTTGTTTTAACAATGCGCTTTCTTCAATTTAACAATGCACTTTATTTAATATATTCGTATTTTGTCGATTTATTATTAATTCTTAATTTTATATTTCTTAATCTTTTATAAATTAATATTTTTAATAATATACGTCTTCAGTTAGTATATTAAAAAAAAAATAATAAAATTAGAAATTATAACGTAGTACGTAGTACGTACTCAAACCCCCAATTTTAAAACACATGAAATATTACATTTACAAACAAATTCATTTATTTAATATCTAAATTAATAATTAATTACATTTTTTTTATATTTATATAAATAGTTTCCTTCACTAATGCAAATGATCATTAAAATATTTATATAAAAAATAAAGTAATGGCTCTAACACGCGAGTAACGACGGCACAAAGACTAAAAGCATGCCAAATTTACTTTTTTTTTATAATTTTTGAGGAATAACAAAAATTTGTCAAAACGACAATTGCTTTGTAAAGCGATAAAATTTGTTGGTTTAAAAAAAATTACCATTAATTTGAAAAAAATAATTGTTGTTTTAACAATAAAATTTGTGAAAAGTTAACAAATATTTTATGTTAATTTCACTAACGACTTTAGTTCAGTGTATGAACCAATATATGCTGATACATGGAATCGTGTATATTTATAAATTATCATTTTCACCTGGGCAGCCATCATTGTTAGACTTTAGTGTAGACAAATAAACAATAAATAAAGGAATTTCAAAAAAGATTTTTATGTCTTTTACTTAAAATACACTAACAAATCGCTTGAGTCAATGCAAACTTAAAATTGAATATCTCTTTATTTTGACCTAACCTATTAAAACGGAGTATACCAGTCGACTCTACGGCCCAAAATTAAGTTTTTCGTGTTCCGGAATTTTGGAGTGTAATTTACATATACGTTCTGTTTTATTACTGTAAGCTTGACAATAGCCCCACAATATTTTTCCCATAACGGTGTAGTTGACCTAACGGCTTGTTATACTCGTCTTTAACCCTCTAACGGGTAAGGCCTGCCTCATGGCAGTCTTCATAAAATTTACCACAACTGCGTCAAATGAACGTTTGATAGTTAGAAATTAATATATTCCGATAGAAAACTAAATTTGCTAAATATTTTGCGAAGAAATTATTTGTGTGCCGTCCACGGTTTGGAAGCGAGGAAAGCTTCTAAATAAAAATTTCGTAAAATTTCAAAAACTAATTATTTACAAAAAAAAATAGTTTCAAAAATCTACAAAACCAATTTAAGTTGACAAAAAACTCTTTATAATAAATATAAGTAAGACAGAAGCTTTATCTTTAATAATAAGTCTTACTTTGGTCCAAGAACTCACAGGATTTTATCAGGATTAATCTAAATTACATCTCTTAACTGATAAACTAATAGACGGATTTTTTATGAATTTGGCAGAAGGAAGACATTAAGTATTAATAGCAAAGCGTGTAAAGTTTGAACAATATAAATTAAAGTTTCGATACTTTTTCGCCTAATTTCGCTTTTTCCAGAAAGCGAAAATCGCGATATCTTCTTAAATAGGAGCAGAAAAGAAATAGTTTTTGGAGTGTGGTTATATCTTGGTAAGAGAAATAATTTTTTGTTCAAAACTTCTCTTTTATATGCTTTAGTTTTAAAAACGCATCCTTAAATATTTTGGCTCATATCGCCTAATTAGGCAACGATAAACAATTTTGGTTGAAGAACTTATTATTGTTTTTCAAGTGAAACACATAGTATGCATTTCGTTGCAAAACATCGTATGACAGTTGCAGGGTTAAAGTACCTCGAGCGTTATTTAATTATATGGAAACTATGTTGTATATTATCATAAACTTTTATTTGTGGGGTTTTAAATTATTTATTTTTTTTTTTTTGTAGAAAAATAGCAGCATTTTAATTAATATTGGTCCTTTTTGCACGCTATTGCAAAATTTTGTGCATGCTTTTAACTTAAAATCCTTGAATTTTTATATATTGTGAAAAAAAACCAATATTCAAGTTAACATTAAGATCATTAGACATATTTTTACTGATACAAAAAATATAATTAATGTTTAGCTTATCTGTATCTTTATAATTTCTGCCAAAAAAAAAAAAACTTTTAATAATTAAACAAACATTACGCAATAATTGGCCCAAGGTTATTTTAAAATACATAAGTTTAAGCAGATGAGAAATGATAAATAAATAGTAAAATAATAATAAAACTTAAAAGTGTAAAAAGAATACAAAACCCTTCCTGGTTTTAAAACTATTCTAACAAAATATGTATGTATGAAAAAAAAGTTATCTAAACTTTTTAACGCATTTTTTATAACTTTCAAGTAAGACTCCTATAGGCTTATATGTTATATCTGTATACAACATAAGTATAAGATAGTTGAAGAGTTTCTGTAGACAGACCCCCAGTACAACTTTGTTTATTAAAAAATGTCTGCCTCACGATTATGTGTGTGTGTGTGTGTTGTTAAAAGCAGAGAAATTAAAGGATTGAATCTTATTACTAATTTTATAAACAAAATCAATAAAATTATTCTAAATATTTCTATATAACATCATCCAACAATAAATAGCACCAAGAAAAAAAAAATAATGGATTTTGAAACGATGATATAACTAAAATGAATAATATCACTGTGTACACTAGGTTGTCCCAAAAAAAATAAAAATTTGGATTTTCTCGGAAGATCTTTCCTAATTTGGATACTCATAAGGTAAAGTATTTTTGAGAATTTTATCAGATTTTTCGGAAGTGGTTTAGAGGTCGCGCAAACCGATTTTGTACCAAAAATCGAGCTTTTTGGGCTTTTATTGAATTATTCTTGAAAATTGCTAAAAAATCGGTAATTTTTCGGCTTCTGAGTAAATATTCGTAAAGAAAATTTTCCGATCTTAATTTTATGTGCATAAGTAATAAGTTTCGTCAGGGATTTTGCACATTTTGATACATTATATAACAGTTTTTGTAAATTTTCAACAAATATGAAAAAGAATGCTTTATAACTTTTAAAATTTGTATGAAGCCTAAAAAAACTAATGATGCAGTTTAAAAGATTATGAAGTTTTAAATAAATTAGCAGAAAAAAACAATATAATTTTCTCTTACCGTTCTCGAGTTATACCCTTTTAAAGCTTTGCACCCATTGTATGAAATTTTTAGTACTATAAGATTTGGGCATCCGATTTGTTGTAAATTTAAGATTATGAGATTTGAAAATGTATTTATTGTATGTCAAAGCTTAGTTTTAAGTGTTTTCAAGTTGTGTATTGTGGATCAAATTACATCCCCACAAATTAAAATGTTCGTCACTCTTCAGCAAGGGTGGGAATCCATTGATAAAAAAAATTTTCGGATTATATGAACCACGAAATTGTTGGAAAAATTATTCCAGAGTTCATACGAAAAGATCTAATAATTTTTGTAAAAGGACAGCTGGAGAATATGCAACCAAGGAAGATTATAAAGAAATGCTGCAACTGAGCCTTATTTTTTGGGTGATAGACCTGAGCCCCATCCAACAATAAAATCTCCTGGAGCCATTAACCGAGCTCGCTGGATGATGAAAATTATATACTCTCTAAAATATGTATTTTTTGAAACCAGCTACAACCTTTCATTCAAAATTGATGCCTTGCTGGAGTTTACCTCATTTATTTTAAGAGTATATATTAAAAATTGGTACCTATGCCAGTGTCCCCGATACGCTCCTCTCAATGACCTTAGACTTTTGAAACAATTGTATGTTTACAAACGCTTTAATGAAAAAGTTGCACGCGAGACTCTGAAACCTTTCTGGGTCATCAGTTTCCGAGAAGTTGGCTGCCTTATCGTTTTTTAATGAACGTATAGATACCAAAACATTGCGTTTAATGCTTAGAAACCTACATGACAACGAATTAGTGAAAGGAAATTTAACAGAAGACATGATTGAAAATAAACAAACTCAGTGTTTTATTACAAAAGCCAGCCTAACTTTTTTTGAAGCCTGCAACATTTCTACTGATTTTTTACAAACGGATACAGAAAAATGGGAAAACAACAAATCATTTCAGGAAGCAAAACACAAAGTTCAACAATTGCAAGTTGTAAATGATGTCGCAGAACGTGGTGTGGCCTTGGCTAATAGTTATATCAATATCACAACTTCTAAAACAGACTTTCAGAGTTACTGCAGGGGGTAGAGCAGCATCGCAAGAACTCTAATAAATGATTTATAACAAATCTATTTTTCTTTGTTTTTAATATAATTGTTATGTATGAGTGGTAAGTAACTATTATTTTATTTGTAAAAACATTTTCTAAATCCAATTATTTAAAGTTTAAACCAATGCAAACCTAGTTCACACCTTATAGTATTATACATTTCATACAATGTGTACAAAGCTTTAAAAGGGTATAACTCGAGAACGGTGAGAGAAAATTAATTTTTTTTTTTGCTAATTAATTTAAAACTTAATAATCTATTAAACTGCATCATTATTTTTTTTAGCCTTTATACAAATTTTAAAGTTATAAAGCATTATTTTCCATATTTGTTGAAAATTTACGAAAAAACCGTTATTAAATTGTCAAAATGTGCAAAATCATTGCCGAAACTTATTATTTATGCACATAAAATTAAAGATCGGAAAATTTTCTTTAAGAATATTGACTCAGAAGCTGAAGAAATATCGATTTTTTACCAATTTTTAAGCAAAATTCAAAAAAGCTCTAAAAGCTCGATTTTTGGTAAAAAAATCGATTTGCGCAACCTCTAAACCACCTCCGAAAAATCTGAAAAAATTCTCAAAAATTCTTAGTATTTAAATTAAGAATGATCCCCAAAATTTTTTTTTGAATGGGACACCCTAGTGTACACCCAGAAAACAGTATCAGTTGTGGTCACCGAATTTGTTGCCAATCGAATTGTGTCGGTTGCGATAACTGTCTTTATTTTAAATTATGTATCGGTTATCACAATTGAAAGATTTGGTAATACAAAATATTATTTTCAGTTGGGAAAACCAAATTAAATCAAAATTAATTCAGTAGCTATAATCGAACTTCAAAATATCTACACAATATTCTATTAGAAACTTTTTTACAATTAGTTTTTTTTTTATTAAATAAAATATATTTAAAATAAAAAACAGGTATTGGAATCTGAGATTTTTTTAAGTGTTAAAATTTTCAAAATATTACGTTCATAAATAAAAAAAAATGTCTCAGACTCTTAAGTTTATTATTACAAAAACTTCAAGAATATAAATTTCACTGAAAATGGATCTGGTTTTGAGAATAAAAAAAAGCTTTTCGTCTGCGGCTTTTCATTCAAAAACACATTTACAATGAAAATGAAAATAATTCAAGTTCGAGGCCATATTATATAATTTCATAACAAATAATCTATATAGTTTTTGTTTTCAAATTTATTAATTGACCACTTTCAGGAATTACAATGCACAATTAAAGGTCAAAAATACATAATATTTATTTTTAATAAAAACTATATCAAACTTGTAAAAAAGACAAAGTACGATCTTAGTTTACTTCCCCTTTACATCATCTGTTTTTAAATAAAACAAAAAAGTGTAAAAATAAAAACCAAAATAAAAACAAAACACGTGTATTTTATATCTACCAATGGTAGAGCTTGTACATAACGAACCAATTTTCAATTTATTTTTGATCAATGGTGATAATATCTAACTTCGAACTCATATATTAGTTCTCATTTAGTGGGATTACTAGAATATATAAATGTTTGATGTTTGCATGGGATTATCACTTCTTTCTAAACGTGTTCTGATGATGGGAACCTGAAATAGTTCTATCAGCACATTCCTGAAAGGGTCAAATAATAAATTTGAAAACAAAAAACTCTATAGATTATTTGTAAGGACAATAACCTAATAAAGAAATATAGAGTATGTCCATGAACTTGAATAATTTTCATTTCCATTGCACAATTAAAGGTCGAAAAAACATAATTTTTATTTTTAATAAAAATTATATCAAACACATTTACAATTTTAGTTTTTTTCATTGGAAGAAGTACCCATATGCAGAACTGAATAAATGTAACCCGGAATCAGAATCAGATTAATTCACCGTATATTTCGAAAATTGTTTGTTGAAAAACCTCTTGATTCGTTACCTTAATCTAGAAAGTTACAGCGGCATGCGTATTGATGGTTTGGAAGCATTTGAGTAATTTTGAAATGATCTTATTCCTCATGTGTGTGTCTGCCATTGAGATTCTGAAAAGAAATAAAAGTTTAATGTTATTTTAACTATAAATTATATTATTTAATAGTGTTTATTAAAATGGAACTTTCATAAAAAAGTATTTTTCTCCCGATTCTTGATTTTTTTTCTTGTGATTTGAAAAAAAGAAAAAAATATTTTCATTTTTTTAATTGACGTTTAAACGAAATTAAAAATTTAATATTATTTGTTACTACTGTTTTGTAGTTTTAATGACAAATTTAAATTTTTGTTACGGTACGTTCAACCGATTTTTCCAATGACTAACTTTTTTATTTAGTGTTGATTAATTTTGCCGATTGTTGAGGACTATAACATTTATTTATGGATTTTGGCACTTCTTGAAGCTTATGGTCCAAAAGATTTTGGATACATATTTCAGAATTTTTCGAGGAGTAGCACAGGGTTGCTAAAATGGATTAAGTGCAAAAAAGAGGTTCTGAAACAAAAAAAAAGAAATTTTGTTTTCTTTTCATAGAATCATAGAAATCACTACTCAAGACTTCAAGCCTACTAAAACATTTATTCAGGGTATAAAAACTTTCATAAAATTAACGAAATTTGATCTATTTTACGAAAGTTTTTGTTATTTAGACATTTTTTTCGTTGAACTATAAAATGAAAATTTAGCAGGTACTTACTCTTTTTGCATTACCAGATCAAAAAAAAAATTGTATCTCTTAAATATTACTGGAGTAAATTAGATAGAAGTTGGTCTTAATATTGGGGATCCGATAATACTAATAAATATAATATTTAATAAAAAAAAACAATTAATTTATTTTGCTATTTAAAAAGGAACAACAAAAACAATTAGTGTTTCATAACTACAAATACACTTAAGTTAATATATCAAAATTTACAAAAGTTTAAATAGAAAAATATTTTAAAGCAGTAGTTTTAATAATGAGTGAGGCCTCCTTTTGTTAAATCAACTCCAAAATTTGATCAGTCAAACTGTCTACCAGATTTATTTGGAGATCTTTCTTTATAGATCGCTTTCGTATTGACAGTTATCTGCGTAAACTCGACGGGTTAATACTTCCCACAAATTCTCAATGGGTTTTGGATACGCAGAACATGTGGGTCATTCCACTACTCTTATATTTTTTGATGATAGCCATTCTAACGTCTGACGACTTACACGTACTGAGGAATTAACTTGCTGGAAAATGAATTCTTCCACGCTATTTTCCATAAATGGTACAAATTTTTCTTCTAATATTGTAATGTACTCAGAAGAATTCATTTGGGCTTGAAAATGCCAACTCAACCATATCGTCAAAACAAAAAGCTCCCCAAACCATTAAGGATCCGCCTCCGGAATTTCTTTTTGAGACATATCGTGGTTCCTTACATATAGCTGTTAAAACCATCTGCACGATCAATACTAACTTTTTCTCATCAGAAAAAGTCACCTTTAAAAGAAATTTACGTTTAAAACGTCCTTGTTGTAAATTTATTTTAGCGAATTCAGTTTTGTGGTGCGGTAATAACCTTGGCACTGACATCAGCTTTTTACGAGTAATACTCTGGGAATCCTTTAAGAGCCTACACTAAAGATATTATGTATGTATAGACGAAAGCAATCGTAGTCAAAAACAAATGAAATTTCTCTTGATGAAAGGTCAGCTAACATTTCATTAAATTCAACTTACATTTGTCATTTGGTTTTATTGCTCAAAAAATTACTAACAAATGTACTTAAAATGAACCACATATGTTAGTAAAAAATAAATATTATTATATATCATATGTATTAATAAGAAAATCTTTAATGTTTGTTGATATGCTTTGCTAATGTAAAAGGATAGTATATGATGACATTAGAGAAAAAAACTGCCATTTAAAGTTTTAACTAAAAGTTAAACTGGCAACTATGATAATGACTAGAGAAAAAACAAACACTCTATAAATAGAAATCGTTCGTGGTAAATTTCATTCTAACTCAACACACAGAGTAATGTGGGATTTTAAAAGTTACCCAATTTCTTTAACATGTGAGTTAAATAGATGATATTTACGATTAACACTAAAATGGCACGAAGAATGTTGATGAAGACCGTAGTGGGTCAGAAAATGCATTCCATTCATGCTAGTGTCTAATAACTTTTCTGTGTTTTTTTTCTAATAGTCAAAGTAAATTATCATATAAAAATTATAATTTTTCTGTTAATTTAGAGGAAAATTTGTCATGATCTAAAACCGAACAAATAAAATCTCACATATTTGGGATAAATATTTTTTTGGGATGAATGTTATCAAAACCGGATGCATTTGACTTTATAGATCGACAGCTTAATATAACATCTGCTTGATTTATACAATCAAAAGAAAATAAATTGCCTCGAAGTTCTGCGTTCTGATCATAGAAATTAGAATTTAAATGTACATTAGGCAGATTTATAAATGATTCATTAATACTATCCACATCTATTCCGTTTTCAACTATTGATGAGGATTTACCAATACCAATTTCTTTTATGGTCTTCCAGGTTTTTTTAGATCCGACAGCAGATGAGAAACGATTAGAATAATAATTAGATTTTGCAACTCGGATCAATCTATTCACTTTCTCTCCGGGCATCACAGTACGATACGTTAAAATCTTGAATTTTAAAGAGTTTCCATTGCTTATATGCAAAATCTCTTCGATTTATAGCCAATTTAATTTCAGTATTAAACCATGCTTTCTTTTTAGTATTTTGCTTTAAAATTTTAAGAGGCACAGATTTCTTAAAAACGTTTGATATGTTGTGTTCATTTAATGTGGTTTGTTATTTAAAATAAACTACAAGGTTAGTAAAAAATTACATTTGTTCTACAAATGACTGACATTTTCCAAACAACAACATATGTTAAAAGCAGAAGTTCTCTGAGTGTACTTATAGTTTATTTTGACACATTTACCTTACATTCATCGATTATCTGATTACTCTTCGTTGTGTTGCTGCCACAGTTGATTTTTTTACGCCGGTCCCTATCAGAAAGCTTTTTTTTCGGGCCACCTGTTTTATTTTTACCATAAGTACTCGGATTATTTGCAAAATTTTGTGACAATCACATGTGAACGTTTTATTTTTCCAGTAATTTCCCGAAAACTTAAGCCACTGTTAAAATAGGCTGAAATTTTGAACCACGCGGCATTTTAAAGCAAATTGCATTAAAAACAAAAATAATTCTTTAATTTTTATTTTTTTAATTTGCTGTTCTTCTTTGTTTACCGTTATATATCGCACACCTAGTTCAAAAGAGACTCAACTCAAATTTTAATTTTTCGGGTTTATATGCTTAAACTATGCACAATTCACTTGTTTATCTTTAAAAAAAAATATCAGTGTATTTTATTGGTGAAAAACAGTTAAATTTTTCATTCACATTGTGAACAAAACTTCATTAGGTTAGTGAAAAAATTCATTTAAACTCCTCCACGGAATTATCTCTGTGTATTAATTACACTGTGCATCAAATTTAAGTTCACCGATTGTATCCGAAATAAGACCAAAAGGATTTGAAAACTTAGCTCTGATTTCATTTATATATAGAAGTTGATATTTTTTTAGGCAACTTTTTTGATTTATTTTAGGTGTTTTAATAAAATAAATTACCCAGATGAAAATGGGATCGTATTTTAACATATATGTATATGTGGGCTTGTATTTTAAAATACAATAACAAATATTTGAAAAACATTTATATCTCAGAAAATTATTTTTGAAAATTTATTTTATATGAAAATTATTTTTATATGCAGAAAACTACGTTTAATTAAAGAAAATCTATTGTTAACAAAAAAAATTATATAATAAAAGATATGCGTACCCTAAACCTTATGAATTATAAAAAAATGTATAAATATCACTCATTCTTCTCAAGGCTCCCTAAATAATGCAACAGAAAGTTTAGAAAATGCAACACATACAATCATATAAATTATATTTATAAAAAGTAAATTAAATATCACTTATCCGTCTAGGGCTGCTCTGTTTTCTTAACATGTTTCTCGAAAGTATGTAACAAACAACCCTTGTTGTATACGTAATATTAATCATACGAGATATTTGTATATCACTCATACGACTGGGTGTGTTTTCCTTTTATTTTATTATTATCGTTCCTAAAGTATGAAACAGCCGGCACTGCCCATTTAGCAATTATTTTTAATTCAACATAAGAACTTATTTTATTTTTTGTAAAAAAATTATATGTTCGAATTCTAAACTTATTAAAAACACATTTTTTAACTTTTAATTTCAATCTATAATGGAAAAAACAATAAAAAATAAAGTAATAAAATAAAATTCGAGCTAAGTTTTGAGTACTTTTTGGGGGTTTTTGGTCTACACATAGAGAATTTTCTTGGACGAGGTTTAAATGAAAATAATCACTAAGGCCCGATTACTGAATGGCCAGTTAAAATTTAACAAACAGTTAAATTCAAAATTTTTATTGGAAAAACAACAAATGTGTCAGTTAAAGTCACTGTTAGTAGCTAACTGCATATTCAGTAATCGGTCATAAGTGAATGACAAATTTCTTAAAATTTATGAAAATTATGTACGAAAGTTTTAATAAATAAATGAAATTTTAACAAAATTTAAAGATAAATTGCATTAATTTAATAAGAAGTTTCGGTTGATGAATTCTAGTGGCATTTCCTAGATACTATGCAAAAATTCATTGATAACATAGAGATAATCTATCAGTGTAGTTTTGTTTCCCGTTTGTGTAGTTAGGGTACAATTTTTTGTTGGACAGCGTTATATGGGTTTATATTTTTTTTTTTACTCGGGGAGTTTCATTAATTTTGAAGATTGTCTCACACTAAAGTTGAATTTTGTTGTTTTGTTGTTTCAAGATTAAAAGCTTTTTTCATGCAATAAATAGTTAGTTTTAACTGGAGTTTGAATAACTCCATAAATGTTCGATAAAATGAATTGATTCTTTTAAATTTTACTGTCTTCTGTTTTTGTTGTTATTGTATTCGGCAGAATAAAAGGTTATTTATTTTTATAAAAGTTGGCATATTTTGCTTGAGGAAGGTTTAACCAGTTCTTCAGATGTGTTTAAAAAGTTATTAATTTTATTGCGTTTTTTTTTTTCTCAATTTAAAAGTTAGAAGATCTGTTTGTAAATAAATTAAAAAAAAAAAAAACATGTAAAATATACTCAAATAAAGATTAAAAGGAACCACCATATAATAATTCAAATTATGTACAGGTACACCTAGATATATGTATGTGATAATCATTTAAAACTGTATCGATATAAAACAATTAGTCTCTGATATCACTACTTAACAAATTTAAAATTTTTATAGATTCTGTCCTTGAAATACATATTTTTTTAATAAACTTAGGTAGGCTGAACCAAAATCTGTTAAAATAGTTTTTACTCATATGCTGTGTTTGAAATATCACGGTTTTTATATTTACATCAATCACCCCATTTGATCGTATATTTAGTTTTATATCTTGAAATACAAAATTATCTTTCAATTAAATATGTTTAGTTTTATCCTTATAAATTGTATAAATGGTTAAAAAAAATTTGAATTTTTTCACTGTGCGTAAACTAAACATTCCACTGAACTCATTTTTGTACTAAACTTTCAAATCCATTGAAAATATACAGAAATATTTAGAAATAAAGAAAATGTAGATATAAAAAATTTAATATCTAATGGAAATATAAAAACTGCGATATTTTAAAAACTTCAAATGTCATTTTTTTGTTTGCCAGATTTTGACTAAGCGGATTGTGTTGCATATGAATGTAAAGCTAATAAAAACGTGATATAGAAACATCCTTCATGCATCGCATATAGAAGTTTTATGAGAAAAACTGCTTTATTTTATAATTTTTGTATGTGAGCCTGTCTGAAATTTCCGAAATAACAAACAAAACGTATATGTTTTTAATGTAATCTAAAAAATATGCAGATTGTTATGCATATTGCCTATGCACAGTGGGATGTATCACAAATATTTTGAAAACAATTCATCCATTTTTACTGACTGATCGGATTACGATTGCGATAAATTACGACACAACCATAACCAACATAATTTCAAGCTTAAGTTACAAAAAAGGGCCCCACTAGATTCATGAAGGGTTGCTCAATTAGACTCCAAAATAGGGTATTAAAAAATGTTTAGAGCTTGCCAAATTTATATGTATTAAACGTTTGTAAAAAATTAAGCCTGTTTATAATGTGCTTGCAATTTGCAACAATAAATACACTTGCTCATGTGGGTTATCTCTTAAAGTGCAACAGTTATCCGCATTTAAAAATTAAAATTTTGCATTTTCGAAATAAGATGGTCCGGTTTTTTTTTTTTTGGAAATGGAAAAGGTAAATTAAGTCCGATTGCTTTGAAAAGTGTTGGTGATATTAAAACAATAAATAAAATAATAAAATATTCACCCTTATTGTGTATGTCGTATTTAAAATACGACTACGACTGTTTTGTAATAGATTAAAAAAAATAAGTTTACGTTCTCTTTAATCTATTACAAAACAGTCGTAGTCGTATTTTAAATAATACGACATACACAATAAGGGTGATTATGTGCCCAGTTTCAACAGAATCAGATATAATTTTTGGATATCCATCAAAAAAATTTTAATATTTTTTTGAAAATGTTAAACTTTCATTTTGCAATAAAATATTTGTTATTCAACGTATTGTAATGAAATTTTATAATAAGCGGAACCTTGCTATTGTTTTTATTAGAGTAGAAAACAAATTGATATAGGACAAAAGGAAATTCCACAATTTCCAAAAAACTTAAAAAAATTTCCTAAAATGGGATTATTACATTTATTGCTTTCTTCTCCGTATTTGAAGATATGTTAAAAAAAGATAATGTTATCATATTAGGACTAAATTGGTGGACCTATCCCCGTTTTTCATTTTCCAATTTCGGTGGTGCACTCAAAGAAAACCTTGGTTAAAGTTGAAATTTGAGTAAAAATATTGTCGAACTCGGATGGGTCTTGTGGGAAAATAACCAATAAGCAACTGGGGAATATAATTTCCATAAAACGTAACTATATTTAGCAGTCTTTCAGAAAAATATCTATCTATGCGTTCCTTAAGAAACTTTTAACCTAGAATCAAAGGAATCTTGCTACCTTTTTGACCAACAAATTACTGAAATCACTTTTTTTTTTATAATTTACAACTTTAGAGACATTTTATTTTAAGCGTCAACAAGATATTGCTTTGAAGTTTTTTTTGTTTAATGAAATAACTTGTTGTTCATATCATTAACCGGACCAGGTTATTGCAAAAATACAAAATTTTCAAATGCGGATAACTTTTGCACTTTAAGAGATGAGCCACATGAGTAAGCGTATTTACAAGAAGATTTCAAAAATGTTTCATTTTTGAAAATTGGTTAATAAATATAATAAATTTGGCAAGCTCTAAAGTTTTTGAATAGCCGTGGTGTCCTACCTTGGAGCCTAAATGGACCTAGCTTGAAATTATGTTGATTATGGCTGCGTGAAGTTTCATGGCAATCCGATCAACCAGTAAGAAATGCCTAATTTATTTCCAAAATATTTGTGACACACCCCACTGTGCTATGTTTGAACCACAAATATTTTTGTTACTTTTTTTGTTAGAAAATGTATCAAAAAACACATTTTAGCGCATTTTGACGTAAGTTTTAAATATTTGTGTAGTACAGCAGTGGAAAGCTAATAAAAAAACTACATAGTTTGATGTAGAAATAAATAAAAACAAATAAATCAATTTTATGGAAAAACCGATTTTTCGCCACTTCTTGTATGGGAACATGTCTCAAATTTACAGAACGAAAACAAAATGTATATAATTTAAAAATATGAAGTTTGCATATTGCCTATATGTTGTGCACAGAGCTCTCAGAGAACCCTAAAATTGGTCCTTCGGAAAAACGCAAAAAATGCCGAAGTAGCGCAAATATGAAAAAAAGAAAAAAGCACGTGTCCACTTAAACTTCATAAGGATTTACCTATATGAAATTGGTCGTGATACTAGTATACATCTTTATATAAAGTACTCAAAAAGTATACATTTTTTACAATAACAACATATGCTCCTCTGAAGGACCTTTCCGATGATACCACAAGTGCCCATTATTCCTATAGTAGAAATACAAAAAAGTTGCAAAAACGAAAAATGTGGTTAATTTTACCCCACATTTAAACCCTAAACCATCGATATGGCACTTAAGACAAAGCCGGTCGATCTTATATTTTTTTTCTCTAAAACATATCCGAATTTCATTAAAATCGGAGTGTTTCAGTTGTGATACTTTCCTTGTAAGATGCATCTGTTTTTATTAAATACGATTAACGGTAATTCCATAATAATTTAAAAATTTTTAAACATACTGCTAAGGTATAAAGAAAATTATTATTTGGTTTTTACATATTCACTATATTTCTGGTTATTTGGTGACCCGAAATTTTTACGCTTTTTGGTTTGTTAAAAGTGAAAATTTTGAAAAACTCCGAAATCGGTGTTTTCTTATTTTTAATTTACTAATAAAATATACAACTTTCATTAAGATCGGGAGTTTCATGTAATGAAGGCTTTATAGTTTTTATGCCAAATATTATTGTTTTTTTTTTTCATCAAATTTTTGTCTACTAATTTTTCTTTAACTTTTAATGAGATCTTTAGTCGGATCGAGATCTTTAGCCGGATCGAAATACTAGTATGAACCTAGCTAATATGTTTGATTTGCTTTATTTTTGTAAATATACGGAGGTTGAAAGTACGTTATAAATTGAAAATAATTTTTATTCACAGTAATTAAAAAAATCAAATAATGTTGTTTCAATTTCAAATAAAACATTCAAAATTTTCAATAACTCTAAAATTTCTATAAATTAATGAAAAAAAAAACCCTGGAAATCCCGCACAAAGTTCCCGTGACTGCAAAATTGAAAAAAGGACGAGAACTTGCAATACTAGTGTGATATTCCGATACAAAGGCCGTCATGATTATTCTCAACTTGAAGATAATTTTGTGTTGGTTTTTATTTTTAAAAAATATTTCATAATTTTGCCATAAAATATTGAAAAATTATGCAAAATATACGAAAAAATGGGGGTGAATGATGTAAATATAAAAACCGTGATATTTCAAAAACTGCGAATGATAATTTTTATTTTATACCAGATTGGATTCAGCGTACATACATATAGTGGGGAGCACTTGTGAGTATATGTAAGTACTTTTTACACCTTAAGATTCAGGCCGAAAAATGTTTGACACTAGAACTAAATTATACTTTTCTAAAGGTACAAGGTACGCTGAATCCAAATCTGGCCTTAGATTCACTCAGAAAATGCCAGAGTTGTAAAAATAATTTTTTTTTTTTAAAAAAATAGTTTTTGACCTTTTTTAATGGAACTTTTTTTTAAAAATTATTTAGAAATATAAAAAAAGCCGCTAATCATTTATAGTTTTGATTGTTATCTTGATGCAAAAATATGAAAATGTATGTTTCTGACAGAAACTAGTTAATCGACTGTATATAATTTTTGAAAATCTGGCCGATCGAACGATGAACTTTTCAAATACCAAAGTCTAAAATATGCCAAAATTTATTCAGTTTTCACTAAAAACATAAATAATGGATGGTTTTTATTAAAATACTACTAAACATATAAAAATTATATCTTCCGGCGTGCCATATGGCAACTTAAAAAAACGGTGAAAAAACACGATCTTCAAAATAAATTTAAAATCGGTTCAATTAAGGGGGGACAATTACATTCGCGGCAGAGAAATCATTTTTCCAAAATATTTTTTATTATTGTAGAGAGTTGAACAAATTACAAGAAAAAAAATTCAAAAAAATTAACAAAATAGGTTATCGTATGACACGAGCTTTTTTTTAAGTTTTTTTTTACAATTTTTGGTGATGTTCCAAATTTAAAAGTGTGATTTTTCGAAAAAAATATTGACTTTAAACATTCATAAAAAATCGAAAAAAAAAATTTTAAAAAAGCTCGTGTCATACGATAGCGAATTAAATTTAAAAAATACAAAAAAAAAATCGTCAAGAAATGCCGCAACCAGTACAAAAACCATGGTTTCGAGATAAACGCGTTCAAAGTTTGTGAACAAAGAAAAAAAGGTTACCTGCCTGCTTCGTACTGTATGCCTTCGTTATCTTGTGTTGTGCTGTTTCTTACAGTTTTTTGCAATCGTTTAGCAATTCGGGCTTCTTTTGAAGCTTCATATGCCTTAACTCTGGGGCATTTCAAACGATTTGCATGGTAGCAAGTAAAACAAGTATATACCAGCTGCCGTACGTAGGTAGCGCGAAAATTAGAAATGCGCTCTCACTAATCGGGCTGTAACTTTTGAACCCGTAGGATTTTTTCCATGAAATTTTATTTCTTGGAATCTTAAGAATATTTATTAAAATACAAAATTATAAAAAAGTCGATTTCAAAAAACCGCCAATGTCATGTCTCCCCTTAAAAAAAAAAACAATTTTTCATAAATTTTTGAATAAATATTTGTGCTCAAAATTACACAGTACAACATTTTTCAACACATGATTTTGGGACTCAATTCACCTTTTTTCACATTTTTCAATTTAGAACATTTTCAAATTTTTGTGTAAGAATAACTGTAATATGAATCGGAATTTTTATTTTCATGCAAAATAAAGTTTATAAAAAAAAAACAGCATATTTGTGGATTTGTAATCCAGTTATTACGCAAAAAAATGTGAAAAATCGGGAAAAATGGGAATTTTTCCGATTTTTAAGGTACCGGATGCACTTTTTCCTATTCCATTTCTACAACTTTGCTGCATACACAAAAGAGATATTTCGTACGGTATACCGAGATATAACCATGTTAAAATATAGAAAAAGTGCTAAAAATCCGCCTTGAACAAAAAAAAAATCGTATTTCCATTAAATTATTACTGAAGCCAACTTGACAAAACGAATTATGGAGGAGTTCTTATTTTTGGGGCATATTTCAAATGCAGTTCTCAGAATTGAGTCCCAAAATCATGTGTTGTACTCTGTTATACAAAATTTATATAGTATTTAAAATATCTTCAAACATCTAGCATTGATATGCTGTCAAAGTTTCAGCTTTGGTTGTAAATTTTTCCACTAGAGGGCTTTAAGGAAAAAAATGAAAGAAATTTCTTAATAACGCATGTTTCGATATATTTGATAAGTTTGGTTTAAAACTGTCCAGCGCATATTTGACGTGTCATTAATGAGTTAAATCAAATGTGTTTTTTATTTGCTTAATTCACACTTTCATGCTTGACTTAGTAAACTAGATATTTCTTAATATACACCCCATAATCATCTATAATGCATGAAATTATTATTTTTTTTTATTCTGCTAACCAAAACAACAAACTAAAGTTCTTTAACCTTAACTTTAGACTTTAAGCTATATCAAAATAAAGATTAAAAATTTTGTAATTTTTAAGATAAATTTACACAACTATAAATCGTAATCGTAATCTTAGCTTAAGTTTTTAGTTTATAAACTTAAAATCAAAAAGTTTCTTATTTCGTTAGTCAGTATGACTGGCTGTCAAATGTTGGTATCATTTAAAAACTTCATTTTAGCCATGTTCTTGTGTGCCTGTTTGGATTTTGGTTTGTTTTTTTTTTTTTTAACTTCTTAATCGAAAATTTTGTAATTTTTTTTTTTTTTGTGGTTTTATAAAATTAATTACACCAGCAGCATTTGTATAACCCATACTTTAGATACACAATATTTTATGCTAAAGTTGTGTTGTGTTGTTTTGTCTTTGTTTTTAATTTAACATAATGACAAATGATTCTTGCTAAATAAAATTTTTGATATTATTTTTTATTTAAACATTAACATTTTTGACATCTCATTAATTCGTATGAGAGTTTCAAGTTGTCTTAAATTATAAACGTAACAATACGTTTTTAAATGTGGGTATTTGGTGAGATTTTTAATATTTGAATTAAGAATAGATTGATTAGAATAAATGCTGCTGGTTCTTTAAATTATTAAAATGTCATGGAAGATAAAGTTCTATGACTTTCTTGTATAACCAACAAAAATTGTGTAACGTATGGCCAAAAAATACGGTAATGAATGAAAAATAAACAGGGTTGTATACAACATTTTTTTTTTTTGTTATAAAATATAAAATTATTAGTGTCCGACCGAACTCATTTTTTTCGGCCGAAGCTGAAACCGAACTTCGGCCATAATATCAATGTTCGGCCGAAGCCGAACTTTTTGTTTTAATAAAAAAAAATATAAATTGTTTTTTTAGATCAATAAATTTAAACTAAAAAGTTATTAAACATAAACAAAATACAAATTTATAGGTATACTTTTTTAAAAAATCATATTTGGAAAATAGTTGTACTATTTTAAGTACAAAAAAAGAATAAAATATTTTTACTATATTTTATAGTCAACGAAAAATAGTTGATCGATTTTTAAGTTGATATAAAAAAAAAAACTTAAACTTATACTTTAATATTTAATATTTAAAATTAAAAAGTTTGATATTGTAATGACAGAAAAGCAATTTTTCCGCATTCACACCATGTGAATTGCTTTGTCTATCAGAATACAGCTGTCCGGCAGCGCTAAAAAGCTGTTCGCTAGCTGCACTAGTTGGTGGGGCTGATAAATATTTTATTGCTACAGCTTTTATATTTGTAAATGGACTTGAATTCCAATACTCAAATATATTTATATTTCGGAACTTAAAGGCTCTGTAATAAACATTTTAATTTCTTTTTCAATAAAATCTTCGTTTGGTACTGCTACTTCTAAGTCTGGTAGTGCATCATGTCTATCCCAAATTGATAAACCTGTTATTCTCTTTTTAGGATTACTTACCACTCGATTTTTTTTTTTATATTTAATTATATCGCATTAAATTTGATTATTTGCTTATAATTCTTGTAGGCATATTTCCGGAATTTTTTTTTAAACTCTTTTTGGCTTTTTGAAATTTTTTCACACACATTGATATTTAAATATCGTTGTTATTTTTTTGGTATTCTATCATATTCAACGTTGTATTTTTTATGTAGTTTTTTCGTAAATTCTGAAAAGTAAATATAACCACACATTGTTATTTATTTGTGCTTTTTTATAAATAATCATAAAAAGTTCGGTAGTTCGGCCAAATTCGGCCAAAATTTGGCCGAACACCGAACTTGGCCGAACTTCACTTTTTGGCCGAACTCCGAAGCCGAAGCCGAGTACTCGGTCGGACACTAAAAATTATTAAGTTGATTATTAAAAATAAAAGCACGTTCGTTATTAATCAATTAGTATTAAAAATGTCATTCAACAAATTAGATCGACACAAACTGATTTGTAAGTTTTGTAAAGAAAATTCATTATAAAAAATTAAAAATTTTCAGGTATATATGTATATTAACCAACCAAAGAAAATCGGTGGTGTTAATTGACTACCCGAACAACATGAGTTATTTTCGTCTTTTCTTACAAGTTTAGCCAAAAGCTTTAAATCTTGAAGCTTTTTATTTTGCAGGCATTTTAAGGACATAGGATTTAAAAAATAAAAACGTAATCAAGAATAATAAAAGTGTAGAAAGAAAACGTGCTTTGGGCATGAAAAGTCAGTTGCAAGATTAAAAAATTGATAGTACCTCAAAATCGTTCCGTGGGGTCGGAGAAGCATTAATGCAAACGTAGTGTTTTTAAAAAAATATTTAAACATTTATCAAAATGATAAAATAGTTTTCTGGCCAGACCTAGCGTAATCCCGATACGCCAAAGTCACAATAGACAATTTAAATCGTCGAAAAGAAGAAACCCATTAAACGTTGCCCAACTTAGAAATGAAACATGTAAGGACCTGTCATAAAAATAAATAAACATTGGACGGTTTTTTTGTTAACGAAAAAACAAATGATCTTCAACTTAAATAATCTTCCTCACTTCATAATTTATGATAAAAGATCAAAAAATAAACTTTTGGTTTTAATTTTTTGAAATTTAAAAGTAAAACATCATATAAATTATTTCATTAACACAAAAAGAACTTTTATTTATTTTTTTATTTTATTAATTAAATTATATACAAATGATATACTATTACCCTAACCGAGCACTAGGTACTATGGCCTTCGGCGTGTTGTAGTGAAAACAGAACAGTGCCTCTGGTGGGAATCGAACCCACGACTCCCTCACGGATAAGCCAGCACGCTACCAATTAGCCTACCGGGGCGCACATAAAAAAGAACTTATTATAGTCTTTCAATTCAGAAAAAATCGTGTACTTTTTACTTTTTAAAAAAATCTTGAATGTTGTTAATAGTTTTATTTTTATTAGTTCATAATAAATGCATTTGCATAAATATTTCTAATTTATTATATTATATGACGTGTTCACTTCTCTTGTCTATTTTATACTGACCCAATATACAAAAAATACACAAATACTGAAAGGCAAATATCGCATTACAGCGACCTCTGCTGGTTTTGACTATCAAAATAATATTTTTAGACTTTAGTAAATTCAACAAAAAAAAAATTTGTTAAAAATTTAGTATTATATCAAGTCCAAATAGCAGTTTGATCTAAAAATTAGTTAAAAACTTGCAAAGTTGGATTACTAACGGCTTTACTAATTTGTCTGCTAACTGTTTTCTATGACTGTATAATATATGACAATGAGTACTGCAAGTTCTACCGATCTGATAACAGATTCACAAAAATTTTACATTTTAAAAATAGCTTCACTTGGTAAATAATCTACAGAATTTAAAAAGAAGTTTTACAGATTTTTTTACTGGATTTGTTATTTCAAATGTCCGATTTACATAAAATTAGCAAATTCAATAGCATTAGTTGAGGTGCTATATTGTTTTTTTTTTTGCTCTCTAATTTAATTAATTTTTTTTTTTAAAGTTCAACAACCTTATTTAAACGTTATAGTTCAGTTTGAAATGTTACAATAAACTTGACGTAATTCGTAATGAAATACAAAAGTTAAAAAAAGAAAAAACTATAAAAAAAATCTATTCATTCATATTAAAAGTTCTTTAATAATAAAATTTTCAACATATTACACGTTTCAATTGAGTGAACGCCTTGAACTTCCGCTTCAAAGAAAAAAAAAACTGCTAAAAAGAGTTGAACTAACTTCAACTAAAAGAAGCTGAAGTTCAAGCACTATTAATGTAGACAGTTTTCTTTTAATATTCAACTAAAACACTTCAACATATATAGTTAAAGTTCAAGTTGAAGGTATTTTTTTTTAATACTTTTTGCCATTTTAAGAGTTGTTGCTATTTTTACACTAATATACTCAAAAACTGTTGGCCTGTTATTTGTTATGTAAATGTATTTGTTAGCCGGTATATTAAACCCATGTTTTAAATGATAAATTAATTAATTGTAGATGAAGTAAAACTTAAGTTTAAAATTTGCATAATTACACAAATGTTTTAAAATAAAAATGTTGTAAGTATACAAAATATTATAAAAAAACGAGTTAAAAATATTTTCTATTACAATGTTTATTTAAAAATGAAGACAGTTAAATTGTTTTGTGTGAAATTTTTCTCCATTTTTTTTTTTTTTTGCTACTTAAATGTGATAATCCTTGGTTGATGTGAGAAAATTGAAAAATTCTCAGGCTAAAATTGTATACTTAAATTATATTGTTATTCTCTAGATGGCTTGAAACAAAAAAAAAAAAAAAAAAAAAAAATGAAAAAAGAAAAAAGAACTTATATATAATTTTCAAGTAAATAATATGTTGCAAAACTGATTTGATAGAGTTGCCAAATTTGAGAAAAAAAACATGAATGAAATATCGAAGTACTTTTAGCTACAAAGTGGTAATTTATGATTTCAATATTCTGGGGGGTAACCGCGTAACTGGATTCAAAAAAAATTTCGTATTCGTAAATCTAACAACAAAAGATTCTTCTATTTTTTCAGATACCGTAACGGTTATCTTAAGAAGAGAGTTTTATTTCGCCTTCATTAAATAAAACTCTTTTTTTGCTTTCCGTCTAAAATAAAACTCATTTGAGGAGTTTTATTTTTTTCCGTCAGAGAATTAAACTCATTTTATGTAAATTGACACTCAAAGCTTGCCGCTTGCCAGATCATTACAATTTGTAAGGCACTGTAATCTAATCACTTGCATTGCAATTGAAAAAATCATCATTAAAATGAAAACCCACATGTTTTTAATTTGTTATTGTTTGATTCCTATTATTATATGGTTGTTGTTTTATATCTTATATATGTAGATAGGGAAATAGAAAGCGAAGGAAGTGATAATGAGGATAAAAAAAAAAGATTTCTATGAAATCGACAATTTTTCTCCAAGGCCCTTATCGATTGATAAGCCTCTTTTTGAGTTCTGGAAGACTAATAGAATACACTATCCGTAATTGTATACATTGCCAAAAACTATACAGTGTGTACCTGCAACCCAGGTAAGCGTAGAAAGAGCATTCTCTGCTCTTAAATTGGTATTGAGCGACCTGCGTTCAAAACTTTCCGCAGAAAATTTAGAAATTTATTTTCGTTAAATTAAACAAATAAATTACTACACACATTATAGCAAATAAAGTCAATAAAAAAAGAAGAAAATAAACATAATGAGTTTTATTTTAGACGGAAAAATAAAACTCCTTAAATGAGTTTCAAAATAAAGCTCCTCAAATGAGTTTTATTTTCTGACGGGAAAAATAAAACTCCTCAAAAGAGTTTTATTTCAGACGGAAAAAATAAAACTTGAGATCGTTTTCTTAAATACGAATCGATTGGTATATAATAGTATACGTCTCCGTTGACTCTAACATAGAGAGTTTTAAGTTAAAATTTTCGGGATAACTGTTATTTTCGGTCTCTGTATTTTTCTATTTTATGGTTCTTACTCTTAGCACACTACTCAAGTAGAAATTGACAACCGTACCAAAAAAATATTACTGGCAAACCACTGCTATTTGTGTAAAACACACCGTGTTAAAAATTGCCAAAGGCGCAGCTAATATTGTAATACACACAGAGATTCGGTTATAATGAATCTCAGACGGTTGTCACAACTTCAAATTAGTTTTCATAAAAAAGTGTGGTTAATTCAACTAAATTTTAGATGCAACATAAAATATTCTGAAATCTAATGTAAATACCGTTGTATTAACTGAATTCATAAGTTGTTACCATTACCACATTTCAATTCGGTTGGCACTTTTTTTCTTTGTTTAGGAAACCACCATTTTTTTTGCAAAGCATGTTATTTACCAGTACCACCCACCAAATTCTTTGCCAACATTGTTTTCACCAATATTACAACCAATTCGAAGCATTTAATAAATTTTATTTCAAACATTTAACTATGATGTATAAGGCTAAGACCGACCTGTATTGCAGCTTTTTAAATGTGTTTTAGTATACATATTTCTCAAAATTAATTGAAGCTATTTTAAAAGCACCTCATTTTTTTGGATTGCCAACGTTGTGCCAACGGTGGTAAGTTCGCTCAAATCAACGGTTGGTCACTGTTATTAAACGGGTAACAGGACAATACTGTCAAGTTTGTTAATCCCACGTTCTGTCAACGTAAAACTGACCATCGCCGAAGCTTTGCCAACACTGTGCCAAGTAGAAATTGTCAACCGCACCAAAAAAATGTTATTGGTCAACCACTTCTATTTTTGTAAATCCCAGTGTTAAATATTACCAAAGGTACAAATAGTATTGTTCTAGAAACACTATTTTGTTTGTCAGTATAAACCACAAAATTCTTTACCAATATTAATTTAAGTTTGATATAATTTCATTAAAAATAAAAATTATGTTTTTTTAAACCTTTAATTGTGCAATGAAAATGAAAATTATTTGAGTTCGATGCCATACTCTATATTTCTTTATTAGGATATTGTCCTAACAAATAATCTATGTATAGAGTTTTTGTTTTAAAATTTATTAATTGACCACTTTCAGGAATGTGTTGATAGATCTATTTCGGGAATTTTCTATGTTCCCATCATCAGAACACGTTTTGAAAGAAGTGACAATCCGATTCAAAACATCAAGCATTCATATAAACTAGTTTTCTCACTAAATGAGAACTAGTATATGAGCGCAGCTTTTTAAAACTGGCATCCTCATCTATAAACCAAAGCGTGAAAAGCCAAAAACAGTGCGTACACCCGAGAATATTGCTGCTGTTTCAGAAAGTGTGCGTGAAGCGCCATCAACATCAATTCACCGTCGTTCTCAACAATTGAACATTTCGGAGACATCATTGAGACGAATTTTGCATAAAGACCTTGGTATGACGCCATACAAAGTCCAATTGGTTCAGGAGTTCAAAAAAAAAAAGTTATTTGGCGGACCCTTTATAACATGTCGATATAGTTGAGATGGTAGAGCTGTTGACTAAAAACATATTTTTTATTAAATTTCATATTTTTAGACTCATTATTTTTATACATATTGGTAAGGATATGGGTAATGATATATTTTTCTGATTTTAGTTAGGTGGTTAGTAATAATATGTCATTATTTAGTTCGAAACTCCACTAGTGAGATTTGTAATGACAATTGTACGTAACTGCCATTACCAAATATATACTTATATAACCATTTATATGGTAATGCCATTCTACACTGGGTAGCTAAGAAATGCAAATATTTTTTTTATTCTATTTTATTACTTAATAATCATATATTTACAAATTATATACTATTACTCGAACCCAGCTACTATGGCTTTAGGCGCGTTGTAGCGAATACAGACCAGTGCCTATGGTAAGAATCGAACCTACGACCCCCTTCGATAAGCAAGCACGCTACAAATTATCCTAACGGGGAGCACAGCACATAAAAATATGAAATTTATATCAAATAACATATTATTTTTTTGTGTGTATTGTTTGACTAAGTTCAGTTTTCACTCTGAAATTGCATGTAATACGAAGAAATTGCAGAATATCATAAACTTTGACTTGTTAATTTTTGGTTCATTTAAAAAAAAAATTTCGTTATTTCTAAATGAATTTTGTATTTTTACGTCTGGATTATTATGAGTGCATTATTATATTTATTCTTTTAAGTTCATTTTAAATTTCCTAACAGTTGGCAACTCTTTTCGTAATTACATACTTATTCTGTATGCTATTGCATTCTATGAACTTTGACTTGTTACTTTTTTGTATGTTAGTTCCACTGACTTTGTGGTTTTCATTATTTTTAAACGATAGAAAAAAAATCACAACTTGATGATGATTGTATACTACTCCAGACTAAATTTACTTAACTGACAAGTACCATCATTTACTTAACAAGATGTTAAATTAAAGAAATTTATAAGTATGTTATTTTCAAATGATAGGTGTTAATGTTATGTATACTTATAAATTAGTGATTTAAAGAAAAATAAAAAATAATATTACTACACTTAGGGAACTTTTGCGATAAAAATATATAGTTGTTTGGGTTGTAATACAGTTTCTTTAATTTTTAGGCAAATGTCAGTTATTTGCAGAACAAATAAAATTTTTTACTAAACTTGTATTTCATTAAAAAAAAAAAAAAACAAACCACATCAAATGACTGTTTTAGGATTTTACATTCATTTTTTGCAGTCGTTTTTTTTTTTATTTAAAAAAATAAAAAAATGAATGTTTGTTTATTTTTTACTAACATAAGTGGTTCATTTTTACTAGAATTGTGGTTGCAAATGTCAGTCATTTGCAGAACAACTAAAATTTTTACTAACCTTGTAGTTCATTTTTTTTTTTTTTTTAAAGAGAAGCAACACTCAGGAAATTCTTCCTATTAATTAATATGTTACTTTCTTTGGAAAGGGGATAGTGGAGAGATGAAAGGTGGTGAAAGATGAAGGGCTTCAAACATGGCAACACTGTAATTGCGCGAGTAGATAAGTCTTACAACAGTTGCAGAGCTTATTGAAGCTTTTTGTTTCATAGCCCTGATTCATTATTTTACTTCGGTGGGGTTAAGTGCTATGGGAACACCGAAGGTGGGCGCAGCGATACATATAAGTGATAGAAAACTCATACATATTATTTTTCTAAATTGATGTTGTCGTCACCGGGAATCGAACCCGGGACCATCTGTGTAACAGTCCAAAGCGCTAAAACAAAAAAACAAATCACATCAAATGACTGTTTTATGAATTTGGAATTCTTTTTTTGCAGTCGTTTTTTATTATTTACAAAAATAAAAAAAAAAAAAAATGTTTGTTTTTATTTTACTAACATAAGTAGTTAATTTTTACTAGAATTGTGATTGATGTTTTGAACATTAAAAAACAAATGACAATGTTAGTTGAATTTACTGAGATTGTAAGTCGTCCTTCTTTTAAGTTAAATTTCATTTGTTTTTAACACATTTGCAGTGGTCTTCACCTACATGGTATTCTAAGTGTACTTAATACAACTAGAGTTTTAGGTAGAACTAAAATCATAAATATTCATGGAGTAATCTTTCACTATCAATAGTTTTTTGATAGATTTTATTGCAGTTTCAGTTTTGTTGGAAATGAAAATAAATTTAAATTATTTTTTTTTAATTTCTTGTAATTTTTTATTTACAATTAAATAAAGTTTAATCCATTTTTGGAGTGCACTTTATTTGATTATTGCCATTTTTATCTTTTTAAATATTATGTCATTTTGTTTTTGTAGGCAATTATTATTACATTACATTCCATTATCTATTTTTTATGATAATTGAACTAGTTTTTATTTAGATTTTTATATTTCCGTATGACTTGACTCAAAACTTAATATAAATACAATTTTTAAACAGCAAAAGAGTGTAAAGGTGTAGTCAAAATCTAACAACAACTTCAACCGAAAAAAAACCCCACCTAAAAATAATATTGTTACACATGAGTGCTTTGAACCACAACAAAACCAAAAATAGCTAAAATTAAAACATTTTTTTTTTTGTAAATTATAAAAATACAAAAAAAAAAAACTGTTATATATAAAATTTTTAAAAGAAAAATTTCATAATTTTTGCATTGAGATATTAAATTGCACATTAATTGCCCACATGTTCGCTACATATTGTGCACATTTTTAAGAAAAAAATAAAAAAGAAAAAAAAATTTTTTTTTTTTAAATATTAACAACTAAATACTTTAATGGCAAATCATATAATTGTTAAAAGTGTATGTTAGCAAACATTTAAAAGAATGGAAATTTACAAAATTTACAAAATTTGAATTATACTGGCATGTTAATGAAAACCATTTCAAGTTTTTTTTCGTTTTTCAACAACAAATACATAGAAATAGTTACAAAAACAAAACAACTTTTGTACGATTTATTTTTTGTGACCCCTTAGATACAATTTATCAGTACAAACAAATTTTTCTTAACGATTTGATATTATGATATTATGTCCCATTTTAAGTTTATTCTAATTTGGGAAAGCTTGTCACGCCCTCCCGGAAGACGATTTAACCCAAAAGTGCCAACACCAAAATTGGTTTTATTTATTATGTATTTGCGTTGACTCACAACAATTTTGCAATAAAAATTAAAATCTTCCATCGAGAACTTTTGCAAAAATCTATTTTGAGAATTTTCTCAAAGACTATGCAAGATACACTCACAATATTTTTTCCGTAAATACTACTGAATATACACATTAAATTAGCTTGAAATCAGTTAAGAAAAAGGACTACTCTCAGAGAAGTTCTGTTTTAAAAATATGTAGTTTGTTGGGTGGCAATACAGTTTCTTTATTTTTAATGTAAATGTCAGTCATTTGTAGAACAAATTTAATTTTTTTACTAACCTTGTAATTAATTAAAAAAAAAACAAACCACATAAAATGACTGTTTTATGATTTTACATTAATTTTTTACAGCCGTTTTTTTGTTTAAATGTTTGTTTATTTTTTACTAACATATGTGGTTAATTTTTACTACAATTGTTAGTCATTTTTTGAACAGTAAAAACAAATGACAAATGTTAGTCGAATTTAATGAAATGTTAGTCATACTTTCTTCAATTGAAATTTTATTTGTTTTAGACTACATTTTCTGTCGTCTTACCTACATAATATCCTTAGTGAAGTCCGATTTTAAAATTAATAGTGTCTATAATTTTTAGAGAAAAACTTTTATTCTTCATCTTAACCTCAACCTTTGTGAAAGAAAAACTTTCATGTTGGCTAATAGCCACAAATGTTCTCTATCGTACAAAAGTATTTACCTGTTACCTTGCTTAAGAAAGAAATTATTTTCAAGTAAAATTATGAGTTTTGCATGGTAGATTATAAATTTTCAAGTAAAAATTAAGGGTTTTGCATCGTAGATTATAAAAAAAAAATTTCAAAAAACATGATCATTTATTTATTAATTATTTATTTCCAATATTTCCACATTGGATGACTTCAGGCCTCATTAGTTGTTACTTTCTGTTGCCGTTCTGTGTCGTTCTGTTCTGTAGGTAATATTTTGTAATTACTTTTTCTGTGAAAGAAATCAGCTGTTTTACAAAGTAAAAGAAAATCCAACCAAAAACATTCAAATCAGGAATGATAAATGCGATTTTAAAATAGTACCAACCTGCATATAAAATAGTACTTTTTCGGCATCCAAAGTAGGTATATAAAACAAAATTTTGATATAAATTAACAAACAACAAGTGCATGCATAAATTTGGTTTTACCAATTTGTATCTTTGTATCCTCCAAAATGAACAATTACAAATGAATCAACAAAAATATATTAAAAAAAAATATGTTAAGAGGTGAAAACAAAATTTTCAGGTGAAAAACTTTTTTGGATGTAAAAAAATAAATTGTGTGGTGAAAAACATTTTTGAGGTGAAAAAAAAAATTTTTGTGGAGAAAAAAGAATTTGTGCTGAACTTTTAATAATGTTCACCTCTTAGCGTCTGGTGGAAAAATATGACGTTATATTTTATACACCAAACACTACAATGAATTCTAATAATATACAGTGCATTATACACCAATTAGTATGGAAAATTTAGAGGTACATTCACATTGTCATTACTTTTGAACCGCTGGACCGATTTTGTTCATTTTCAATACCAAACTTTTCGGGAAAATGTACATAAAGCTATGTAAAAATGAGCAGTGCGTACTAAGAAAATTAGCCGATATTGATTTAAAAAATTATTAAAATTTTGAGATTTTTTCTTAAATTCACCAAATTTTTAATATTTTTTGAATGTGCTATTAATATATTGCTGTATTGAATTAAGTTTCTCACAGTTTTTTGCGAATTCTTGTGATTGATTGCAAACAAATTTGTTCGTGAACTCATTCGATTTTAAAAACACGCTGCTAATAGTCAATTTCACATTTTTATAAGATTTTTATTATTTACTTTTTTGAAAATCAAAATTAGTTAATAATAATTATAACCCTTAGTGATTGAATTCAATAATTGGTTTAATCGATTACTAAAACTCTAATATAATCATCTGTAATCAGTAGCACTCAGTGAATTCATGTGATTGAATTCACAGCGTTTGGTTCCAAATTAATTTATTGTTCATATGAGACTGCAAATCGAATTAATAATTATTGAATTTTAAAGGGACCAATAAATTCATACATAGAAAAATTTGTAAATCGTACTAAATGAGTTATAGGAGTATCATGGTACATTTGAGGTTGAAATAGTACCATAAAAAATACTATCGTACCAACTTTATCATCCCTGATTCAAATATTGAGAAAAAGATTTCACAACAAACTAATACATACGCAGGCTGTCACTTAACGTTGAATTCTATTTTCAACAGATTTGTCCGCAACAGAACAGAACGAAAAAGTGAAAACTAACCACATATACAGACTTTCAATTGAACAGAAACAAAACAGCTGATTCGTAACAGAGCAGAACGTACAAACTAATTCTGTTTTTCTTCTGGGAACAAATATTACAATGTGAAAAACTTGTTTTAATAATTAAAAACTTATATACATATAATAAATTTTTTTAAAAAAAGGCGAGAAATCAAAAATATTTTCTGTCAATATGAAGAAATAAAAATATCTCAGAAATCAAAATTAAATAAAAATAAAAATATCACAGAAAACAAAAATAATTATAATAATATTTAAAATCTTAACTAGAATATTGAAATACATATATTATTAAACATCATAATAATTATCTTAGTTTCTATTAATTTTGTACAAGATTTGTTTATTTTATTAGGAAATTAAAAGTGATAGTGAAATCTCAAGTTTATACCTTAGAAATCATTCTTTTAAAAGTCTGCTGAAATTTCGTGTCTTTTTTTTTTGTTGCTAAACAAATGTAAAAGGCAGTCAGGTATAAAATTTATTTAACAAATTTAACTAAACAAAATACTGCATGTTATTACAAGACAAGAACTCTTTTTTTGTTTATGTTAAAGTTTTATTATCATATATACCTACAATTTTTTAATTTAATTTTTTTCGCAGTTGCTGTAATTTAGCTTTAAGGAAAAATTGAATTATTTCGTTTAGCAAGTAATAAAAGTTAGAAGAAGGAACGTTGGCTGTTTTCCTCTAAAAAAAAGTACTTTATTTTTATAGCCTAAGGCGGTATCACGCTTTGTTAAACAAATATTAAACGAAGCATTTAAAAAAAAATAGAAGAAGAATGTTGTTATTCTGAATAAGAATAATATGATTTTTTAGCGAGACAAAAGTTGTAAAAAAGTGTTTTTAAAAATTAAAAACTTTTAAAATTAAAATAGTTTAACGCTTACTTGAATTTAAAGCAGAAGTAATAAAATAAAGAAAATATAAATAATAAATTGAAAAAAAAAATGGCAAATTGTTTGCTAATGCGTAGACAGCAACATGAAAAAACGAAAGACTTAGGACACACTAATATAATAATTACACCATGCTACAGTAAAAATTTACATAAAAGGCGTCCCAGTGTAGGTTATAGGTCTGGTTAAGTAGATTCATTTTCAATCTTTAGATATTATAATATGAGTCTGGGTGTACACTTTTTCTGGCTTTTTAAAAAACATCACAATCGATTTTTTTTAAGTCGTTCAATATAATTGGCACATCTTACAGAATCATTAGTTTACTTATTTAAAATTAGTTAACTTATTTGCCAACTCACGTGTTAACTAACTCATTTGTTAGTTTCAGTTTTTGATACATTAAAAAAACATTTTGGAAATAAAAAAAAAATGCACCAGAATTAAAAAAAAAATAAGAAAATGTCAGAGGAAATCAATACAACTAGTAAATAGAAAAAGAAAATTAATCTTCGTCTGAAAATCCCAAATCACGATAGAACATGTGAAAAAGTTGGCTGTAATTTAGGCACAATTGACGTGAATAGCCCTGTTTCAAGTATTGCAGTCTTTGGAATTCTTAGAATTTGATTTTGTGGATATTTCGTGTAAACAAATTATGCAGAAATCTCTTTCCTAAGCAATTAAGGAAGGTGATACTCGTCTTGCCTTCTTGAGGTATAAATTTGATGAACATATTTGATTTGGGTTATTATAACTTCGCCCAATAGAATAAACCATCCTTTTTTATTTTGATATCCTTTCTTGCTTCTGCAAGAACTTCTGCTGTAAATATTTGTAGTTGTTTGAGTTGTAATACAGTATCTTTATTTTTAAATTTAAAAAAACAGTCATTTGTACAAGAAATTTTAGTTTTGACTACAATTGTAGCAGATATAAAATTTACTCAAAAACATCGGCTGCGGCGGCTAAGCAAAAAATTACCGGCGGGTGCTCAAGGCCTGCTGAAGCCGATGTAATTGTTAAAAAAAAAAAAAACTAGTTTAAATTATTAGTTTATTTTATTAAAATTGCTAATAAAAAGCAATGGCATGGTGATATCATTCATTTTAAAAATCAAGGTTTACCAAATTAAATATTGATATACTTTTAATATTCAATCTGAAGAAATCAATGCCATTTTCATATTGTCAACGCTTTTCATATTGTCGTGGACAAATAACTGTTTTTTTTTGTAGTGTGGGGTTTAGCCGACTTCTTTTTCGTTGAGAAAAGAACCCGAAACGAAAAAGTCCTGCTCGGAAGATACAGATGTCGCCTGTATACCAAAACACACTTTTGCAAGTTTCGCTACATTTTGGAAAATCTATGGCAAATAAATTAATATGCAGTGACTAACATTACAAATTTATTATTTACCTCTTGAACATAGGTACAAAAATATTCTCGTATATCTATTTCCAATGGGTAATTTTCTTTGCTTGCTAAACTGAATAGAAATGCTAACATTTCATGTCTTGTGTCAGAAATTTTCTATTAAATAAATAAAATTATTAGTTCAAATATACAATTATGTTTTACCAAATTCCTTACATTTTTTTTTGCTCGATTCCAATGAAGCTTTAGCTTAAAAACTTCACAAAACTTTAGTATAAAATTAAAAAAAAAAAACTGGAAACTTCGGACTCAAACTTTAATATTTTAAGCACTTATTCAAGACAAAAGGCACATACTCGCTGATTTAAGAAATTCAACAAAGTGTGTTATATTAATAAATTATAATAACACGGCTTAGAATTAAATAAATTAATTCGATTAGTTTTAGTTTTCGATGTATCGTACAATTTTGCTGCAAAATTTCTTTAAATTTTGATTCATCTCCATACAGTTTTTTCTATACAAAAACTTGGAAATGAATTAGATATGATTTCTTTGTAATGAAAGGACAATACCTGTTGTTATGGTACATATTTCGCTAATTCTATCGCTAAATAACACTGTTCAGCAAAATCAAATTTTTTCCAAAATTACAAGGTCCGACCTATAAATTTTGACAGAAGAGACAAAAAAAAAAAAAAAAATGACACGTGTATCGGCGTTTTGAAATTTTACATCTGTGTTTCAATTTAGGGGGAGGTAAAGTTTCCCCCAAATGCAAATTTTGTATTGTCAATCGGCATAGAAAATCGAGTAAAGCTTACGTTTAAAGTATATGGTGTGTTCAGCAAATTTATATAAAATGTTACGGAGAACATTTTTGTGGAATATGTTAACCATCTAACTCCTCAAGGTAAGGGTCTTTTTTTTTAAATGTTCCGCAAAAAATTCGCCGGAAACTTTTACTATAAGTACCTTAATACACCATATACTTTAAACATAAGCTTTACTCGATTTTCTATGCCGATTGACAATACAAAAATTGCATTTGGGGGAAACTTTATCTCCCCCTGAAATGAAACCCAGATGTAAACTTTCAAAACGCCAATACATGTGTCTTTTTTTTTTGTCTCTTCTATCAAAATTTATAGGTCGGACCCTGTAATGTTTTTTTGTGTTGTACAGTGTAATTAATCGAGATAGTCAAATGTTCACGCAGTGCAAACAATCATTTAAGAGGAGTTATATAAGTGATAAGTCAAAGCGTTTTTATGCAAAATTCACGATTTGTTAAAAATTTTACATGGCTGCATAGCTTTCCAGGATAATTCCAAGGTCCAGCTATTATGTAGAATTATGTGTAAATGTGATTGTTTTGCAAATTTTTATCTAAAAATATTTATATTTGCAAAAGTTTTCCTAAGAAAAAACTGTTTTTGTACATATTTGTCACAAAAGTTGGGTGTTTGTTAAAAAAAACTTTTTCAAAGATAAACATTTTTGGCTGGTTATTTGGTCATATAATTTTCATATATCATACAAAAATTTGAACTTGTGAGTTCTTCTCGGAAAGTTATGCTCGTTTTACATGTGAGGCACCATTATTAAAAAAATTGTTTTCTTGCTGAGACACCTTCTTTTAACAGGCTCTTTCTACTGCCTGACGATTTGTTAAGGTCAATTGATACTTTAGCGATAAAATTCGCTTAAACTGGAAAAATTGTACAAGCCGCTTAATAGCTTAAGTTAATCTTAAGTTTCGTGAATCAAATATGTACCTTAAATAAGAATACAGATGTTTTCGTTACATTTCAACAAAAACCAGGTAGATAGATAGCATTTTAAAAATGCTACCTATCTACCTTTTACAAAAAACTGATTTTAATGTAAAGAACTCCATTCAGCATGCCTGATATATAGCAAATTGGTGGTCATACCCTTATTAACTTTTAAAAGTTAAGATTTTGTCCTCCTGTGTTATTTATAAAGAATTTTACTAATTTTACTACACTTGAGTATAAAATTATAATGAAAAATACTAAACGCTTGCAACACAAAGTTAAGTATTATAAACACTTCTTTAAAACGATAGACTTAAGACACATACTTGCTGCTTTAAGAACTTCAGCGAAGTGTGTAATTTTAATAAATTTAAATGAAAAATATTAATTTTTAAAGAATTTTATTAATTTTGATTACATAATAATATTTACAGTATAAAATTTTAAATAAAAACGAAAGACTTAAATCTCAAACGTTAATATTATAAACACTGATATAAAAGAAAGCACTTTGGGCACATGCTTTAGGAAATCCATTAGAATTTAAAAATATTTAATTGCTATATAACCATATATCAAGAATTTCACTGAACTTAAGAAAAAAATTTAAAAAAAAACTAAAGACTTAGAACACAAACTTTAATATTATAAGCAATTAAATAAAACGAAAGACTTAAGACACATACTAGGATTTTTAAGAAATTTAAGAAATTAACTAAAACGAAAGACTTAAGACACATACTAAGATTTTTAAGAAATTGAAAAAGTGTGTAATTTTAATAAATTTAGATTTACATACTTTGTTGATATTCTTAAAAATAAAAGTATGTGTCTTTCTTTAGTCTTTCGTTTTTAATAATATAATTATTTTTTTTAACAATTTAACTAAAATTTAGTACAAACTTATTATTTGTAAAGAATTTTATTAATTTATTTACCGATTTTTTTCTAACAAATATCTTTAACAGTTATAATTTTGAGTTAAATTTTCAATAACATTATGTATATTATTTAATGACTTCAAAATCAAAACCAAAAAAAAAATACTACCATCATCAAAATCGTGCTTAAAGCATTTATTATTAAATAAAAAAAAAAAAAAAAAAACAATTTTAGTGGAAATCATGTAATCGATTTGAAACAGTATTGTGCAGCATCTTCATTTTTCGTAGTTGTTGTTAAAACTCGTAATAATTTTTTGTAAAATTTTTTTTTCTACTTTGGTTTGTGTGCTAATGTTAGATTATGTAATACTGAAGGAACTTTATTATTTACGAAATAATACAAAATTAAATAGAAGAGAACTAAAACAATAAAAAAAACACATTTTCAATTTTTTTTATTATATTTTACTAAATTTTTATTTTATTTAACTTTCTAATCAATAATTTTTATAAAAAAAATTTTTTTTTGTTGTCACAATTTTACATAATGCCTGTGTACTCGTAACTGTGCATTTTGCTTTTATAAAAAAAAAAAAAAATAACTGAAGTATTTTTAAAGTTTGTGATTGATTTCTATCTTGAATAGTTATATTGAACCTTTCCTACCTACAGTTTAGTTTTTGTTTTTTTAGTTTTTGTTCATAAACGTGGGTTAATTCAGTTTTGTGTCATATATTTATACCTAAAACTATAAAGATATAGTAGTTGTAGAGAGATCTTATACAAAAAATGTTGTTTGATTTTTTTTTTTTTTAAATCTCACTTCAATTCAAGTCAATATTGGTTCAATTGGTTTTCGTCATCGTATTAATATATAAAATAATGAACAAAAAAATATATTTGATAAAATTTCATAATGTTAAGGTAAATGACATTATTGTTAGTTATTTGAGATTATGAATTTCATATTAATGTTTACATTATTATTATTTTTTTTTGAATTAAAAACCTAAGCTTTAACATTTGTAAATTAAATTAATTTTTGTTGTCTCTTTTATCTTTTTAGGTAAGAAATGAAGTAACAGTAGCTATTTTATCAACACACAAACTTTTTGGTTCCGGAAATGGTGGAAATTATTTATTTCATTGCATGCAAGGTAATTTAGAAGTTAATTTTGTTGTGTTTTATAAAAAGCTGATTTTTTAGCAAAAAATTAGTCGATTCAGCAAAAGTTTTGCTAATACTTGGCGGATTAAAAATTAAAAAACCCTTGCTAAAGATAATTAAATTTTGCTGAAACACTTGTTTTTTTTTGCAATAAGAAAAGGGAAACATAAAAATCTAACTAAGATGTGTGTCTTTGTCTTTCGTGTTAGTATGTGTATCTGTCTGTATATCTGTTTGCAATTGGACCACACTACATTATTAATCTCTATAAACATTTAGTTTTCAAATACACATTTAATCATTATTAAATTTAAATATTTTATTTTGCCTTTTATTTAATTAATAAACAATTACTTTCACAACCCGGTGACAATGCAAAATTTAAGTTGGTTTATCCACAATTTTGTTTTATGTATGATAAATAGATACAAAAACTTTACATGTCTGATTCTGAGTTGTACTTTTTATTATCATTTTCCTAGTCTCTACTACATCCTGACATGCAGTAGCATCTACTTCATTTTGCGTATATCTTTCATTCTGGTTGTCGTCCACACTTTAATCAGCACATTTTTGTTAGCAAAATAAATTAGTAGAACATTAGTAAAATATTAGTAAAACATTAGTTCAAAACAGTTAACTGCTGAATAAGTGTAATTAAATTTTAGCTGAAAACATAATTTGCTGAAAAATAGTATACCTAATTTACAAGACGTTTTACTAACATTTCTACTAACTTATTTTTTTTAATGTGTAAGACAAACTAAAGGCAGATACAACTCTTCATTTTATTTATTTTATAAATATATAATGTCTAACAATTACCCTGCCTTAGTTTAGGTTGGATGATTTCTGCGAATCTTGAACTATTGCATTTTAAAGTATGAAATAAATTGAAATTTTGGAAAAGTAGTACTACACTCAAAAAAAATAGCCAATAAAGTCAGCAATATTTTTGCTGGGAGAATCCTTGTAGAAAAATTGCTAGTATTAGCAAAAAAATTGCTAAATTTTTGCTGAATTTACATAAAACGACTACATAAGTTGTAAAAACTCTGGTTTTTAACAGATTTTTTTTTTTGGTATTTTAATTTTTTATTTTTTTTAAAAATATATTTTTTTTTTTAAAATATATTTTTTTTTTAAATATATTTTTTTCTATTAATTACAATTAAAATTTGTGATTCCTACATCCTGTTTAAAATACAAAGTCAAAATTCCAAGCAGCATTCCAGTTGTGACGTTTTTATGCATCAGAGATACAATGCAATTTTCTAATTATTATTTGCAAACTATGAACATATCAATCATAACAGATATAAACTAAACGAGAATTTTTAAATCTCGACATAATCTTCTATTTTTAAATAACTAACAAAAATTAACTATTTACTGCAAAATTATTGTTTTGTCAGTTGTTTATTGAAATACTAAAACTACTCAAAACAACTGTTACAGGAGTACAGTATTTTTGGTTAGTCATATTTTTAAATGACTGTCTAAAGTAGTCGTTTTCCATTTTCTTATAGAAACATAACTACAATAACAGTAAACACAACTACTACTGTTTACTACCCGAATGACTTACCGAAAAAAAAGTGATAAAAACAGTAGTTTTTACCAATTTTTTACAGTTGTTTAAAAATGTTTGTAGTAAAAAATTGTCACTTGATTTAACGACATTTTTAGTTGTTTTTACTACATTTGTTAGTGGGTTTTCAACAGTTGAAAACCACCACATTTTTAGATATTTTTACGGTAATTGCGGTTGTCTCCTTATTAACTGAAATTGCAGTTGTTTTAACCATAATTTTCAGTAGATACTACTGTAAATCGTTCTTGAGTGTACGAAATGGATTAACATATTTTCTACTATTCTATTACATTTTTCTGCAATTCAATCTGTAGCACAGAGTAGTAAAGCGTGTTTTTTTTTTTAGAGTGTCACAACTTTGAGTTGGCATCACTGCTTTATTTGACCACCATTTTAACAGCTGATAATTGCTTTTGTTTAGTTTGCTTTGAAATTTCATTATGAATCGACTTAGACCAAAGCAACGCGTTCAAATTGTTGAAATTTTTAATCAAAAGAATTGTTCTATCGTCAAACTCATCGTGCACTTCTTCCATTTTATAGCGTACATAATCGTCCTTCAAAGCGGCTAATTCGAAGAAGAATATATCGTTTTCGGACCACATTTACTGTTACTTTTAATGTGCATCCCGAGAATCCACAAGCTTTTGTCGAAACACCATTACATCCACAGAAAATCACTGTTTGGTGCGCTTTATGGGCTAGCGGATTCATTGGCCTATATGTCTTTAAAAACGATGATGGTCAGAATGTTACTGTCAATGGTGAACGGTGTAGGAACATGATTCCAAATTTTTTCGTACCTCAATTACGTGGCATTAATCTTGCTGATATCTGGTTCCACCAGGACAGCGCCACATGTAACACAGCGGGCGCTACAACTGATTTTTGACTCAAAGAAACTTTTGATGAAAAAATAATTTCACGTAATGGCCCAATTAATTGGCCACCAAGATAACCCCATTGGATTATTTTCTTTAGGGTTATGTTAAGTCACTTGTCTACGTCGATAAACCACAAACAATTGAAAACCTGGAAATCAACATTCGAATAGTTATCTGCGAAATACGGCCGCAAATGCTGCGAAAAGTTGTTGAAAATTGGTGTTCCATGGCCACATGGCAGAAATCATATTAAACATTAATTTCATAAAATTTTCTTTCCAATAAAACCCGTTTCATTGACATTAAAAATATATTTCCTTGTTTTATTATGAACACCTCTATAAAAAACACCCTTTACTGCAGTAATGTGCTACAGTATAGTGTAATTGTATACTACAGACCCTTACACGTAATCGGTTGTAAATATTTGTGAGTCAACATAAAATCAATCACATATTGGTAATTAAAACCGACAATACTTCAAATTTATTGTCATTTGTTAGGAATTTTGTTTTTAAACACGGAATTAATTAAATACAAAATCCATTTATACATGCTCTTAATTGGTTTTTACACTTATATCTGTAGTTTTCAACAAATGGTTTGTTTCTTACACAAAAAAAAAACAAAATATGACAAAATCATAAAAAAAACCATAAAAAACTTTCAATTTCATTTTATGTTCATAACAGTCTTAAGGTTTTCTTTGAAGATAATTAAGATTTTAGTTGTACCAAAAAAATATTGTTTTGGATGGCAAATGGAAGCTGCTGCACCTTAATCTCTTAATAATGTTTCCATTTTTTTTTATAAATTTTTTCTACATTCGTATTTAACAAAACATACATAAAAATTTTGATAAATTATATTTTAAACAAACGGAAGATTAAATTATAAAGAAAACAAATATTTTCAATTGTATTTAAAATATTTTGTAGCTTAAAACCATTATAACCTTTAACCTAGCTTACGACAGAAGTGTTATTGTACTATAAAAAAAAAAATCTCAAAAATGTTTGTTTCTTTTTTAAATCCCCCAAAAATTGATGACTGCAAAATGTTTTCAAGTATTTCTTGGAGCTAAATTTGTTGCATTAAATTGTTTAACCAAAAAAGCCTTAAATATGAACAAAAAAAAAAAAAAAAACATGGTTAGTCTTTAACAATTTTTTCTTTTTTCATAGTTTTAAGTATTTATTGGTTATAGTTTTTGTTTGATTTTCATTTTTTAAGAAAACCTTCAAATGCCGTAGGTGATGTCAGTTCGTCATCTTTTTTTTTATTATTTGTCCTAAGAAAAATAGAAACTGTTAAGCATGTTAAAGGGAAATACACCAAATTAATATTTTATACCGTTTTTTTTGGAAAATTTTTCGATAATGCTACTGACAATGCCAATAACACTATTTCAGTTTTTGGAAGGACCTCCTCTTCACTATATAAATTTTGCATAATCTTGGTACGCTGATCGGAAATATGGCAAACATTTTAAAATCGTACAGTTAGTTATCGAGATATTTTTGATTTTCATTGAACTTCCTGTTTTTTCGAAGTTTTTTCTTAGTACCATTGCACTATAGGTCAAATGACTTCATTTTCTGTGCAAAATTAATAACAGCTAAATTAATGTATGATTTTAAGGGAAATTAAAATAAAACGGAAACAAAATTTATAAAAACAAACTAAATTACAGGCGTCATATCAGCTTCTACGCACCTATCAAAAAACATATTTATTTATGTGTGTGCCCCGGTAGGCTAGTTGGTAGCGTGCTGGCTTATCAGTAAGGGGGTCGTGGGTTCGATTCCCACCAGAGGCACTGGTCTGTTTTCGCTACAACGCGCCGTAGGCCATAGTAGCTAGTGCTCGGTTAGGGTAATAGTATATAATTTGTAATTATATGATTATTAATTAATAATCATTATTATTATTATTATTATTTTGATCGAGTTTTATGGAAATTTACAATACAACTTGTTACAAAGTACGCAAAAACAATAAGCTCACTATGTCCCTTGAGCTTTCAAAGCAAAAAAACAAAAACACACAAAAAACATAAGATTTTGATTATAGTTGACCTGTATGTTGTAGAGTGTTTTTTATTCGGCTTGTGGTCAGTTAAAATAATAAAAATTAAAACACAAATTTATTATTTTTTTTTATATTTATTTATTAAATAATCATGAAGCCACTTAAGGCCAACCGATTACAGTAGATTTTCGACAGTTTTCATATTATTATCTTAATAGTATTTCCATACTTTTACATTTATAAAGGGTCCGCCAGCTAACGTTTTTTTTTTCAACTAGTGCTTATTTCGTGAATGGTAACACTTAGCTCATGTCTGATTTGACTGATAATTAGTTTTAGCCTTCCGCTGAACGAATATGGTCCGTATGTTCGTTATCTTGTGAAAAAAGTGAAAGAAACTGGTATCCTCATCGATAAACCAAAGCGTGAAAAGCCAAAAACAGTGAGTACACCCGAGAATATTGCTGCTGTGGCAGAAAGTGTGCGTGAAGCGCCATCAACATCAATTCACCGTCGTTCTCAACAATTGAACATTTCGGAGACATCATTGAGACGAATTTTGCATAAAGACCTTGGTATGACGCCATACAAAGTCCAATTGGTTCAGGAGTTCAAAAAAAAAAAGTTATTTGGCGGACCCTTTATTAAAAAAAATGGATTTTCAAATTCCTAAATTTCCCTATCACGAATATGGTTCATCTGTTTTCCCCCCATGAAAGTGGCAACCAATGGTGTATGTACCGAAAACGGAGTAATATAAGAAGCGCTATAAGAAAACATTAACACGTATATAGCTTCCTTAATGAATTATTGAGTATAACAAATTTTTAAATTGCGGTACAGATAGCGAAAAATGCCTATTTTCGTACTCTAAAATTGAGTTCCACAGTCTTGTAACTTGAACTAAAAAATATTGTTGCATAAAGAGTGTATAAAAACGGGGTAATAATAAAGAATGAGTTCGAGTTGAATGTGCAAACTCAAATCTTGAAATGAGATATGATGGCGATGCACCTTTAAATACTTTATAAAATAGAGTCAATAGCTTAATATTTACATAATCCTTAAAGCTGCATCCCAAAAAATCAAATACACATACCGACACGTGATCCCGATTGAAACATCTTTCTATTTTTGAAAAATTGCCAGAGGAGGTTCCGCTATAAACTTCTAAACCATACACAATTAGTGGCATTAGAAGAGTATGCCCAATTTGCTTTCTTATATTAATCAGTAGATGACTCTACGTAAAGTTATCAAAACTCGATGGATCATAAAATTAATATGATGGATAAATGATAAGTTTTCATCAATATAGAAACCAAGAGTTTTAATATAGGAAACAAACTCCAAAGGAGTGTTATTTAATAAAATATTAGTATCATTTCCTAGTTTATTATTAAAGTCAACCGCTTTAGATTTTGAAATATTTAATGAAATATAGTTTGTAGTACACCATCTGTTAACGTTTAGAAGGTCCTCTTGTACTATTCTAATAAGTTCATTTCTTGATTCTGCAGTAGCTATTAATTGCAAATCATCTGCATACATGTAACCTTTTAACGAAGTCAAAGAGGAAAGAATATCATTAACATAAGTCAAAAATAATAATGGGCCTAAAATAGTACCTTGAGGTACCCTTCTACTAGTAGTTTGGCTTGATGATCTATCGATACCAGTTTGTACAAATTGTGTTCTTTGTGTAATAAACGTTTCTACTAACCTACACGCAGTTGTAGAAAATCTAAAATTAGAATAGAGCTTATTAACAAGCACTTCATGAGATATTGACTGGAAGGCTCTACTAAAATCTAAACTTATCATAACCGCCAAGTGATGATTATCCAAACTACTTTGAATTTCATGTAAAATATCAAGTGTGTGTCGTTGTGTTATCTCTCTGTCGAAATCCTGACTGATATTCCGATAAACGGTTTTCCCTGTTAATAAAACCTAATATCTGAGAATTCATCAAAGATTCTAACACCTTTCAACAGATTGATACAATGTTTATAGGACGATAATCGCTACAACTAACTGGATTTCTTATCTTTGGGATAGGTAAAATCCTAGCTTCTTTCCAAAGTAAAGGATAAACCGATGTGGTAAGAATACAATTAAATATATGAGTAATATGGCAAATGATATTGGGCAAAATTAACTTCAAGAATTTAAGCGAAAGCCCATCAGGTCCAATACTATCTGAACTGATCCGCATGAATGCATTAAAAACTTCATATTCCTCAACATTGGCAAAAGAAAATCTATTTTCATTCGTGTCTGATTGTGTAAGATAAATAATTAAGGGCGGGTTATCAATTGGTGATAAAACATAATAATTGTTGCATTCCTCCACATCAATATTAGGAAATCTGTTATTATTTGTTCGGGTCGCACCAACTCTCTTAAGTTCGTTCCAAACCTTTTGCGACGTTCCAGTGTCAAAAAGTTCACTATAATACTTCGCTCTTTCTTATTTATTATTTCTTATTATTATTATTTATTTTATTTTAACTGACCTCAAGCCGAATAAAAAACACTCTACAAAAAAAACTTTAATTTTTTAAATGTAATTTTAGTCTTCGATTTTCGATGTGCTCGGTTCGTAAAAAGCTTGTTTCGCAGTTCCTTAATTGGCTTTCTCGACGTTTTGCATTATATTGTTCTTTGTTGAAATAATTTTAGAGCAAAAAAGCTATTGCTTCCCCGCAGAAAATACAACAGGTTTTTGATGGACTTCACTACACAATTTTTTTATTTTTGAAGGCCTTGTTGGGATTTGCTAGAGATCCTTTAAGAAGCGCCGCTAAGTCTGTATTTCCTTGTTTTCGAGCTGACGTTGCTGCCGCACGATTGTATAACTCAGTTTCATTGTTTGTTCCGCTTGAAAGGTCTGCTGCTGCTTTCCTCTTTCCGTACTCAGACTTTTCGCAAAATGCAAGTTGAGGACGTCCAAGAGCAGAAAAAGTCACTTTGCTAGATTTATTTTTATTTTTGAAGCTAATTTCAGCGTTGAGCCAAGTGGACATACTCACTTCGAATCTTTTCAGCCTTTTTGTCTTTCCCAATACTTTTGCCATATTTCGCCCACATTTCTGATAAGTTTTTACAGAAAAGGCGCACTTTTTCCGTAATACATTTGGTGCAATCATCGGAAATTTCATCTTTACCAATTTTGTCGACTATAAAATCCTCAAGTTTATTCTGCTTTTCTTGCCTTGAATTTTCGTTAAGCCAAATTTCAAACAACTCCGCTTTTTTTTTTAAACGCAATAACCTAAAAAATATGGTATTATTCGAAAACGGCTTAAATTGGCCATTGAATGTAAATGGAAATTGCTTTATAACATTTCAATATATTCATTTGTGATTGCATTCAATCCGCCGATCTTCGCCGAAATTTAAAAGCTTCCACGAAGTTACATTTTGAAAACAATCACAGCACTTTTAAGGTTATGTTAAAAAAGTTGCTTTATTTCAAGCAAGTCAAACAAATTTATCACCTTTTTTTAACAAAAACATAAATACTTACTTAATTTATTGTTCTACATTTTCACTTTCTTCTTTATAACTCGCGAAATTGTTTAAACAAGCAATTGACTCTTTGAAAGCAATACAGGCTTTTCAACAACATTTATTAAGTGATTACAATGCAATGTCTTTGACTGCGTGTTGTCAAACGGAATTTTATATTTACCAAAAACAAAAAGCTTACTTAGTTAATATGGCGTATTCGTTACAAAATGGCATGAAGAAAAGTTTAATATTTGCATTTGAAAAATTGGACTTTAGCACAGTTTTGGTAGCCGTTTAACCTAATGCGCATGTATCGAACTTAAAATTTTAAAAGCTTTTTTTTGTTTTGAAATCTTTGGGACTTAAACATTCATTTGTTTTAATCTTCAAGTATGTTTTTATGATTCTGTATGGGATTGGAAATTTTTAGTTCTTCAGTTTAAACTGAAACGTAACACCTAGACTAGTCCTTAAAAAAATATATATAATTATTTTTTAAAGTAGCAAAATCATCGAATATGTCCTGAAATAACAAATTGAGATTTTTGCATCTGTTTATATCAAAAAGTAGAGTTTGAGTCATTCCAGAAGGCCTATTGACAAAAATATGACTTTTTCAAATTCATCCCGTCCGATTTGCATGAAACTTGGTATATGTACGAGGGCGTGACTTTTTGAATGAAACACAGTTTTTTTTGCAAAAAAAATTTTTTTTTTTCAACATAATCTCCTTTTAGCTCAATACACTTAGTCCAACGTTTCTCCAATTTTTGTATTCCTTCCAAAAAGTAGGATTTTTCGAGGTTCATAAAATGTTCAGCGTCATTTGTACTTGTGCGACCACAACGAAAGTCAGTAAAACCACTTTTTTACCATTGAAATCGATGATGCAGAGTCCCCATAGTATTTATCAAGCTTTTCCTTTGTTTGATTGACGGTTTTTTTTCGCAAAAATAATGTTTAATGAGCACTCGAAATTCACTTTTTTCCATTTTTAAAAAAAATCCACGAGGTTGTATGTTTTGAACAGCTGTTAAACGCAAAGTAAATGACGAAACTTGCTCAATATGACAGTAGTCTTTGAACAGTTGGTACTTGATGGGAGCAGTGTTGCATTTCATATAACTACGAGGGAAATTCGAAAAGTCACCGACTTACGGATCCGCCCTCGTTCAAGAATTTTTTTTATTGGAATATCTAGTTTATACACAGTAATAACATATTTTTTGCACACATAAACTTTATAAGGATAAAACTGAAAAAAGTGAAATGTTTTGGCTTCCTGGCAGTACCAGAGCGATATCATGATACAAACACCGATACAATTATACTCCGAATTGAAAATAATTTTGTGTATATTTATATTCTTAAAAAATATTTTATGACTTTGAGATAAGATTTAGAAAAGTTAAGCAAAATATACAAAAAGATGTAATTATAAAAACCGCAATATTTCAAAAACTGAAATTGAGAAAAATTTTGTTCTGCCCGATTTGGATTCATAGTACATAAAACTATTCAAACACATGTGTTTAGAGGCTAGTTTTTTTTTTTGTCCATTGACTAGAGTTTTTATTTAAATACTACATATATAAAAATTATGATGTCAATTTTGCCTTATGACAAACTCAAAAAGCCACCATATTAGTACTGCAAATTTAGAAATGAGATACAAAAGTTAATTTTCATATATTTTTGAATTTAACAAAATTAAAATTTGAAAAACTCATTCAGCTGTCTAAAATTCATATTATTTCAAAGTTTCAATTTTAGTTGCTAATATTTAAGGTAATGTAACTTACAGAAATTTATTTAGGAATCGTTGTTCAGTGCTACGACGTGTTCTTAATGAGTTGAAAACAATTTATCTACGACGTTTTCACTCCCAAAATGTGTCACTTTGCCAAATAAAATAGCATGTGTTAAATGAGTTTGTCCCCTTTATAGCCTATCCTTATTTCATTAAAATCAGACCTTCCTTGCAAGTCATTTTCCCATCTGTATGTATAAAATTAATTCTCTGTTTATTTATTTCCTATACAAATTTTTATTTTTTAACGCAATTTGTTATTTAATAATTGCATCTTGTTTTCAACGGATTTCAGTCAACCCTGGTACACATGTTCCTTATATCTCAGTCGAAATTACCATATACTTCTCATTACATTTTTGAATACATTGTTTTACTTTAGATAAAATATTTTTTCTCACTGGAACTTGTCCAAAACTTGTGCCCGCTGTGAACCAAGACCGTCCATAAAGTTAGCAAAAAAAAACTTAGTTGAGTCAGCAAAATTTTTCTTGTGAGGATCCTTGCAGAAAAATTACTTATATCTGCAAAAGTGTTTTGCTGAACTTCAGTGAGCTGATTTTTTTTTTAGCAAAAAATTAGTAAATTCAGAAAAATTTTATATTGACATTGTTGGCTCAATGCAAATTATAATTCACTTGTTGAAATCAACAAAATTTGTAAACAATTTATACCTTAGTAAATTTATTTGCTGAAAATCTTAAATATTCTTTTGTTATTCTTTTAAAAATAATTTACAATACGTTACTCCCATGCTGATGAGATTATTTTTTTTTATATCTGAACATAAACAAATTATTTTTCAACTACTTACGTCAAATGATGGCATCTTTCTAGAAACGAAACAAACATATGGAATATACAACCCTTTCTTTGGAATAGGAAAAAGGAAACATACAAAATTACGTAGGATGTATGTCCCTGTTTTTCGCTATTCTGTCTACCTGAACGTATATTTGTTTGCAATTTGATAACACTATATTAGTAATCGCAATTCATATGTACACGATACACATTGTTGGCGTCCTTTTGTTTTAGTATGTATGAAAAAAAGATACACAATTCTTGCATGTTTGATTTTTTATGTGTCTTACAAGAGTTGTACTTTTTAATATAATTTTTCTCGTCTCTATTACATCTTGACATTCCGCGACATGTACTTCAGTCTGCGTATATTTCTTAATCTGGTTGTAGTCCGCACTATGTGCTCACCGGCACAATTTTTTTTAGCAAAATAAATTAGTAAAACATTAGTTTAAAACTGAAAAACACTCAAATAAAAAAGTTAGTAAAGTCAGCAAAATTTTAGTCAGGAGGGTGCTTGCAAAAAATTGCTAGTGTCAGCAAAATCTTTTGCTGAAAATCAGCGAGCTGATTTTAGCAACAAAATTAGTAGATTCAGCAAAAGTTTTGCTAAAACTTAGTGGATTAGAAATTAAAAAACCCTTGTTAAAAATTAATAAAATATTTGCTAAATATTAGTAGACTGAAAAAAACTCAAAAGATTTGTAAAAAATTATACTTTAGTTAATTTATTTGCTGAAAATCTTAAAAAATATATTTTTGTGATTCTTTTTAAAATAATTTACAATACGTTACAAAATATCAAAATGTTCGTTCTCCCAAATTGACGACATGAATTAATGTAATATGTAAAAACAATAGAAATAATTATATATAACATAAGCAAAATTATCTCTCAACTACTTACATCAATTGTTGTCTCAATGATGCTATCTTTTAAAGGAACGCAAATGCCGCAGAGAATTATAGAAACGAAACGAAAAAATAACAAAATGTAATATATACAACCCTTTTTGTGCAATAAGAAAAAGAAAACGTAAACGTAAGATGTATGTATTTCGCTTTAGTCTGTCTACCTGGTGTATATTTGTTTGCAATTTGACCACACTAGATTATTAATCATTTAATTATTTAACATATAATTTACACATTTAATCTTTATTAAATTTAAAAATTTTCCCGGTGACGACGCAAAATTTTAGTTGTTTTAATCCACAATTGTGACATGCCGCGACATCTAATTCATTCTGCGTATATCTTTCAGTCTGGTTGCCGTTCACACTATTGATGTGCTAATCAGCACAATGTTTTTAGCAAATAAATTGGTAAAACAGTAGTAAAATATTAGTAAAACATTAGTTCAAAACAGTTAAGTGCTGAATAAGAATAACTAAAATTTTAGTTTAAAACATAAGTTTAACAACAAATTTGCTGAAAAATAGTATACCTGATTTACAAGATGTTTTGCTTACTTTTGTACTAACTTATTTTTTTGAGCCTGATTTACAATATGTTTTACTAACTTTCCTTCTAACTTATTTTCTTGAGTTTGGTTCTTAATATTTTTAGTATTAATTTTCGTGCTTAGCATGCAAAAATTAATTAAAAATTATGTGTCGCAGGACATATTTTTATAAAAGCAGTTTAAGTTTTCAAAAATCGAAAATTTTGTACGCGGTGAGCAACGTGTTAATTCTTTCGATGTTTCTTAAATTCGCACCATCTAAATTTTAGACCTAGTTGTACAATAATCGCAACAACAATTGATAAAAATCAAAAGTTGAAAAAATGTCGCTCAAATGTAAATAAATGTATGTATGACGAAATATTACATTTTTCAAATGAGAATAATTCTAAAATACAAAAAAAAATTATTCAAATTAAATATCATAAAAACCCTTTATTTTTTATTTTAAGTAATTACCTGGGACTAGCATTTCTTGTTTTGTAGCATCGCAATAAAGTGAATTTTATATTTTATTTTTGCCTGCATCTTCAATTTTCAGATTTATCAAAATATCACTCATTTAGTAATTTTTTAAAATTAGTTTATTTAATTTATTTATTGTTATAAATATAAATATATTCTTAATATTCAGAATATCTATTATCACGCGTGCCTTTGTTTGATGTGTAGTATACAAAAGAAAAAACGCGATGTCAGCAAAAATTGCTGAAAGTTAGTTACATATTTTAAATCGATCTTTAACCAAATTTTCAACTTAATGTTTTTTGAGTGTATGGCGATATCACAAAATACTTATCATCGACCACGCCGCAATAATAAATTTATAAATGCATGCTCTACTACGGATTTTCACAGTATAAATTGTAGCTTTTCAAAGATGTCACAAATGTTTGACAATTTATTAAATTTATAGACTCCAGTTTGTTTGTTCCCTAAACCAATTTTTAATTTTCACCACATTAATTTAAATAATTTTTGATTACCATTCAGTTATTCAGTTATTTTATACTCTTCATATTAATTTCCATTAGAAAATGATATACAGTAATGTTCTTTACTCTAAGTTTAAAATTTTAATTCAAATAATTTTCTTCCTATTTTTCACGTTATTATAAAAGAGGGGTACACTGCGTGTCGGTCACGGGTGCTTCTCTGTGGCTTCTGAACTTGCGTAACAATTAAGATACGGAATCGAAGAAAAATCGGTATATTTTTTTGAAGTTTTAAGGTTTGCAACAAAACTTTGTTTCTTATATGTGTTATTTTAAAATTATTTGAGTTCCGTGCAAAACCGGGTACGAACAATTTTGGGAGAAAATTTTTTTTATTTGTACTATATTCCGAATTTCATCAAGATAAATTGAACATAGCACGCACTTTATTAACGTAAAAAAATAACAGGAGTAGTTCGGAAAAAATGTACTTCAATGCAGTTTTTTGCTTTTCATCTGCTATCAATTCAACGTAAATAAAAATTTTACGCAAGTAATTTTTTTCGCTTGTACTGACGGAGAAAGTGTTTATTCGCTCACAGTATATTTTCTGTTACCGATTGATCTATAATATTTACGAATTTTCAAAAGAACCCAGCAAAACCACACATTACCAACTCATGGGTAATGTATGGCTTCATGCATTACTTTACACGTTACTTCACTGATGAATTATACAGGCGATGAGCCTCAAAGTAACTCATTACCTTGTAGGGGGTAAATTAACTGGTTACTTATATGGTTACACGGTGGGAAAAAGTAATGTGTCTATAAATAGATTTTCATAAAAAAATGCATAAAATTTTTTTTTTTACAGATATTTTTTTCTTAATTAAATAAATAACTTTTTTTATTAAATAAACACATGGTCATGCTGGGATTCGATCCTGGGGTCTCTGGTATTCAACAATTGGTTAGGCGAGAACTCTACCAACTGAGCTATCGATACATACAATATTTTATTGCTTAACATGTAGATGAGTTGTTGTGCTTCGTCTTTGCGTTCGTGATATCAAAAATATACACCTTACCATTATGCTTACAAAAAATCACAAAGTAATGTGTCTATAAATAGATTTTCAAAAATATATATTAATAATTACTTTACGTTTATAATTCATGCATTATGTAATTGATGATCGGTAAGTCATTATTTTATGTTTTGAAGTAATGTAAAATGTAATGAGGTCTCATTACAAGGTAATCCATGAGTGTTCAATTATCGGTAGCTCATTACTTCTTGTTGGATCATAATGATACAGGTAAGGAGTACACATTACAAGGCAATGCATTACTTTATCGCACTCATTATCAAAGTTTTGCTGGGAAGCTAAGAAAACTTTGTTGGCAATTTATATGCTTAAAAAAAACATTGAAACAAATTTAAAAGTTTAAACGATATTTTTACTCAAGAGTGAAATCTATTCATTTATGGGAGTTTTAAAAGATTTAAGCACATGTACAGACAATTGAATTCGTTTATGCCGATTTGCATTGATTTTGAAAACGTTAATAGTGTTACTGCTCAGCTTAACTTCGTAAAAATCAGTTTGTTGAGTTTGTTTTTCAATAAAGAATCAATTAAAATAGATACACCAAAAATGCAAGTTTTTACAAAAAAAAAAAAACTGTCGTAGCTACACTCAAAAAAAAGTTAGTAAAGTCAGCCACATTTTTGCTGGAGGGTCCTTGTAGAAAAACTGCTAATATCAGCAAAAAAAAGTTTGTAAATTCTGCAAACATTTAGAGAATTTAGCAAATTTTTTGCGGATATCAGGATATTAGCAATAATTTCTGCAAAGATACTCCAAGCTAAATTGTTGCAAACCTTTTGTTTGAGTGTGCTTTACTCGTAAAATAAAAGAAACTTTCTTTCATTTCACGAAAATAAATTTACTTGAAAATTGTACGAAACTAACGAAATCATTCGTACAACTTTTTTTGTAGGATATAAGTAGAAAAGTTTATTTTATTTTACGAAACAAAACATAACATAAAATTAGTCTCGGAGTATATAAAAACAAAAAACTAATAAAACTGTAACAAAATATTACTTGAGCCAGAGTAAAAACAAAATTTTTTTTATATAAATAGAACATTTTGGTCTTCAAAGCCACGACAAAAAAAAATGGTTCAACATAGAAATTGTGAATATTAAAAAAAATATAAATAAAAGAGTAAATAAAATAATAAATAAAATAAATAGACTAATTTAAAAAATTTACTAAATGAATGATTTTGTTACAATAAACGATAATTAAGGAGTATAAACTATTATGAAGACAACAGATGCAGGCAGAAAGAAAATATAAAATACTCCGTAGTATAAAACAGGTAGTAAAAATGCAAATTAATATTTGCATATTCCTTTTTTTTTACTTTTTAAAGATGGGTAGTTAGTTGTTATCATGATTATACATATTTTTTTTTTATTTTTTTTATTTTGTTTATTTCCAGATTTTTTATTTAATTGCATTATGTCAAAAATTAAAACAGTCACCAAAAAAATTTACATTTAAATTTCAGCAAAATAAACTGAAGTATTTATACTAAGTTGTTTTTAGTTTGTGTTTAATCTACTAAGCTCCAGCAAAAATTTTTGTTGATTTCAAAAATTCGATTCTCATTTGCATTTAACTAAGTGTTAGCAAAACTATTTGCTGAATTTACTAACAGCAACCAATTTTGCTGACTCAACTAACTGTTTCCTAAGTTTAGGGACTTTTTTGAGTGTAGAATACAAAGAAAAAAATTAAATGAACGAATGCAATCTTGCTTGCATTTGGTGTGCACTCAAAAAGTTATTAAAGTAAAAGTATTGCTGAGTCAGTGTAATACCCTTATTGTTTTCAACAACCCTGTTATAATGTTGATCACTTGTTAAAAGTAATCATTCATAACAAGTGCAACACTAAAATAGATACACATCACTTTTTTATATTTTGCCTTATAGACAATCACCTTCGTTTTCTTATTAATTTTAAGTATTAATTATTTCTGATATTAAATAAATGAATTAATATAATAATACATTAATAACACTGTCTTTCCCTTCGGCACCACTGGTCACAATAGTTGGCGACGAGAGAAGAAAATCAAGGAGAATTTGTGAAATTAATGAAAAGTGCAATTCATCTAATTTTAATTTAAAGTATATAAAATACAAAATGGACGCCGATCAATTCAGGCAATTCATGGCTGTGCAACAGAAAATGTTGGGGGAAATTTTAAAAGCCACCAATACTGCTGCTACTCCAGGGCAAAGTACATCCGCAAACACAGTGTTAGTGCCAAATTTCGATCAGTTCGATCCAACTAAGGAACCGTACAAAAACTACATACAACGTTTTGAAAACTACATCGAAATGAAGGGAATCAACGCAAACAAAGTATATTGTGCCAAACTACTACTGAATTCAATTGGTACAGCAACATTCAACACAATTACAGCATTGACAGCACCAAAATTACCTTCTGATTTAACGTACGAAGATTTGCTGGAAAAACTGGCCACTCATTTTTCTCCAAAAAGGAACTTGTTGGTTGCTCAACATCGTTTTTTATCAAAGTATCAGACTGAACAACAGTCTATTGCCGATTTTGTTGCTGCTCTTCGTTCAGAAGTAATTGATTGTAATTTTACGTCCCCATGTGACTGCAAAATTTCGATTGCAGATATTTTCCTACGTGCTCAGTTCATTAGGGGTGTTTTAGATAACAGCATTCGGGAACAGCTCCTACAGTCAAGTACTGACAAATTTGATGAAATCGTTACGAAAGCTTTAGCACTCGAAGCTGCTAGACTTGATGCTAGGGATTAACTGATAAAGTTGGCCCGTCACTAAACATAAATAGTACACCTGATATTAATAAAATATCTGGTAGGAAGTTCAGGCACCATAACAAGCAACAGCCAGCTCAACAATCGAATCGTGCAAGAGTCAATTATCAAGAACTAGGTATTGCTGGATTGTGCCTCCGTTGTGGTAGAAGTAACCATAATGCAAAGGACTGTCGGACTGCCAAAACGAAATTAAAATGTTCCAGTTGCAACAAAAAGGGTCACGTGTATAAAGTTTGCATTACAACTTTGTTAAAAGCAGACTCGGGGAATAAAAAAAACAACAAATCAAATTCAAAATATAAATGGTGGAAACTACGGTGTATACAAAATAATTGACGTGTATCAAAATTCTGGTTCAGACCGATATTATGCCTCTATTAAAATTGAAGGGAAACCAGTCAAATTCGAAGTCGATTCCGGGTCGGGATTTACCTTTATCCCTAGAAAACAATTTCAGGAACTAAAATTAAATAAAAATTAAATCCTACAAATATAATTTTTCGATCTTATACTCAAAATACTTTTATTCCAGATGGTAAAGTCCAGGTTAATATACAATTTAATGGCGTTTCAACAACAGATGTAATATACGTTGTTCCGGACAATTGTGCAGCGTTAATTGGGCGGTCATGGATTCGAGGTCTCAATATCAATCTGGCTGATCTAGATGAATCTGGTTCAGGTAACAACACTACAGATGTTTTCAATAATCAAAATGGTATTGAGAAAATAATGGCGGAATTCGCAAACGTTTTTGAGGAAAAAATTGGATGTGTTCCAAACTATGTTGTTTCGTTAAAGTTGAGAGAATCTGCTTCACCTGTATATACAAAAGAGCGTCAAATTCCATACGCTTTAACAGATCGCGTTGAAAAAAGAATTAAATAATTTAGAAAGTGCAGGGATTATTTCAAAAATTTCAAATAGCGATTGGGGTTCTCCACTTGTTGTTATACCAAAACCTGATGGTGGAGTCCGCTTGTGCGTGGACTACAAAGTTGGGGTAAATCAACGTTTAGTAGACGCTCACTATCCAATAAGAAAAATAGAACACATTTTAAATAGCCTTCGAAATGCCAAGTATTTCTGTCGGTTAGACTTGTACAAAGCCTACCTTCATATACCAGTCGATGAACAATCAAGCCTAATTCAAACCATATCAACGCACCGAGGGTACTTACAAAATGAATAGATTATCATTTGGCATCAAGACTGCTCCAGCCGAATTCAATCGAATTATAGACCAAATCTTACGTGATGTGCCCAATACCGAATCATATTTTGATGATATTATTATACATGGCAAAACATTAGAAGAGTGCACAAATAATTTGCAATGCTGTCTCAAACAATTACAAAAATTCGATTTACATTTAAATCGGTCAAAATGCTTATTCTTCGTAAATAAAATTGAATTTTTAGGGCATACAATCGAACAAAACAAAGTATTAAAATCTTCTTCTAAAATAGACGCAATTTTAAAGATGCCGCAGCCAAAAACAGTTGATGACGTAAGACGGTTTCTGGGAATGGTCACATATTATTCTCGATTTATTAAATGTGTCGACCATAACCACACCCTTGCGTAAACTATTACACAAAAACGCAAAATTTTATTGGTCTGCTGAATGCCAAAGGTCTTTCCAGGTGCTTAAAAAAGAAATTGCAAGCGATAGAGTTTTAATGCCGTTTAATCCAGAATTGCCGCTTCAACTTGCCTGCGATGCCAGTCCTACTGGTATAGCTGGGGTTCTTTTCACATCTAGTAGATGGGGAGGAAAGGCCAATCGCATTTGCGTCAAGGTCACTATCAAGCGCTGAGCAAAATTATTCTCAATTAGATAGAGAAGCTTTAGCCATTTTTTATGCGGTGCAACATTTTCATCAATATTTATACGGACGTATTTTAAACTGGTAACGGATAACAAGCCGTTGATGAGAATTTTCCACCAAAATGCTAAATTACCACAGATGACTTCAGCTAGGTTGCAAAGATATGCCGCATTTTTAAGCGGATATAGCTACGAAATCATACACAAAAATTCGTCGGAAAACCAGAGTGCAGACTGTTTCTCAAGGGCACCTTTAAATCAAAAGGGTAGTTTAACAAATTTTATTGATAAAGAAGTTCATCAAATATGTAACGCATCAATCAATCAAATAAGTTCAAGGAAATTAAATTTCAAGGCAATTCAACGAGAAACGCAAAAAGATGTTACACTTTCAAAACTTTTGTTTGAATTACAAGCACAACACACCACCTGATTCAGAATATACAATTGATCACAACGTTTTGTTCAAAGGTCAGCGAGTTATTATTCCAAGCTCACTACAAAAAGCAGTTCTACAGGAACTTCATCATACACACACAGGTACGACAAAATTGAAACAATTAGCCAGACGTTACGTATACTGGAATGCCATTGATAAAGATATCGAAAAATTTGTACGCACTTGTCCAGCTTGCGCTTTTACTAAAAATAGTCCAGCAAAAGCGCCACTTCATCCCTGGGAGGAGCCAGACAACAACTGGCAGCGTATTCATATTGACTACGCGGGGCCTTACCAAGGTCACTATTTTTTGGTTATCGTGGACGCTAAGTCAAAATGGGTAGAAGTTGGTACATGCACAACAGCACCGTCATCAGCTTCAACTATAGAAATGTTATACAATACTTTCGCAAGAAACGGTTATCCAGATGTCATGGTCTCCGATAACGCAACAATTTTTAAAAGTGAAGAGTTCTCTAATTTTTGTCAGGATTGCGGTATTTTTCAAAAATTTATCGCACCTGGGCATCCAGCTACCAATGGGCTAGCTGAAAGGAATATTCAAACTCTAAAGCACAAACTTGCAGCTATGTCAAACGAATCGTCACCAATGCAGTCAAAGGTAAGAGAAATTATTTTCAAGTATCGTGTTACACCATTGAAAAATGGGAAAACTCCTTCAGAGCTCTACCTGGGCCGGCAAATACGAAGTCGTTTAGATGTATTAAAACCGTTACAAACTCACGGTAATAAGCAACAAAATTTTTCATCAAGACAATTAAGCGTGGGAGATAGGGTACAAGCCCGGTATTACACGCCAAACAAGCCATTATGGAAACTTGGCACCATTATTAAAAAAATGGGTTGTCTTCACTACATTGTAAAATTGGATAATGGATACACATTTAAAAGACACATTAACCAGTTAATTGCAACAAACGTTCAAATGGAACATTAAGCAACGTTCATACTCCACCTAGTCAATCCTTGGAAAAGAGTAATCAACAAAATTTAGATCAACAAATAATGTTTCATCATGGTTCAGCGCCTACTGCCGAGTCGGAACCCCAAAGGGAATCATCTGAAAACGAACCACCAATAAATCAACCTCAAGAATCATCAACAATTCATCAACCAACAGCTGATCAGGAACCGTCAACAAATCAAAGTCGTTCATCAATTCGTAGCACAACTCGCCAGCGTCAAGCTCCGAAATATTTGGAACAGTACGTATTGGATTAATGTTGGTCAACACCTAAAGCTCATTTTAAGAGTGGGAGAATTGTAATACCCTTATGATTTTCAACAACCCTGTTATAATGTTGATCACTTGTTAAAAGTAATCATTCATAACAAGTGCAACACTAAAATAGATACACAATCACTTTTTTATATTTTGCCTTATAGACAATCACCTTCGTTTTCTTATTAATTTTAAGTATTAATTATTTTTGATATTAAATAAATGAATTAATATAATAATACATTAATAACACTGTCTTTCCCTTCGGCACCACTGGTCACAATAGTCAGCAAAAAAAATCTTCCACTGAAAATCAGCGAGCTGATTTTTAGCAAGAAAATTACTAGATTCAGCAAAAGTTTTGCTAACATTTAGTTGATTAAATATTAAAACATTCTTGTTCAAAGTAAATACAATTTTAACTGAATACTAGTACTGAACTTAAAAAAATTGTAGACAAATTATACATTACTAAATTTATTTGCTGAAAATCTTAAATATTTTTTTTGTTATTCTTTTAAAAATAATTTAAAATACGTTACAAAACATAGAAAAAAAATCATACTCCCATATTGACGAAATGAATTAATTTTATAACTGAAAATATATAGAAATAATTATATATAACATAAACAAAATTAGTTTTCAACTACGAGGGCGGATCAATAAGTCCGTGTTTTTTTGAATGAAACACAGTTTTTTTTTTCAAAAAAAAAAAATTTTGTTTTCAACATAATCTAATTTTTGCTCAATACACTTAGTCCAACGTTTCTTTAATTTTTGTGTCCCTTCAAAAAAATAGGATTTTTCGGGGTCCATAAAATAGGCATTTGTTTGATCAATATTTTCATCGTTGGAGCTAAATCTCATTCCACCTATCCATTTCTATAGGTTTGGAAATATGAAATAGTCACTGGGGGCTAAATCCGGAGACTATGGCGGATGAGGTACCAATTCGTAGCCCAATTCATGTAATTTTGCCATTGAGACTGCACACGTGAAAGAGAACTTTTTTTTTGCTACATGGGGTCGTTTTTTTTTAAATCATCGTTAAATCGGCATAATATTCGCCGTTTATTGTTTTTTTCCCTTTGAAGGTAATCGATGTGGGCTATCCCGCTGCATCCCAAAAAACGGTTGCCATCACCTTATTGGCCAACAAACTTACCTTGGCTTTCTTCGGAGCTGGTTTACCCGGAAAAACCCATTGTTAGACTGCTGCTGGTCAATTCAGAGCAAACGCGTCACCCATCTTGCAGACATCTTTCTTAATCCCCCAACTGATCATTAAAAATCAAAACCACACTGCCATATGATATGCCTATGGCATCAACAATCTCATGCACTAATGCTCTTCAATCGGCCAACACCATATCGTGGATTTTTTAGACATTTTCCGGTGTATTGACCTCAATTGCCGTCCAGAACGTTCCCACGTCATTTGTACTTGTGCGACCACAACGAAAGTCAGTAAACCACTTTTTTTTACCATTGAAATCAATGGTGCAGAGTATCAATTGAAATCAATGGTGTATCAAGCTTTTCCTTGGTTTGATTGACGGTTGTTTTTCGCAAAAAATAATGTTTAATGAGCACTCGAAATTCACTTTTTTCCATTTAAAAAAAATTTGTATGTTTTGAAAAGCTGTTAAAACGCAAAGCAAATGACGGAACTTGCTCAAAATTTGACAGTAGTCTATTAACAGGTGTTACTTGATTGTTGCATTTCATATAACTATGAGGGAAGTTCGAAAAGTCACGGACTTATTGAGCCGCCCTCGTAAACATTATTTTTTCAATTATTTAAACGTCGCAGCAAAAAACACCTTACCAAATAAAGAATGTTTGGTCTTATTACCCTTTTTATTATAATTCCTTACGTAAATATGAATTATAATGGGTATGAATAATAAGCCATTACCAGAAGTAAAAAATAATAGGTCTAAAAATAGATTACAGAAAAAGTATTATTAATTTTTTTTTAAATACTTTCGAGCCAGGAATCGATCCCGTGTTGTCAGATTAACAAGCGACTACTCTATACTCTAAACTACTGAGGCATATAACATTTGATATTTTTAAACTTAAATGAAGTTTTCTTCTATGTAAAGTCGTTGAAGATATACCAAAACTAACACCTTACCCTTTAGCTTACAAAAAGACTAGTTACAATGAGTCTTAAAAACAGAATCCAGAAAATGTATCATATTCTGCCTGGAAATAATAAAATGAATAATCTATTATTGTTCACCAATTGTTTTTTCTATGAAAATAATACATTATAAGTTTCTTATTGGTAACCTAATATTTTATTATTCAAAGTAATATATAAGGTAATAAGTACTCATTACATAGTAATGCATAAAATAATAAGTATTCATTACCATGTTTTTTGCTGGAATGTTTAAAAATATTTAATCCATTTTAAGTTTTTTATTGGTAGTACCCTATTATTTTACTATTTCAAGTAATGTCTAAGGTAATGGGCCTGACTACGGTTGTCGTAGTCGTATTTCGACTTTAGTCGAAGTCGTTGTCGATTTTTATTCGTTGCGGTATTACGTAAATTTTTCGACTAAAAGTTTTTGTAATAGATTGAAAACAACAGAGTGTTGACAAATTTGTTAAATTTATTAATATTATGAAGCACTCTATGACGATCTGTCAAAAACAAGCTGATTGGCGGCAATAAGAAATTTTTAATTTTGTTGTTAAATTACCAAGATATAAAGAAATGCTAAGATTGGATTTATTTTTTTAACTTCAGATGAAAAATATGAGTGCCTATGGCTGAGACGAATCATATTCGAAGAAAACGGCTAAGTGTTGTTTAGCAAAATAACTCTGATCTTTTATGAACTTTTACCTCGCATAGTACTTTTTGAGCTGATTTTAAGAAGCAAAAAAATGTCGCCAGAGTCCCCTTGCGGCTACGGAGCATTAAATTCAGAAAAGTTTTTTACAATTATCTCAAAAAGTACACGTCCGATCATTACAATATAAAGGGTGGTTAAATTTCAAGGGCCGATGTTGATTTTGAATAAAACACAAACTATTTAGGAAATTATTGTAATTTTATTTTATTAAGATAAATTGGTATTACTCAATTATGTATGGAACAAAATATCGGCCAAATGGGCGCCGCGACCACGGCGGCACACCTCCATCCGATGGTCCAAATTTTCGATGACGCTGAGGCATAATGGAGGTTCTATGCCGTTAATGTGCCGAATTATCTCATCCTTTAGCTCTTGAATTGTTGCTGGGCTTATCGACGTACACCTTTTCTTTCAAATAACCCCAAGAAAAAAGTCCAACGGTGTCAAATCACATGATCTTGGCGGCCAATTGACATCGCCATTACGTGAGATAACACGGCCATTGAATTTGTTGCGCAAAAGAGCCATTGTTTCGTTAGCTGTGTGGCAAGTGGCACCGTCCTGCTGAAACCACATATCGTCCACATCCATATCTTCCAATTCGGGCCATAAAAAGCTCGTTATCATCTCACGATAGCGAACACCATTCACAGTAACTGCCTGACCGGCCTCATTTTGGAAAAAATACGGCCCGATGATGCCGCCAGCCCATAAACCGCACCAAACAGTCACTCTTTGTGGGTGCATTGGTTTTTCGATAATCACTCTTGGATTCTCATTCGCCCAAATGCGGCAATTCTGTTTATTGACGAATCCACTGAGGTGAAAATGTGCATCATCACTGAAGATGATTTTCTTCGAAAATTGATCATCCACTGTTGCCATTTCTTGCCACCATTCTGCCCATATACGACGTTTGGAATGGTCAAGAGGCTTTAGTTCTTGAGCCAATTGCACCTTGTAAGCTTGTAAATGCAAGTCTTTATGCATAATGTTCATCGACGACGAGCGTGAGAGGTGCAATTGTTGGGCACGACGACGAGTTGAGGTGGACGGCTCTTCAGCCACACTATCGCGAACAGCAGCAATATTTTCTGCAGTACGAGCTGTACGAGTATGCACTGGTGTTCTCACATCTTCTACAGACCCGGTTTGCTCGAATTTTTCCACGATTTTTGCGATTGTACGCACATTTGGACGATAAATTGACCAAAAAATCACGAAGTGCACGATATGCATTTTGATTTGAACGCCCATTTTCATAATAAGTCTGGATAACTTTAACACGTTGTTGGATTGTGTATCTCTCCATGGTTCAAATTGAGTAAGTCTGAAATAGAGAAATGTCAAATAAAATTCGGAAAAAAAACTTGGCGTTTAGGTGTGGTTCACATTCAACATCGGCCCTTACAATTTAACCACCCTTTACATGTCATATCAAAGCTTATTAAAATATCTATTCAATGATGTACGACATGACACTAGAATTTAACCCATTCCAGCCCAATTCAAAATTTCCTTATATTTATTTGTTTTTTTTTTTTTTTTTTGTAAAAAGTTCACCTTATTAAAAAAATCGCCTATATAAGCTTATAAAAACTGTAAAAAATTATTAAAGAAAATTTCACAAGCTGTCATTAAAGGTATAATGGACTACCATATCTTTTAAAATAAAATAGAGATTAAAGGTAAAAAAATCGCAAAAAATCCACATAGTCTAAATTTAACCTTTGATATTTTTTTTTGTTTCATGAGATATGTGGTCATATTGTACCTCAAAAGAAAGCTTATAAATCCGGCTATCCATATCTAGAAACTTATTAAATACTTACACAGGCCAATATTTTAATAAAAAGCACATTTTATCTAAAAAACTAAAGTAAAAATAAGAAAATGTTAAACCGGCCATTAATGGGTTAATTTATATTGACATATTGTACACCATTGAAAAGCCATTTAAAAGAGCTTTCATACAACATGCATATTGTTATAAGCGGACTTGTACTTTTTGAGATACTTAAAAACCTTTTTCAACTTTAATGCCCAGCCCAGCTGCTAGGGGGCGCCGGCGACTACAAATATTTTGTTTCTTGAAATCAGCTCAAAAATTAGTTTTTGGGGTAAAAGCTTTGAAGTAATCGTAGTTATGTTTCTAAACTGCACTCGTTCCAGATTTTGCCAATTATGTTTTTTACCTTAAAACGTCCTCCAATTTCGCAAACAGCTTCGGTGCTATAATTTTTATTCTAAAAGTATTTAAATTTAATTAAAATTTCATTGAAATTTGCATTTTTTAAGAATTTTTTAAATCTGTCGTGAGAAATAAAATAGACGACTGTTTTTATGCATTTTGACAGTCGAAAACGACAACCGTAATACGGAAATTGTAATAGATTTTCTAGCAGTGTTGTGCATTCGTAGTTTTCGACAAACGTAATACCGTTTCTTAAAAACGACAAATTTTGACTACGACAACCGTAATCAGGCCGAATAACTACTCATTATATAGTAATGCATAAAATAATAAGTATTCATTACAATGTTTTTGCTGGGATGTTTAAAAATATTTACAAAAAAAGTGTTGAATATAATGAAAAAATCGGTAATTCTTTTTTTAATTGCACTTTTAAATAATTTTAGGTTATTTAGGCAGTTTTTAACGAAATAATATTGTGAGTGTATGATTTGCAAAAAAATTTTATACAGAAACTTTTCAAGTTAAACCTGGACAAGAGTTTTTCTTAAAATTTAATTTCCTATCTAACTCATGTATTTAAAGTGGCTATCATTCCCCATCTTAGCATATAACAATATTAGCATCTTAGCATATAACAATATTACAAGTCAAATAACAAATTTTCGTGATCAATTTGACAACGGTTTACCAACAAAAAAAAATAATAAAAAAAGAAGCAGATATAAAAAAATACTTTATAATATCAAACAAATTTGTATTGTTCCAAGTTTCTACTTTTAGTTTTTGTATAAAGTTTTGTTTTTTTTTTTGTTTTCATAATCTTGTAAAATAAACTTAAAAGCCTAATTTTATTTCTGTTTACTGGCTTGAAGGTAGAAAATGGTTTTGATTTTGTTACTTATAATCCTATTAAAATATTGTTTGTTCACAGCAGTTTTGTGATATATATATATTTTTTTTTTTATTATTGCTAAAACTGTCATCATCTTGTATCAATTTTAAGTTTAAAGGTTATCAAAGTTTGATTTTATAAAAATTTTTATTTTCAATTTTGTAATTTTTTTATGGTCGTGTCTTATTAGTTTGGTAAAGTTGCTGTACCATTTTTTTTTCGTTACAATTTGCCCTTAGCCTTTATTTGATTTGAAATTATTTTGAAATCTTTAGTTACAAATGTTGATAAAATATTAATGGATATTTTAAAAAGCTGTCAAATGTCGATATTTTGAATGGTGTTGATAACTTTTGATGTTATGTCAATCAATATTAAAAACCAAAAAAAAAAAAAATGGTATATAATTATATGGATTTTGATATGATGATTTTGTTATATTTCATAACTGTTTATTTAACCATTAACTGAAAATAGATTTAAAAACATTTCATTATTGAGTCATTCCAGAAGACCTATAGACGAAAGCACCACTACTTTTTCAACTTCACCCCTTCCGATTTTCATGATACATATAATATCCTAATAAGTAAAACATTAATTTATATTTGAGTTTGAATTTTAACGTCTTTTTCACACAATTGCAATTAATACTATAATTAATATGCAATTTTATTTAAGTTTAATTGTGAAAGGCGTGGCAGAGAAGAATGAGTGTATTTTCTAAAATCATAACTACATTGCAAATTTTCAATTTTCTGAATCAGACTGAGCAGTTTCTGGTATTGAACCTTCGTCAGTGACCCGGGTTTTTTTTTGAATAATGTAATATCTGTTACATGCACTCGCACTACACGTTAGACAGAGCACTTTAGCCCTCTGAGCTATCGTCAGGTCTAGTTTTGTTGTGATTAAATCTAGTTCTATTCAATACACGGTGTTTTTGTTCTTGCATACATAATCTCAGAAGTACAACTGCAACAACACAACAGTTCTATTTTTAGAAACTTACCTCACTCTAATATCCACTGTTTTCCCATATGTTGTAAGTGATGCCATATCTATGATATATTCTTTGTATATTCGATAGATGGCGCTTACGTAGTTGGGGAAGAATTGCTAGAGAGCAAAGTTTGATTTTTGTTTGAGTTTGAATTTTAACGTCTTTTTCAGACAATTGCAATTAATACTATAATTAATATGCAATTTTATTTAATTGTAATTTTTTTAATTTCTTGTCGTTCGCGATATATCGCTGCTTTAAATTGATATATTTTCTTTAAATTTATACACTCATGGAACTTCTGATTTAAAAATATGTAGTTGTCTGGGTTGTAATACAGTTTCTTTAGTTTTAATGTAAATTGTCAGTCATTCGTAGAACAAATTAACTTTTCTACTTCAATTAAAAAAACAAACCACATCAAATGACTGTTTTATGAATTTGTTAATTTTGTTATTTAAAGAAATAAAAAAAATGAATGGTTGTTTATTTTTTACTAACATATCGCACACCTACATAGTTCAAAAGTGACTCAACTCAAAATTTTTATTTTTTCAGAAATCGAAAAAAAAATATTTCCAACTTTATACGCAATTGAAACATAAAGAAATACAACGTTTTTTTTTAGAAATAGTTACAAAATACAATGATATTTTTTTTATATATAACCAAGTGTATTTTGCATAGTTTAAAGCATATAAACCCGAAAAATTAAAATTTTGAGTTGAGTTACTTTTGAACTAGGTGTGCGATATGTGGTTCACTTTTACTACAATTGTGGTTAATTTTTTGAACATTTAAAATCAAATGACACTGTTTGTTCAAGTTAATGAATTGTAAGTCGTCTTTCTTTAAGTGAAATTTAGTTTGTTTTTAACTACATTTGCAGTGTTCTTTACCTACATAGTAGTCTAAGTGTAAAAAACATACTGTTCAAATGATCGTAATTATTGAACGCGTAGTCCGATTCAAACAAAATATTATCTCATTTCAAAGCATATATAATTATATTTATACGATTATAATCGTAGTAATGTCGAAAAAAAAATTGATTTTCTACGGAGCATACCCAGGTAGAAATTTCCAACGGTAGCAAAACAAAGTACTGGTAAAATAACTCTAATTTTATAAAACGTACCGTGTTGAAAATTACCAAAGGTACAACTAATATTGTACTAGGATAACACTATTTTGTTTGCAAAGCATGTGTTTTGCCCGTACCACCCGCAATTTTTGTTTGGACAATTATGTTTTTACCAATAATATAATTTTATTATAATAATTTATTACGTTTCACACATTTAAATACGATGCATAAGTCTAAGACCGAACCGTATTTGTGCTTGTTAAATGTGTTATATTATACATATTTCTTAAAATAATTTGGTTTAATCTATTTTAAAAGCACCATATATTTTTAATTACCAACGTTATGCCAATGCTGACAAGTTCGCTCATACCAACGGTTGGCTAATGTTGTCAATCGGGTAACAGGACCATACTGTCAAGATTGTAAATCCCACGTTCTCTCAACACATAAACGACAGTTGCCGACGCTTTGCCAATTGTATGTTTCTGCCTGGGTATTATTTCTCTAATCTGATTTTTTTTTTGTATTTTTTAGAGGAACAAAACTTTAAGAAAAAAGTGGTGCATTTAGAAATATTTGGGAAACAAATACAGTTCTAAGTTTTTATGTTTAATTTATAACGATCTTCCAACCTCCGTATATTTACAAAAATAAAGCAAATCAAACATATCTGGCTAAAGATCTCATCAGACCCGAAGTTTAAGAAAAGCTAGAGCCTCTAGAATAAGCAGAGCTTTAACAAAAAACCTATTAATTATCAATTTTGCTCCATTATTGCCTTCTTAGTATCAAGCACGTGGTTAGGGTCATTTCCTAACAAGCATCATGCCGTTACTAAACTTTGAAGACCAAAAATGATCTATTTATGTGAACAATTTTTAGTTATTCTCTGACTCAAGTAATATTTTTTACAGTTTTATTAGTTTTTTATTTTTATATACATCGAGATTATTTTTATTTATTTTTATGATGGACTTCCAACCTCCGTATATTTACAAAAACTAAGCAAATCAAACATATTAGCTAGGTTGATACTAGTATTTTAAACTTTCCAATAGCGTATAAATCAAAAGCTTTACATGTCTCAGAGAAGACAAAATAAGCTTTGAAATGGGATACGCATTGTCATACTAATTAGGAGATTACATATACCAGTTCCATGCAAACTGGTCGAACTGATCAGACTATCAACGTTGCTTATGGAACGAACGCCCCTATTATCACTTGTCTTATCTGTATTAATATATCATAGCAAAACTCGAAAAACATAATATCTTACATCATTTGAATTTAGTTTATTAGCCTTATTTTAGAATTTTTTTCTTTGTTCCATAAATATTTATAATATTTATTTGTTTATTTGACAAATAGTTTTTATGAACAAAGAAAATTGTATAAATTTTAAAACAACTTTTATTCATAAAATATTAACACTATTGCTCTAATATTATCTTTACAAAAGTATACAGGGCACACGTTGGTAAAACAAATGGAAAAAAATTGTTCCAAGGTTATTGCTTCTGCTATTAAAAAAAAAGCAAATATTTAGTTGCATATTCTTTTTTTAATCTTTCTAAGCTAAAAATAGAATTTCCACACATTTTATGAAAAGATAAAAATAAAAATTCACCTAAGAGTATTACACAAAGAAAAGAAAAAAGTAAAAAGATATAAATGTAAGCTTTCAAACGAGTAGTAAAAACAAGTGGAAGGGAGGGACAGATAGACGACTGGGACGGACAGACAAAAACAAAAGACATGCTTACTTAAACATACACTTTAAATGATAGTATGGCCATACTTATATATTTATACATTTTGTATAGTTTTAAGCAGAGCTTTAAAAGAATGTATTATAAAATCTAATGTTTAATTTGCGGAATGAAATCGTGCAACAATTTTATCGCTTAAACCAGCTGAACACAAATTTTACTCCATTCCTGCTAAAAATATCAAAATGTACCTTAATAATGAGTTAAGTTGCATTCTAAAGAATAGATATTTAAAATTGCAAACTTCTAGCCAAGTGGTTTTGGCAGCCTGTCAAGCGGCACACTTTTTACCTTTTATTCCCCTCACCAAAAAAATTACCATAAATTCCGTCTTAGCAGATCTTTACGCTGGAGAGGGAATCTAAACTCATAAAAAAGGTCGTACAAATAGTTGAACATTTAGCTACGACAACAAAAACAAAGTACCAGTATTTGCGCCAGCAAAATTTTAAATAAAGTTTAGAACTATATTAGGTAAGGTGCTTTAAAATCGTATGAAGAAACTAGAAGTACTCCGATTGGAGCTGTTCATGACTGGACACACTAACATATTTTCAAAATTTCAGAGCAATTGAATGATGTTTTTTTAAGGTAGCTAAAAATTAAAATTTTTCAAATATTTTGTATGCAAGTTTAAATACTAATCAAAGAAAAAAGTTAACTTTAAATTTCCAATGATTTTTAATTACGTCCCTCAGGACTTCTGCATGAATTCCAAATAAAAATTGTATTTTCTTTAAAATTGTAAAACAAACCTTTAATAATTTTAAACGGTTTTCAAGGTATTCGTGTTGTTTGTGTTTTTGAGAAAAAAAAAATAATTACAATTTTTTATTTTAAGCTTGAAAATAAAAATTAATGACATACCCATTGCATTAAGGATAACGTTATCCCAGAAAAATCTCTGTAATGGGCTGTCATTACTAGTATCTAAATAATAAGTAAGGCAGAGTGAAATAGCTCCCAATGAAATAAGTCCCAAGAAAAAATATTTAATAACTCCCAAAAATTTACATAAAAATTGGGAGTTATTTCATTATGAAATGAAGTGGGGCCTTTTTTAATTTTTTTTTTTTTGAAGTTATTTCGTTTTTCATTTGGGTGTTATTTTATTATGAAATAACTCACAATTAATTTGAATGACACGGGGAAAATAATTTACAAATTTAGTATTTTTAATAAAATTCCTCAATTCGCAGTGCGTACCAGAGACGGCGGCGGCTCGGGCAGAAAAAGTGTCGGCGACGGCTTTTTCGCCCGTAGCCGCCAAAATATGGTCAGAAGCGGCTATGAGAGAAAAAGTGTCGGCGGCGGCTGATAATCGGCTGAAGGGTAAATTTAATAAGAATTTTGTATGATACGGCAAGTAGAAAATCAACATTTTTTCAAGAAGCCAATACATATGCGATGAAAAAAAGTAAGCTAAATATATTTTAGGTTTGCAAACACTGTTGGCAACTTTTGTTCAAAAAAAGTAGATGAATCTGACGTAAAAAATCACTATACATAGCTTAATTTTTTTTTTAGCTAGAAAAGTGAAAAAGACTGGAAAATTTTTGAAAAAAAACCCTTAAACTTGAGAAATAGAGGAATGATGGAGCTATTTGAATTTGTTTGGGTTAAAATTAATTAGGATTAAAAAATAAATCTAAGTAATACAAAATATTATAGATATTTTGACCCAAAATGTAAAAATACCAAATCAAAGTCAATTTTTAGTTAACTTGATGTAAGATGAATTTTAAAGAAAAATGTAATATTTTTTATATGATCATCTATGGGAAAATGCAATACAAAAAAATGCGTGTTTTGGTATAATGATAAAATTTGATTTGTTTAATCATATTTTGTACATTTTAGCGCTGAACTCAAAACATTGACCAAAAATCGGAGATAGATAGAGTTTAGCGATTTGGCGTAATTTATCTGAATTTATCTTTTTGTCCATTATCAAAGGTTTATTAGAAAAAACTTTATGGTATTATTTTAGGCCATCGTTGTTTTAAAAAGCTTGTAGTATAATCTTCACATGCCATAGAATTATAGCACGCAATTGTCAAAATTATTTCAGCTTAATAATTTTCACATAAAGACACTTTATTTTAATGTTATTGCAGTATCCAGATATCGTTGATATGCAGCCGGTTCTTGCAATGATGTCTGACATCAAATCTCACATTTAGTTTTCATTTTAATTTAGCAATCAAAAACTTTTTAAATTTTAGTAAATAAAATCGGTAAAAGTACTAAGTTAAATTTTATTATTTTTGAACAAAATTATAACAATTCTTAGCAATAAAATGGGCAAGTGTTCTCCACTTCAATGCAATTTACATACTTTCGTTTATTGAATTTGAAGACACCGGGTAAACCATTCACTTTACGTGGTAGAAAAATCATTCACGAAACAACAACAAATTGCACACTTAGAACACTATGTAGGTAAACCCCACTGCAAATGTAGTTAAAAACAAATGAAATTTCACTTAAAGAAAGGACGATTTACATTTCAGAAAATTCAACTAACATTGTCATTTGTTGTCTAATATTCAAAAAATGACTAACAATTGTAGTAAAAAATTAACTACATGGTAGTAAGAAATAAGCAACCAATAATTTTTTTTATTTTTTTAAATAACAAGAAACTACTGTAAAAAATGAATGCAAAATCATAAAACAGTCATTTGATGTGGTTTGCTTTTTTAAATGAACTACACGGTTAGTAAAAAATTTAATTTTTTCTACAAATGACTTACATTTACATTAAAAATAAAGAAACTGTATTACAACCCAAACAACTACATATTTTTAGAGCAGAAGTTCCCTGAGGTGTACTTGTTTAATCGCTTTAAATGTGTTTCATTTAAATAATGTGTTCATTTTTGAATCATAGCGATTCCTATTCTCACTTTCACCATTCACCTCAGATTTTGAACCTTAATTTATCCCCTATTTTTTATTATCCAAGCGTCTTTACAATCAACAAATATTCAAAAATCAGAAATCAAAATGTGGTAAATTACTAATAATTGCGAAATAATAAGATCTGAATATTGAGGTGAATGCCAAAAGTGAGAATCCGAATAGCTACTAATGATATTTTCTAGTATTTGTTTAATACAAGCTAATCCAGATTTTCTGTACCACAAATATGTGTTTTTGTATGGAATTTGAAAGTCTTGCGAAAGTGTTATTGATTTTTTGTTTAAAGAATTGTTTATTAAAATATGAAAAACAAAACTTTTATAATTATGGTCCAATATGTCAAACCGCTTAGCCGGCAGCCGATTCAAGCCGATAGTGTCTTAAAACAAACCTGCCGGCGGCGGCTAACCGACTGACGACCGGCGGCTTGCATCTCTGATGCGTACTGTCTTAGTGATATGAAAATAAGCATTTTTCGCAAAATTTGACAAACTTAGTAAAACGCTGCTTTATTTTTTTTTTTTTTTTGTATAAGTGAAATAAAACTTGTGAGCAATTTACCACTTTTTATATAGAATATAAAAAACTTCAAACATGTCCCAAAAATTTCATAAAAAAATTTTGCTCAAGCGAATTATTTTTACCAATTGTGTGACAAAAATTATCTTTGACGTCGAAAAGATGTTGATAATTGTATCAAATTTTTTGGGAGTTGTTTAAGTTTTCTTGGGTTATATTTCATTGGGACTTATATTATTTATTTTTTAGAAATTATTTCATTTATTTTGGGAGTTATTTCAATGTTTCGGTTTGTTGCACTGAGAATACTATGTAGTTGAAGACCACTGCAAATGTATTCAAAACAAATGACATTTCACTTAGAAAACGGACGACTCACATTTCAATAAATTCAACTAACATTGTCATTTGTTTATTATTGTTCAAAAAATTAACCACAATTACAGTATAAATGATCCACATATATAGTAAAAAATAAACAAAAAATTTTTTTTTTTATTAAAAAAATACTACTGTATAAAATGAATCTAAAATCATAATACAGTAATTTGATGTGGTTTTTTTTTAATGAACTACACCTGTAGTCAAAACTGAAACTTTTTTTACAAATCACTGCTTTTCACTTCAAAAAGAAGACACTGTATTACAATTCAAACAACTCCAAATATTTGCAGCAGAAGTTCCCTGAGTGTAGTTATTAAATTTTTCGTGGGACTTATTTCATTGAAATTTATTTCATTGGAATTTATTTTATTGGAAGGTATTTCACTGCACCAATAAGCATTCCAATTAGGGCCAAATGTATATAATTTGGCATCAAAACCCATTACTTTTGTTCGACCAGGTCGTTTTTGTAAATAGTTATACATACTCGCTGCACTACACACAAAAAACTAAAAACACATTTCAATCACGAAAACCACCGATTCAATAACTTGAATTGCTGAAAGTCCACCAACAACTAAAATTGCTAATTCTATTAGAAATTGAAAGCTCTTTAATTAAATCATTTTTCAATTCAACAATAACTTATTTGATTAAAAGTGCTCAATATTGTATACCTTCTCAAAAAGCAAAAAACAATTGGATAAAGTGTTGATGCCACACCAAATGTTTATATAGCTTTAATTTTGTAGCATTGTATTTAATGCAAATTCTCATTTAGTTAGCATATTTATTTTTACTTATGCGTACGGAGTATGTCAAACATTATTTTTTGATTTATTTTGCAAGAATTATCCCTTTGGTTAAAACCAGCGTATTTTTTTTATGTGCCAAAATGTGGGTACTTTTACATGTCTTATCTCGTGAATTAAGTTCGTGTATCGGTAGCTGAAACGCAAATGTTGATTTTTGCATATATTTCAAAAAATCTTAATCAATCAAAAAATTAATATTTAATTTGGTTTGCTATTTTCAGGTTTTACCGCTTCAGCTAACGATATACCGTTTTAGTATTTTATATTATATACATATGCAGGGCTTAGTGTAAAAACTTGATAAGCCACTTTAACTATTTTATAATTTTCTCTGTTTTCTAGACATCCATTAAGATTTTTTTGGAAGAAGTCTAGGTTAAACACTTAACACACGTACCTAGAGTATAAAAGGCCAGTAATATTCATATGTCTATATGTTTTCCAACTTTAAAAGGTAAAATTAAACCAATAATTAAATGTGGTTTATTAAGTTTTACAATAAGGCCTGCATATATATTTTCTATTATTAGTTATAGTAATGAACCAATTGACTTATCTGTTTTTATCCATTTACAAAAAAAGGTTTTTAATTTTTCAATTGACACTCATTACTGATTTTTATTATTATTACAATTTTTTTCTATTATTATTACCATTCCGATTGAAAATTGGTTAATAAAAATAAACGTAGGTAATTTTATGTATACAGTAGAGCTTAGCTATAATGAACTTTATTAATAGATAACTTTATATATAGTTAATACTACTAATGTTCCAGTAAATATTTCATATGGTATATTGGAATACTATGTAGGTAAAGACAACTGCAAATATAGTTAAAAACAAATGAAATTTCACTAAAAGAAAGGATGACTTACATTTCAGTAAATTCAACTAAAATTTCATTTGTTTTTTAATGTTCTAAAATTTACTAACAAGTGTAGTTAAATGAACCACATATTTTAGTAAAAAATAAACAAACATTTATTTTTTTAATTTTTTAAAGAACAAAAAAAAAAACAACTGTAGAATATTAATGTAAAATCAAAAACCAGTCATTTGATGTAGTTTGTTTTTTTAAATGAACAATTTAAATTTTTCTGCAAATGACTGACATTTACATTAAAAATAAAGAAACTTTATAACAACCCTAAAAACTACATATTTTTAAAGCAGAAGTTTCTTGAGAGTATATTTTAATGGTTTTATTATTTTTGACAAAATTCACAAGTTTTTTTATTGTCACAAAATAATTTTTGCGGGAATAAATAAATTAACAAGCTAAAAATATATAAAAAGCATTTTATTTAAAAAACCATTAAAACACAAATAAATAATAAAATCATTTAAATATTCCACCAAATATTCCATAATTACATATGAAATATTTACTAGAACTTTATTAATATTTACTTCAAATGAAATTCATTATTACTGAGCTCTACTGTATACATAAAATTATCTGCGTTTAGCTTTTTTTAACGCATTTTTAATTTTAATGGCAATAAAAATAAACAAACAAATATTTTTTTTTGTGGTATTAAAAAACTTTATAACTACATTTAGTTCGGAAAAGCTGATCTCCACTGTGTTTTATAAAATCAAACTGATTAGAATTTAATATAAAAGGCCCTGTTTCCATATTCCTAACCGCCAAAATCATGAAACTGTTGCATATTTTGAACCTTTTACTACCGACGTTTTGTTTGTGGTTTTATTTATATTTTGACTTTAGATTTAGGAGTCCTTAAATTTAAAAGAAAAGGGCCCGAAAATCCATTTTTTTAACTTCTCAGGACAGTTTTAGCACTAAAATATTCGAATAACCTAAAATGGTTTACTTAATTTTGTTCTTGTCATTAGATGAAGCCACATGCCAAATCCCAAATTTTAAGATTCTAGATCTCTTAGTTAACGAGATACACAAAACGTCAATATCAATATGCTAATGAACACATTTAAACAAAAATATTAAATTTTATTGCGTTATCAAAATTTTCATATTTATTTAAAAACCTGTACACTGTAGTTTGCAAAGGGTACTGAAAAGGTTAAGAAAACTCGCAGTACGAAACATTTTGTAATCGACACTTGCGAGATGTAGCCTTTTAGGGATATCTATAAATTTTAGCCCGGTAGTCTTAGGTTAGGTTAGGTGTATTAAGTATTGTAAAGGGTGTTTTTTATATAGGTATAGAACTTTAAATTGTCAACACTTTTTTAACTACCGGTCATTTTGTCAGCTGTCAAGTGATTTATGTTTAGTTTGGTTTGGCATTTCAACATGAATAGACTGACGCCTGAACAACGCTTAAAAATTCTGTAAATTTATTTTGAGAATCATGGTTCTGTTCGAAATACGAATTTTGCAAATTTTGTTTAGCGATGAAGCTCACTTTTGGTTAAATGGATACGTCAAAAAACAAAAACTACCGTATTTGGAGTGATAACCATTACATCCAGAAAAACTAACTGGTGTGCTTTATGGGCTGGTGGAATCATTGGTTCGTACTTCTTTAAAAACGATGCTGGTCAGAACGTTACAGTCAGTGGTGACCGCTATAGAGCAATGATTACTGACTTTTTCGTTCATCAATTGAACAACCATGATGTGCAGGAGCTGTGGTTTCAACAAGACGGCGCAACATGTCACACAGCTCGTGCCACAATTGATTTATTGAAGGAAACGTTTGGTAACCGCATAGTTTCACGTTTCGGACCCGTGAATTGGCCTCCAATATCGTGCGATTTAACGCCGCTGGACTATTTTGTGTGCGGATATGTGAAGTCGCTAGTCTACGCCGATATGCCCGAAACGATTGACCACTTGGAGGACAACATTCGCCCAGTTATTGCCAACATACGGCCACAAATGTTGAAAAAAGTCATCGAAAATTGGACCTCCAGATTAGACTATGTCCGAGCCAGCCGTGGCGGTCATATGCCAGAAGTCATATTTAAATTATAATGCCAGAAAAATTATCTTTCGAACAAAGTAAATTCCATGTCAATTTAAAAACATCATCTTTGTTTTATTCCATTTCGAAGTTCTATAACTCTTTAAAAAAACACCCTTTATATGTTGTATTGTTAAAATAGAGATGGTAAAATTTTATTTTCTATTTGACGAAGATTTTAAGTTTTTAGGGTTAGGTTTTCACTCTGTTAGCACAGTCAAACATAGTACACTAAATATAACTAGTTTTGAAACAAAATTTTACCTCTATTTACGATACGACTATACAACATACAACATTTAGTACACCCATTGTGAACAACATGATTTGTTTATAATATTTTTTCAATGTTTTATTTTTAGTTTTTTAAAAACTTTGTTTTAATATATACTAAAGAGGTTATTGGTTTAGGCATAGTTTTAGAAAAAATAAAAAAAGATTATATATTATCATATCAACCCATTTAGTTTAATAATATTGTAAACTGTACACAATATTTTCCCAAAAATTCCAATGTGAGGATCAAGTCCCCAAGAAAAAATTTTTTGTGATCTACCCTTGAGAGATGTAGCCTTTTAGGGATACCTATAAATTTTAGCCCGGTAGTCTTAGGTTAAGTTAGGTGTACTAAGTGTTGTATATGTTGTATTGTAAAAATAGAGATGGTAAAATTTTATTTTTAATTTGACGAAGATTTTGGGTTTTTGGGTTAGGTTTTCACTCTGTTAGCACACTCGAACATAGTTCACCCCTTGTGAACAACATGATTTTTTTTTTAATATTTTTTCAAGGAGCATTAAAGCGACAAAACATCATTTTATTTACTTTTAGTTATAGGCCAAAGTCCCCAAGAAATTTCGTCAAAAATCGTCAGCGCTTTAAATTAGATCCTTAAGGGTCTAATTTGTATCTCCTCTTTATCATAATCCTAATTCACATGGATTTTACTTAAAAATAAATTAATTAACCCTACACTGCATGACTTTTTATATTTGACAGAAAAAATGTTTTTCAAGGGGAAATTACCGTCTGAGTTCAGGAAAAATATTCAAAAAAATTTTTAAATCACTATTTTAGTGGATATTATGCAATTTTCATAAAAAAAATCATTAAAATCATAAATGAAATAAGACTAAGTTATATATTAAAATGTAGTGTAGTAATAAATATAGTATATTATTACGCAAATTTAAATCAACCTACGCGTTTTACGTAAAAATTCAAAACGTGCAGCTGCTTTTTGTCTAAGCACTCCGGATGCTTTCACCTAAACTGTAAAAGACGTTTTAAAAACTGAGTTGAAAATACAAAACTATTGAGAATCACATTACGGTTCTTTTTTTTTTTATTGTGCAAAAATGATCAATATAATGTAATATGAGTTAATATTTTTCGAAAACAAGAGCGAAATAGCCGTTATTCTAATAATAAAATTGTGTATCACCAGTGATACAATATGAAGTGTAGGGTTAAATAATTCTTTCAAAATTCTGTACTTGTACATATGTATAATGTCGACTTAATCAAATGCCTAGATGGGTTGGTTGGTTTATATGTTTTTTTTTTTTTGTTTCTGTTTAGTTTTTATACGACTGGGCACTACGACGCCTTTAATATTAGTACTCGTTTTTTTTAGAGTCTGCTACCAAAAGCCTCCTTGTTTCCTTTCTCCTTTGGTGTGTGTGTGTATGTGTGTGTGTGCGTGCGAATGTATGTTTAGGACTACAAACATGCAAACTTAATGCACAACATGCAACATTACGCTGTTGCATTTTTTGTTGTTAATGTCGCTGTAAGTTTCTGTTTTTTATGTCGTTTTTAATTACAAAATGCTTTGAGGGTAAGAATTTTTTCAAAAATGTACTTCTTTGCAAATCATTAAAGGGTTTTTTTTATGTATATATTAGGGTCGTTCTTATAAGTTAGGAAATATTATTAATATTCAAACAATGCACATTGATAAAATGTGGACAAAACTAAAACATTTTTTTTCGAAATTTTAATGCCAAACGAAAATTTATATTTCAATTTTAAAGAATCAGGTTGTGTTTTATATTTAATGATGCTTCAAAGTTGCTACTTTTCTTATATCGATTTCCCAATTAAAATATTTAATTTTTAAACTGTTAAAAACAAAGTAAGATGTGTAGTGGCCATTTTTTTCAATTTCCAACAATTTTTGCGCTCCCTAAAAATTTGGTTATTAACTCAGAAACTATGTACGTTGATACTATTATACAAATCGTTACAATAATTGGCGCCCAACGTGGGGCACGAAAGAATAATTTTCTTTTGAAGCTCTATTTAATAGCATAAATTTAAAAGTTCATCAAAAAGTAAAGTTTAAAACTTATTCAGGTTTTTTTCTTCTTTCTATTGAATAGTCGAAGACACTTCTTCGGATATTTTGGTTATTTGAGGTTCACAAGTTCGAATACACCAGCCAATTAGTTAATCTTGGATCTTTTGGTAGTTTGTGATATAACTTGGATCAGTTTTGCCCTCTGCTGTAGTAAAAACAGAGTTATTAGTTTTTCTCTACCAGAACTTAGTTATTTGCCACTTATTCTTAGTTAGGATAATATTAACTTTGCTTTTGGCAAGTTAATGACCAGTAAGAATTTGAAGGATAGTAAATGCGTTTTTAAAATTATATCCTTTGCGGGTTTGTTGTGGGAACTAGGAACTTTTAACTGTGTTTATATTTTTGGTAATTGAGTTGTTATATTACGCAATATGACCTTGCTTAAACTGCTCATCATCGGTTTAAAGTATCATAATGTGTCTTTAAATTTAAGTAAAATAATTACAATTTATTTTACAAATATTAATAATGTTAGCGCCTAAGATTTGTTATGGGTTAAATAAAAAGAATTTTAAAATTATGGATTGCTAAAGAAAATATTGGTGTTTTCTTACATATGATGTTGGGCTAGTGTAAACAGGGTTATTTGCGCTAGGGGTTTCAGTTATTTTAACTCGCCAATGCAACAAAGGTTAGGGATAAAGGTTATTAGGCGAATGTCTCCTAAAAACATCTAGGAGACCATTGGTTTAAATTGTTGCTTCTCAATTACTATTTTATCATATTTTTTTTAAGTATATGAGTACTTCGGTTTTTTTGCTGTGTTGAGTTACTTTTGCTGTGTTGAGTTACTTTTGGTCCACATGTAAAATTATAAAAATTTAAATAAAAAGGGAGTCTATATAATATTATTGTAGTGTTAATCTGGATTTATAGGAGTAAGGACACGAACCCCCCACCCGACTGTTGCTAGTGTACAAAGGCTCCCGCAGTCCTACCCTCTATATGGTTATCGGAGTTTCAAAAAAATCTTAGGATAATATTGAGATTTTCTAAATCTGATATTTTTCCCAATTGGGGAAGATATTCACTGAATCACTGTGTGTTCGTTACAGATGTAGCAATAATTTTGAGTTCAGTTTTTTATAAAATTGTTTCTTTATCAAAATTAGTTTTCTCTCTAATCATTACATGGCAGTTTGAAATATTTCGACTGTGTATTTGAATGGGGTATAAATTCCCATTCACAATCAAGAGTTGTAAGTGATTTAGCTATGAGATTTGCAATTATCGCAAAACTCTTCACATGCAGTTTTGATTATCTCATTAACAGCTGTTTATTTAATTTTGTAACAAAAAGTATTTTTGATCTAACCTAAAATTGAACAAAATATTTCAAAAAACATATTCTTCACTGCCAGAAATATAATATTATTTACTTTACTTTACAACATTACTATTGATCTGGAAAACCCCTTTTGGATGGGGATGACTAGTTTAAAGATGAGTTTTTATGTGTTTGGTGCAGCTAATGAGGAACTATTTTCATAGAAATTCTTCGCCGGAATGATAATAATGTCCCATTTAACATAAATCTAAGTGGAATACACATTTTGTCGCGCTATAGTTAAGATTATAGTATAGTATAGTTATTATTAAAATCTAAAATAAATTTTTTTTTTCTGTATTTTTGGTTTACATTTCCATTATTACTGAATGTGTTTAGTGAGTACTATTTTGGCAAATATGCTACTAAACACAGCTGAAATCGCTAACCTCACTGCAAAATCCTGACTTAAGAGATTATTGACGGGTGTTTTTAAACTATCTCGTCAAATTGAAGTGATTTTTGGAAGAAATGTGTATAGGAAATCTACTGATAATAAATAAATAAATTTATAAATTATCTAGTCAAATTGAAGTGATTTTTGAAATAAATTTGTATGCGAAATCTCGTATAATAAAGATATAGTGAAATTATCTCGAATGTGACTAAAACCTCGTTCATGTGAATGGAGTATTAGTCATAGAAATTGTCTTTTTAATAAATAAAATAAAGTAAAACTACTGAATTTTAATAAGATGCAGAAAATTCTTGGGACTTCTGTTTGATAATATTAATTGTCATTAGAGAGTTTTATAAATTGAGCTGCTTTTTTTGCCATTTATTGAACTGAAAGCATTTTTGTGACTTTATTTATTGCAAGAGTATTATAAGAAAAGGCCTCACAATATTATGAAAAAAATACACGTGGAATGTATTATATATATTCCAATTTATAGACAAAATATTCTTTCATGTTAGTAGATATTGAAAATGAAAATTTAACATAATTGGTACATATACCAAGGCAATACATTAACAAGTGTGAAAATTTATTTGATTTAATACATTTTCTGAAATCTTTTATTTTTTTCAGAATTATCGCATTAGGATGATCGTAGTTTTTTTCTAAGGTGAAAATCATGCGATCAGCTGAAAAATGCAACTTAATTTTGTTTAGGCAACCATAAAAAGTGCAACTCTAAAAAACAATTTGACAACGCTACAAAAATTATAGTTTCTTTTTCGGACTCAGCGAGTGATCACCAATTTGTTGACAGATAAGAATTTATATCTTTTATTTATGTACCAAATTTCAGCTATTTGAATTAATAAATAAAGAATAGAATTATGCCCTTATTTTACCACTGTGCAATTTAATAATTTAACGTCTTCTCGACTAGATTAAAAAACAGGTGTTTTGCCAAAACGAGTGGAAGGAATAAAGAACTGTTTGAATGGAATATAAAGCTTAAATAAGTGTTTTGGCAAATCACGTGTTTGCTACCTAGTGTGAATGTAGCTTTAGACATTTATGGTGGATTTCATTTTTAACCAGGGATGGTAGGCAATACCGCTAAAATACCGTTATCTAAACCCCTTCAACTGACTATTCGTAGAATACTGTTATCCGTAGAATACCGTTACCGATACAACTAAAATATCATTATTCTAAAAATACCGTTACCGAAATGATTAAAATACCGTTACAGAAATAATTAAAACAGCGATATCTTTAAAATACTGTTACCGAAATAATCTAACAAGATCTGAAAAGAAAAATCTCTCTTAATAGATATATTTCTTAAAGTTTGATCATTGGAATTCGTTCATACACACAGAGAAATAAAGTGCCAACCGAATTGAAAATTGTATTTTAATGGTAATAACTTATAACTTCAGTTAGTGCAACGATATATACTTGAGATTTCTGAATATTTTTGGTGTTGCAACTAAATTCAGTTGAATTAACCGAACTTTGTTATGAAAACTAATGTTAAGTTGTGCCAACCGACTGAAGTTAGTAATAAGCGAATTTGAGTCGTAGTTATCGAATTTGAGTTGGCAAATGGCTAAATTTTTCTCTGTGTGTAATGGGGCTAAAATTTACATTACCAGAATAACTAAAATAACGTTACCGAATTAACTAAAAATCGTTATCCCTAAAATAACGTTATCGAACTAACCAAATTACTGTTACCGCTAAAATACCGTTACCGAAATAAGTAAAATACCGTTAACGCTAAAAAATCTTTACCGAAATAACTGAAATATCGTTACCCCTAAAATACCGTTACCGAAATAAAAGAAATTAGCGTTATCCTACCGATACCCGCATCGAATCAATTACCATCCATGTTTTTAACCAGCAAGCTCAAGTAATAAATTGATTTTTAAAAATTCAAAACTTGTTTAAATTTCATTGTATATTTTTGAATTTTTAGTGCATATTATTTGGTTTTTGTGCATATTTCGATTTAAATGTTAAGCGTATATTTGGATTTTATACTACATATTTTAAGCGCCCATTTTTCTTTCTAATGCCCGTAATTTCAAGCAATATTTACCTACCGGTGCTTAGATACCTACCCGATTTTGTTCGTGTATACGGGTAGATATCTAAGCACCGGTAGGTATCTATTGCTTGAAATTACGGGCATTAGTTGCATAAAATTCCTTGCCCTAGTAATGACTATTTAATTTACTTGAGGAGATGCCTGAGCTTTTTTCGCTTTTTATATATTTTTTTAAATAATTGAAAAATGCGGCCATCTTAGTTCATAATTTAGGCAATATGGCTAAAATTTTTTTATTTTTTTTTGTACTTTAACCCTGTGTACAAACAAAACAAATTTTCGTAAATTTCGGTTGTTTTTTTTTTACAAAAAAAAAAATCTAGTTTTACACCCCACTTTTTAACCCTTATGGGGCAATTAAAAAAATACGTGTCTCTTTTTTTCACTCTTTTACAACATATTCCTAGTTCACTAAAGTTCGGGTCGGGATACCTACCTTATAAGTTGGATCAGAAATTACCTCATTTCAAGTACTTCTACTTGAAATGTGGCCGACGCCATCCTGACCACTCAAACCTCATACATTGCAGTGTGCCGCCTATTTTATAATATTGTAAAAATTCTGAAAGTATAAAATAATTTTTGTTTAATTTAATTGATTATTAAAGTTCTTATTACATTTTTTATAAATCGGTCAGTTAAAGTTGCTCGTTTTGAACACAATAGTAGCAGAACATATTAAAAACAATTTGCTCTAATTTTCGGCTTTCTCGCCCATTTGTTTTTTATCAAATAAGTTCTTAATAATTGTCACCCTTATAAATAGGTTTATACTTATAGCAATAATTTATGCACACCCGAGTAAATATAATATTATATACTATTATATAATGTAATCCAGTTTTGTACAATTTAATATATATATATATATATATATATCTGTACAATTTAATATATATATATATATAATATATATATATAATATATATGTTATATTATATATAACATAGTGTATACATACATTTACAATTTTAGCTGTATCTTACAATATTTTATACCATACACAGAAAAAATTATGGGCCAAAAATATCTAATTAATCGATTGTTTGAATATCAATGGCAATTTAAACAATTTTTTTAATTGATTCAATTAAAAAATTTATTGAATTTTCTAATATATCCATACAGTGTTGACAACATGTAAACAATATTTTTAAAAATTTGGCAAACTATTTTTTTTATTTTATTTAGATTAAATAATCAAACAAAGGTTTAATTATATTAATATATTATTTAATTTGTAAATAAAAGAAAAAAGATCGCAAATGATTAACTTTTAATAAGTTGAATAGTTTACCGATTTCAAATACAAGCAAAATCGTAGTTATTTCACTAGAGTTTGCAACACTCTTTTTGTTGAGATATTCGTGTACGCACGAAAACTTAATTTAGTTTCGTGTTTTATCTGTGGTAATAAAAGTGCACATGTGGATTTAAATAAACCTTATCGAAAAAGGACAATTAAACTATTATTTTCGTAAATAATTAAATTTTCAATAAGTATAAGTGTCATTAAACTATCATTTTAAAGTTTGTGTGTAATTCTTTTAAGAAAATAATTTAATTACAAGAAAAAGTTCAAGACAAGCAAAACAAAAATTTTGTCTTTACTTTTATTTGCTTTCTTATAATACATTTTTATATTAAAAAAGCTTTAATATTATTATAAATAAAATGGCAATTTAATTTACAAACCTACATTTCCTTTTTCATTTAATGGTGGCATATAACAAAAATAAAAAATACGAGTTATCAATTAAAACTACCGTTGTTTTCTTCTCAAGTTTCAATTAAAGTTTTAATCAATTTAACTAAAATTTTTAATTGAGGTTGTAAAGAAAAACAATAACTCTTTTAATTGATATTATTATTATTTTAATTGAAAGAGTTTTAGTAAACTGTCTGCAAATTTTTTTAGTTAATACTGTCATTTCAGTGGTAGGTGCAAAATCAATTAAAATATTAATTGATTCAATAAAATTTTTAATTGAAACCCGTTTTTAGTTTTTTCTGTGTACCTTATTAGACGGTTAATATAAAATTGGATTGGCAGAATTTAATTAATATATGGGATTGAAACAAAAACAATGTATTGCCGCTTGTTAAAAAAAATAAAAAATTGTTTTAAGTTGTGGAAGTGTGACATTTTTCTTTTGAAGTCCATAACATCCTACTCAAAATTGTAATATCAGCTCGAAAATTTTAATTGAAAATATCTATTAAAATTGTCTTCAATGAACATCACAGTTCGATATAAACAATTTTGACTGAAGGTTAAATTTGAATAGAAATCTTATTAATCGGACCATAATATCTATCCCCCTCTATTCAATTATTTGTTAAACTTTCTCTGGATTGAATTATATTAAATTATATGAAACTCAATGTAATATAAGCTATTTATATCCACCATTTTTCGGATCAAATTATACTCTCGGAAAAATGCTTGTAAAAATACTGCTATAATGGGAGTAAATTTGTATGTACTATTAAGCACAAAGTGCTTAATAAAATAATTTACTGAATTTTGTTAGCAATAACGCACACGAATTATGGTATTGTGTATGTTGATAAACATGTTTCTGCATTTTAAGCACTTAAATAGTTAAACTTACATCGAATTTGTGCAATTTTTGTTTTTATTTATTTGAAAGAATTGACAAACATTTTTTAACAGGAGAAAAAAAAATGTTTAATTTAATATATTTTTATATTTGGCGGTGTATTTGAGGAAAAATAAAAGAATAGCTGTGGTAAATATCTAACAATAAAGTAAAAATATTATCAAAACTAATTAAAGAATGTGTCCGTTATATATTTTAGTGGTTTTGGTCAGACTTAAGATTTTCATAAAATCGAATCATTGTTCTGAACATTTATCAGGTTCAAAAGTCCTTTCTGAATTGGATCAACAAAATTTGAGACTTTTGGTTATTTTTTTTCCATTAAAATTAATTTGTATTGGTCTTGATTTTTTTATCCAGCTAATCTTGATATTCTCTTTTATGAGGTCATGTTGAACCAATTGACATTTTATCTTTTTTATATTATTGGATACAGTTTCAGATTTAGAATAACTGTAATTGGTTACCGGGAATGAAAAACCCGGTGTGAATATTTTATAAACACCGCAGTATTTAGTGGTATTTTCCTTTTTTACAAAGCAATTTTAATTTATATCTAAATAACCGTTTTTGTTTTTATTAAATAAATATAGCAAAATAATAAATAATTGCATTACTTTACTGAAAGCTTTATTTAAACTTAAATTTACACACATTATGCGTAATATAAAATGTTGCTATACATTTTTTACACGTTTTTTGTGTACCAATTTACTTAGATAGAGTAAGTTCACCCAATTTATAGTAAGAGTACAGTTTTCTACTATAACTTGGGTAAATTTAAACAGAAATTAATTAGAGTGTATTTCAATTAGATATAAGGCTATATCAAATTTGATACATTGCTTTGTTGCATCGTATTATTTTTTTTTTTTATTTTTTTTTGATCGGGCATATAAAATAGTACTTGTTGAGTTAAAGTTGTTGTTTTATTTATTATTGTTATAATTATTTCTCTTTTTAGTTGAAATTAATGTTTGAACATGAAATCGCTTTATCGTGTTTACTATTACAAAAACAAAAATATGTATGCCCCAGTAAAAATATTTCGTAAAATTAAATACAATTGATACAATTTACTTGCCTCTGTAATTTTTTGTAAAGCGTCATATTTAATTGTATATTACAATAAGTTGTATTATACATTATTAGATGGACAATATATAATGATTAAACAAAACGTGTATTACCCAATGTAAAAAATTAAAAGTAACGTTTTTGTTTTGAAATCCGTAAACCGTCCTACTCAAAATTTTAATATCAACTCGAATATTTTGCATTGAAAATATCTATTGAAATTATCATAAATTAACATCACAATTTAAAATATCAAACTCCAAAATTTTTAGTTTGACATAAAAATGTTTGATCGTTAAGCATATATATAATTAAATTTAACTGTATGTTAAATTTAAATTGTGCTCTTTATAATTGGACCGCAGTATCTAGCCCGCTGTATGCAATTTGCCAAATTTATTTTCAATCGACTGAATCGTAGATATTATATCAAACTCAATGTAATATAATAAATTTATATACAATACGATCCACCCTTTTTCGGATCAAACTGAATTTCAATTAGATATAGGGCTATATCAAATTTGATAAATTTCTTTATGGCATCATATTATTTTTTTTTAATCGGGTGTAAAAAAAAGTTTTTTATTAAAATAACTTTGCAATTGCAATTACTATAATCACAAAGTTTGTACAACAGAAAAAGTGTCAATGTACTCATTTACATAAATACTAACTTACTTACGAATAAATGTTTAACAAATTATAATTACTAAAAAAAACTAACAACCACAAAATAATTCTTCTTTATGACCCTCAAAGTTAACACTTATTTAAAAACTATTCGCCCAAAGTGTATACTTAAGCTTCCAATGAACCCGCAGCATTTAGTTTTGTAACAAAAATTATATTAAAATTATTTAAATGTTACAAAAAATAAGATATAAAAAACCAAGTTGTTGTCGGACAGTGAAATGTTTTGTAAGCGGATACTTCTACACTCAGGAAACTTCTGCTTTAAAAATTTGTAGTTCTTGGGGTTTTAATACAGTTTCTTTATTTTTAGTGTAAATGTCAGTCATTTGTAGAACAAATTTAATTTTGTACTAACCTTGTAGTTCATTTAAAAAAACAAACCACATCAAATTACTGTTTTATGATTTTACGTTAATTTATAAAGTTTGTTTATTTTTTACTAACATATGTGGTTATTTTTATTACAATTGTTAATAATTTTTTGAACAGTAAAAAACAAATGTTAGTTGAATTTAATGAAATGAATTTAATTTGAATTTAGTTGAATTTAATGAAATGCTAAGTCGTAAAAACTGAAATTTCACTTGTTTTTGACTACATTTGCTGTAGTCTTTAACTACATAATACCTTTAGTGTAATAGGCAATTTGCTTGCAAACCTTATTTTAAATAAAATTGTCTGCTTATGATGGTCTTTACTGTATTTTGCTACATAACCCGTATACTCCAGACTTTAACAAAATGTGTAAGTAAGAGTACTATTTGCCCTAACAGACCAATTTGGTCAGTCATCCACAAGCAGACATTTTTATGAAGCATTTATAGCCTTTAGCAATGTGTATTTTTATGGTGGTATTATCCCTTTTATGCTAAATTTAGAGCAAATGTATATTTTTTTTAAAAAGAAAAAGGTTATACAATGCACTACCAAGCGTAGTATCCCGATGGGTTCTCTCCGATCTAAGTAAAATTATTGGATATGTGATAAAGAAAAAAAGGTAGAAATGTATATATTTAGCTCCCTAAGTTCATGTTTAGGGGTTGAAAAGTGGTGCCAAAAATTACCCCATTTTTCGGTTTTTCGGCTTATTTGAAATTGTTTTAGAGAATTTTTAGACAAATGGGGTACCAAATGAAAGATCTTTTGAAGACACATTATTAGGTATAAGAAACATGTCGGATAACTTTCAAGTATTTTTGTTATTCATAAAATGTGTTTTAAGTAATATTAAAGCTGGCGTTTTGTTCAAGATTTATAGTTGGCTTAAGCTGTAAATCATATATATTAATGCCTATCAAATTTAATCGAGGGGGTATCTGAGCTTTTTCCAACATTAGTAATTGTTGGACTTTAATTCAAATTTTTTCGAAGATCATTTTAACATATGTTTTATATATTTGAAGAAAATGGCAAACCCACACACTTCATAGGCAATATTGGTATCAACATTTTTGTTTTCTCTAGAACATCAAAGCTGCGTCAGAAAAAATTAGTTTTAGATATGTTTCAATACAAAAATGTATTAACTTCGGCCCCACCTTTTACCCCTTAAACGCGAGGTGGGACCGCTAAAAAAAAAACACGTGTCCTTTAATTTTGTTTCTTTATCACATATTCTAATTTCATTAAGATCAGAGAGAGAAACCATTGGGAAAATTCATTTGTAAGGGAATTCTCTGCATGCTAGTACTGATACCCTATTGCGGAATTAGGATTCAATCGCCCTCAAATTACATAAATAATAAATGTGACTTGTGATAAGAGGACACAGAATTTAACGAACGCTGACAGCTTTATTTGACCAGTATAGAAATGGTAATGACAAGTCATAGCTTTCGGACAACCAGTATTGACAGAAGCATAATCTCTGCATTACACAAAATAATAGGCCTTAACTAGTTAATGTTCACATTATGGTATTACAAATAATGCGTTACCAATAAGTATCTTTTTTATCATTATTTTAAATATAAAGTAATGATCCCAAAATTTTTTAAAAACTATTTTTAGACTCAATTTTTTTCAACTCTTACAAATACATCTATAACAACTTATTTTTGACTTTTATAAGCTGGAAAGTAATGACATTTTGTGCAAGCAAGTCATTTGTGTTTTTCTCTATCAATATATGATATCTTTAAAAGATCAATATATGATATCTTTTAAAAGAACGCAAATACCGCAGAGAATTATAGAAACCAAACGAAAAATAACATATACAAAATGTACCTAAGTATGTCTTTGTCTTTCGATTTGGGTAGACAGACTGTTTGCAATTGACCACACTAGATTATTAATATCTATAAACATTTAGTTTAGAAATACATATTTAATTTTTATTCAATTTAAATATTTTATTTTGTCTTTTATTTAATTAATAGACAATTATTTCACAAGCCGGTGACAACGCAATACCAAAGTTGTTTTAATCCACAATTTTGTTTTATGTATGAAATACATATACAAAAATCTTCCATGGCTGATTATTTTTATATGTCTTATTAGAGTTGTACTTTTTAGTATCATTTAACTCTTCTCTACTACATCGTGACATGCCGCGACATCTACTTCATTCTGCGTTTATCTTTCAATATGGTTGTTGTCCACGCTATTAATGTGCTTATGCACAATTTTTTTTTTAGCAAAATAAATTAGTATAATATTAGTAAAACATTAGTTTAAAAACAGTTAAGTGCTGAATAAGTATAACAAAATTTTAGCTTAAAACAGAATTCTAACAAAAAATTTGCTAACAAATAGTATACCTGATTTACAAGACGTTTTACTAACTTTTCTACTAACTTATTTTTTTGAGTGTACAATTGTTAGTAATTTTGTGAAATTAGTTGAATTTAATGAAATGCTAGTCGTGTTTTCTTCAAGTGAAATTTGATTTGTTTTTTGACTACAATTGATGCCGTCTTTACCTACATAATATTCTTATATGAGGCAAAATTAAACTTCATGTCCAGCTTTTTCAAAATCAATTCCATCAAGTCAAACTTTTTGTACGTATAGTCCTATTATAGAAAAATAAATCGTGGAACAATACTTTCGATTTTTAAAAAAATGGGCGGGGTGCGCGGTCTCAAACGTACAAAAAACATGTAGTTTTATCAGACACCTCTCACTTTCAATACTTATTCTTCTTATCTCAGGTTCTCTAGAAATTTTAAGTCAAACGTATCTGAAAGACTTTTTAAGGGCTATCGATGGAATTTTTTTTTTTTCCGAAAAAGTTCAGAACTTGTTCCGAATTTTGAAATTTAAATTAAAAATTGAGTTATCTCAAAACACCCCATTTTTAATATTTTTTTTAATATTTTTAAAAAAAGATAACATATTTTCCCATTAATACAGAAATTTTTAGAATGGAGTTTTTTTAGTTTTCGAGAAATACCATTAAAGTTAGCGCCTCACCACATTTCAAATACTTGTCGTGTTTGTATGCACACACTGCCAAACCATGTGCATTGATATTTTTTGGGTCTAGCTATCCAAGCACTTTGCTTTTTTTTCAACAATATTCATAATATTATTCATGTTTGTGTTCAAATTACATTAATGGGCAATGACATTGCTGGTATTGTTGTAGCTGTTCTTGTGTAAGCTTAAACATTAGTGTAACAACTTGATGAAAACTGTTGTGTGATCAAAAATAATTGTTTTGTGTTTGTACTGAATTTCGTTTTACATAATTTTCGTTATAAGAAATAAATACTGAAATGGAATTTAAGAAATGAAAGCCGTGTGTGCTAATCCTTTAATGAAAAAAAACCCAATATTTCCAAAAAACTGCACCCAACTTCAGAACATTTAATGTTGAAGTCCCAAATTGAATAAAACATCAAAAATTTGCTCAACATGCAAAATTGAGTTAACAAAAAAATTTCCAAACTTATCTAAGTTTCAAGATGTTGCTAATGATCCCGATTTTGAATGTCCTTCAAAATCAAAAATAGTAAAACTAGAAAGATATAATGATAACGAAAAAGCCAATGAGATTGTTGTTAAACATTAAAGAAAAGTTTAAAACTTCTGAGAGCAAATCGGAAAAAAATTTACTCTAACCTTGCCCAAGTTCGTTATCGAATGTAACCATTGCTCTGTAAATGAATTTTATAACCCGGGACGATATAAGTCGATTAATGCCTGGCATGAAACAATTCCTCTCTGTAAAGCAAAGTAACGGAAAACGAATACATGTTCAAAAAAGATTGTTGCTTTGTAATTTAAAAGAATTGTATGTGCAATTCAAAGCAGAGAATGACATATTAAGATAGGTTTATCAAAATTTATCCAGCTCAGACCTATTCATTGCGTTT
>CM037855.1:116992361-117020450 GCA_021234595.1 Delia radicum | reverse complement strand
ACAGTATTATGATTTTACATTCATTTTATACAGTATTTTTTTTATTTAAAAAAATAAAACAAATTAATGTTTGTTTATTTTTTACTGCACTGACTGAACCACTCATTAATTATAAAATTGTAGTTAATTTTTTGAACAGTAAAAAACAAATGACTATGTTAGTTGAATTTACTAAAATGTAAGTCGTTCTTTTTTCAAGTGAAATTTCATTTGTTTTTAGCTACACTTGCAGTGGTCTTTGCCTTTATTAAATGCAGAAAATAAATTCAAATAAACCTAACATCCGGTGATTTTTTAATAATAGCAAATAAACATGTTTTGCTGACATAATAAACGTTTGTCAAAAAATCGTCATTTTGGAAGCAAAAATCGTCCAATCGTCATTTAGTAATTTAGGTACCAAAAATCGTCAAAATGCCGATAAATCGTCAAACCTGGCAACAGTGAGTGGTTTCAATCCATATCTGCCTCTCTCGACCCTTTCTCTATTTATTTTGTCACTTTTTTTATAAATAGGGGGTTTTAATGTATTTTTCTCTTAGTGAGAGTGAGTAGAACAGAATCTCTTTGAAATAAATACTCTTTAATAAAATAAAATATATTATGTTGTATCACGAAAAGTATACATGCTATTAATATTTTTACACAATATTTTTTTTTTTTTTTTATAATTTAACTAATACTCAGGGGATGCCCCCTACTCATGCAATGCATTGTATTGATCAGGAAAATAAGGTATGGGAAGGAGGAAAGAGGGAGTAGTGTTTGTGGATATTTGATTTAAATTTTTCTAAATTGTAAGTAACAGGGAAGACTTCTGCGGGAAGTTTGTACCATATACGAATCGTTCGACTAAAAAACGAATTTTCTCTGTAATGATATAATAATGATTTATCTGTAATGATATCTGCATGATATAACTAATTAATCTCCATCCTTAACTCAAAAATCGCATTTTTTTAATTTATGACAGTCTTGAAGTAAATGAACGATATATTCTCTATGGGGATTTTTAAATTTTCTTTAAAATTTAAACCGTGCAAAAATTACGATTTTTAAACATTTTAAATACTGAATCTGGAGAAGTGTTATAGGGTATGTGTGTAAAAAAAATTTAAAAAATGTTAAGACCTTCTGTCAGTTCCTATGAGATATCTCAAAGAACTCAACCTTAAAAAACTTTATGAAAGAGTTAAGTCGTTTTAACAAATTTTCTCATCCTTCTTGTGTTTGTTCCAATGTTCCATAATATGAACATTTTAATACTTTTCTGTCATCAATTTGTTAAAGAATACAAAAATATATTATATTCTTTTAAAAAGCTCATATATTTTTAGTTTTATTTTACTATCTGCCATAAGATATTTAAGCTGTTAACTACTCAGAAAAAAAAGAAACATTAAAGTTAGTGACTAGTGTCATAATTGTATACTAGTTGACAGCTTTTCCATTAACTTGTTAGAATTAAGTTTATTTTTATATTTTAACATTATTATAAGAGAATCTTCTTAAAATGTTAGTTTATTTATAATTTTAACTTGGATTTCAGCCGCAGTTGCAAATACCTAATATGTGACAGTTTCCAATGACAGCAATCTGAATTTAATGAAGAACATTTTTTTTTTTTTTTTATAATAAGGACATATTTCGTTATGTAGCAATTTGCTCTATTCCTATCAATTGCAAACTATAAAAATTGCAAACATTAAATATTATTTGAATTTTTAATACTAGATTTTAAATATTTTTCAATACAATTTATTTTGTATTTTATAAGACAATAGCTTATAAAAATTCCCTAGCGTATTAATTTGTAAAATAACAAAACAACACTCATCAAAGAAAAAATATAAAAAACTGAATAAGATTGTTCAAATGTTTGATTGATATTCTCAAAAGATTATTAAAATTTTATTACTTCCATATTTAGTTTATTTGTATGTTCAATGATAATGCTAGTAAACGATATAGATATAATAGAGGGATTCATGAAAGCAATAAATGCTGATACAAACTAAACCCAATTCAAAATAGTACATAATAGTTGGGATTATTTGCTTAAAATGGCTTACAATAAGTCTTAAAATTTAAATAAAATTTAAATTTATTATTAAGCGAATACCCCTAATGTATGTTATTGCAATATTTATAGTTACAACTTTGTATTATAGTCATTAATTAAAACTACAAATAGAAAATGTTTTATACATGAATTTTTGAAAAGAATCAATTGACTCATTCCATATAAAACAATCAAAAAAAATCGAATTTTTGACTTCCACCCCCTTTAATTTTAATCAAACTTGATATGGAAGGTAAGTGTCATATAAAATATGACATAGTTCAAATTTTAGGTTGGTAGCACTTACGGTTGTGGAAATACAGCGTTTTTAAATTTGACAAATATCATGGATGGTAACCGATTTGATGTGGGTATAGGTAGGGGTAACGCTATTATTACAGTAACGGTATTTTATGGGTATCGTTATTTTAGTTATTACGGTAAAGGTTTTTTAACGTTAACGGTATTTCATTTATTTCGGTAGCGGTAACGGTATTTTAGTTATTTCAGTAACGTTATTTAAGGGATAACGGTTTTCTAGTTATTTCGGTAAGGGTATTTAAGTGTAACGTTATTTTAGTAATTTCGGTAATGTCAATACACACCGATATTTTTTGCCCCATTATGTCCGAGTTCTAATGACTGGCTAGTTTATGATCAAACTTTGGTGAAATATATCTATTACAGCAATTTTTTTCCGATCTTGTCAGATTATTTCGGTAATGGTATTTTAAGTATAACGCTATTTCAATTATTTCGGTATTTTAGTGTTTTCGGCAACGGTTTTTTAGGAATATCGGCATTTCGGTTATATCGGTAACGGTATTTTAGGGATAACGGTATTTCAATTATATCGGTAACGGTATTTTAGGGATAACGATATTTAGCTGAAAGGGTTTTGAATCGATAACGGTATTTTAGCGGTATAACCTGCCATCCATGACAAAAATTGAAAATTTAAACAAAACAACTCGTACATAATCTCTGTGATTCATTGAGACCTCACTTTAAATACTGTTATCGGGCTTAAAATAAAATTAGAAAAAAACAATTGTTTGAAGATAAAATGCATTTTTTTTAAATCGGCTCTTCAAACCGCTGTATTTCAAAAAACTGTTTTTTTTAATTCTTAAAAAAATATGTTAATTATAAATGATTCCCCTATGCCGTTGGCAAATCCCTTTATAGAGCTCTTACGGAATCCAAAGTTAGGAAAAAAAATCTGAAAGATACTTTGAGTAGTAGGAAAACAGTTTAACATAAAAAATATATTTTGCCAACGTCATAGGGGAGTAATTTTAAAGAAACATATTTTTTATAAAAATTAAAAACAAAAACTGTTTTTTGAAAAACAGCCGTTTGAATCGCGGATTTTGAAAAAAAAATGCATTTTATCTTCAAACAATTGTGTTTTTCTAATTTTATTTAAACTACGACAATAGTACACACAGCGAAAATTTTTGCTATTTGCCAACTAAAACTTGGTTACAAGGACTCAAATTCGGCTATTACGAATTGCAGTCTTTTGGTACAACTGAACATTAGTTTTCACTCAACTGAATTTTTGTTCCGAAAAAACAAAATACAAATTTAATGTAACTATCTTTGTACTAACTAAATTTATAAGTTGTTATCATTAAAATACACTTTTCAATTCGGTTGGCACTTTATTTCTCTGTGTGTAGCTTTAAAATATAAGGTATTAACGGATCACGTAGCTTTCACCGCTAAAAACATATGGACGTTTATGTTTGACTATTTTATGAAATTTTCTCATATTTTGAAACGCGATATTTCAAGATGCCATGCAGTCTAGCTATCGAAAACATGGCCGTTTTTATAGTTATACACTCACAAGAACTTAACCATAAAAAATCAACGGTTATTTAAGAATTTAATCGGTAAAGTTGTTTCAATGGAATATACAGTTAAATTACCAAAGATATATATTTTTTTAACCTTCTGTCTGTTATTCAATAAACAAATTAAACAAAAATAACGGACTTTCGGTAATAGTTAAAATATTCAGTTAAAAATTTGTATTTAAAACAAAAAGTTGTTATATTATATTGAGTATTGAAATAAACGAAAACAATCTATTGTTTTTATGGATTTTGTCAATCAATTTTTCAACAGTTGAAAATAAACTAAAAAAACAATTGTTTTAAACGAAAAGTAAGTAGTCCTGTTTTTAACTGATTTCAAATAATTTAATATGTATAGTCAGTAGTTTTTACGGAAAAAAATATTGTGAGTGTATGTTTTAGTTAGATCTTATGTTATAAGTTTGGTTGAAATCGGAAATGGTGGAAGAAATCGAGTGGTTGATTTCAAATGTTTTCACTCAATTGATTATAATTAGGGCTCAAAAGTTCATGTAAATACATATACATAGGTAGTCATTAGCTGGAGAACAAAGTTAACCAAATATGCAACAAAATTTCATCAATTTGTTAATGCATATTTTTGCATATTTTTCTATAGATACATATTTTTACATATTTTGCAATAAATCCATATTTTTAATGCATATTTTGTCATTTTTGTAGCATATTTTGGTATAAATGTATATTTTGCATTAAAATGCATGTTTTTAAGAAATATTTTGTATTAACATGATTAAAGTCTGCGTTTTTAGAAAATCAATATATTTTGTTTGTTCAATTTTATAAAAACTTTTTTGATAAAATGTTTCTTATTACGAAGATAAATCTAACAGAAAAACACAATTACTAGTTTTCATATAATGATTATAGAATTATGTTAATGATGTTGAAAACTTTGGAAAAAAGTCAATAATAAATGAAAAATTTTTACATTTGAAGTGCATATTTTATGTACATAAAACAAGTTTATAAATGCATTAACTTCCGAACCCTAGTTATTAGATACAATCATATTGAGTTGTAATGTTATGAGAATTGCATGTTTTTAAAATCTTTAGAACAATACATCTCAAATACATAAAAAATAATAATAAGACTAACTACGAAACATTGCACATTTTTATTATAGAGGAAGAATTCTATATTTCATATTCAAGCTCACAGATAAGTCTTTGTAATAACTATTTTCAAATTGATTTATCTACGCTGATTCTTAATATGGCAAAAAAAAAATTTTGTCATTTGTAGTTATTGAAACATCTCGGTTTTTATAGTTACAATTTAATTAATTTCTGTGAAAGGCGTGGTAGAGAAAAATGAGTGTATTTTCTAAAAATCATAACTACATTGTAAATTTTCAATTTTCTGAATCAGACTGCTCAGTTTCTGGTATTGAACCTTCGTCAGTGACCCTGTTTTTTTGAACTTTTGAATAATGTAATATTTGTTATGTTTTTATTTGTTCGATTGCGTCTATATGAAATTTTCTGTGCAATCACTGACCGTGGTATAGATTAACTGATTTTCAATGCCACATGCACTAGCATTACACGTTAGACAGAGCGCTTTAGACCACTGATCTATCGTCAGGTCGAGTTTTGATGTGATTAAAACTAGTTTTATTCAATACACGGTGTTTTTGTTCTTGCATACATAATCTCAGAAGTACAACTCCAACAACAAAACAGTTCTATTTTTAGAAACTTACCTCATTCTAATGTCCACTGTTTTCCCATATGTTGTAAGTGATGCCACATCTATGACATATTCTTTGTATTTTCGATAGATGGCGCTTAGGTAGTTAGGGAAGAATTGCGTTTTCAGACAGTTGCAATTAGTGCTATAATTAATATGCAATTTTATTTAATTTTAATTGTGAAAGGCGTGGTAGAGAATTTCTGTTTAAATTTACCCAACTTATAGTAGGAAACTGTACTACTAGTATAAATTGTTTAAATTTACTCTATGTGAGTAAATTGGTACACACAAAACGTGTACAAATATATACCAACATTCTATATTACGCATAATGTGTGTACATTTTAAGTTTTAATGTGCCTAATTAAGCTTTCAGTAAGGAAAATACCACTAAATACTGCTGCGTTATAATTACAGTTATTCTAAATCTGAAACTGTATCCAACAAGATAATAAAGATAAAACGTCAATTGGCTCAACATGGCCTTATAAAAGAGAATATCGAGATTAGCTGGATAGAAAAAGCAAGAAAAATACAAATCAATTTTACTGTAAAAAAAATAACCAAAAGTCTCAAATTTTGTTGATCGAATTCAGAAAGGACTGGTAGAAGCATAAGTTTTAAACATGATAAATGTTCAGAACAATGATTCGATTTTATCAAAATCTTATCTCTGACCAAAAGCACTAAAAATATAAAACGGGACACATTCTTTAACTAGTTTTGATAATATTTTTAATTTATTTTTAGATATTTACCACAGTTATTATTTTATTTTCCCTCAAATACAGCACCAAAAATAAAAATATATTAAACTAAACATTTTTTTTCTCCTGTTTGAAAATGTTTGTCAATTCTTTAACATAAATAAAAACAAAAATTGCACAAATTCGATATAAGTTTACCTATTTATAATGAAACTCAGTAAAATTATTTTTTAAGCAGTTTACGCTTAAAATTACGCATTGTGCTTGATTTTACATAAAAATTTACTCCCATTATAGCAGTATTTTGTCAAGCATTTTTTAGAGTGTACGATATATACACTGAGCGAATTACCTTCACTTCAGTACTGCATTTCTTCATAGCTTTAATTAAAATTGTCACTGTAAGTCGCCCATTGAAACTTTACATATTCGCATAATCTACGAAACATGTTTCATTAAAGGCAATTCTTATGAAATGTTTGTAGAATTATTGAAAAATCTTCATTAAACTAATGAAGGATTTCGACAATGGAGCGGTTTTAGAATTTATGAAACCGTTTCATAACATTTTTTAACATTAAGAAGTTTTATTGAATTGTTAAAACTCTTCATGAATGTCTTAAAAATGCATTAGAACTAAACCAATGAACCGCTTCATATGATTGTTTAAACAATTTCATTGAAGTCCAAAATTAATGAAAGCCTACATTAAAATAATTTATAAAATATGTTGAACACTTGAGAATTAAATCTGAAAACTAAAGTTTGAAATGTATAAAAAATAATGAAACAATGAAAAAATAAAAAAATATAAGTCTTTGAAATAATTTCATAGCTCTAAAAAAATATTCATTAAATTTATGAAGAGATAATTTATGAAATTGAATGAATTTTTTTTTATGACATTATGAAATTTTATGAAAAAAAGTTTATGAACAATTTGTTAATATTTATAAAATTTCTGGGTATTATGAAATTCTTCAATGAATGTACGAAAAAAAATTCTATGAAATTGTTTACTTAATATCATGAAGGATAATTCTTTCAGTGTACTTAAAGTTTTTTTATATAAAAATGTTCTTCTATTCGCAATACTTCACGATATTTTCAATTGATTTGGAACTTTAATTCAAAAATAAGTTTAGTGGAATGTTTAGTTCACGTATAGTTATCAAATTTAAAATTGTTTGGGCATACATACGAGTATAATTCATGAGGATTAAACTAACCTTGCAAAATTTTCAATGCTCTTGCAATACCCTTAAAACTTCCTTGAACAAACACCTACATGATTATTCTCAAATGCAAGATATTTTTGTATAGATTTATATTCTTAAAAAAAAATTAATCATTTTGTTGTTAAATTACCAAAATTATGCAAAATATACGAAAAACCTAGCAAAAAAAAACTGGATCTGGTAAGCAGTAACTGCATTTGTATGCTTCCAAAATAGCGCTTCGCCGCCTTGCATACAATAAAGCAATTAGGGCAGGAATTCTGTTGTGCTTTCCAAAATACTTTCTTTGAAGCAGCGAATAATGCATACAATGAAGCAATAAAGAATGCATACCATGAAGCATTAATGTTGTCAACATACAAAAAAGCGCTTCTTATTGCCTAAGAAGGCATGAATTTATTGCTTCTAAGAGCACATGAAAGAAGCGCTTTCAACTGATTAAAAGAGACATATAAAGTGGGACATAGCGAACAAAAATCATGCCTTCTGGATTTGTTTTGGAAGCGGTTCGTAATTAAATAATGCCTTCCGAAAGCGCTTCTGGTAAGCCTTATTTCTTGCTGGGAAGTTTATTAATATATATACATTTCAAAGTGAGGTCCTACAAATAAGTGAACAAATCAAATGCAATTAGAAAATATTACTTGAGATTCAGAATTCAGAAAAATGTTCGTTTTAATTTAAAATAATAAAGGGTGTTTTTTATACAGGTATATAACTTTAAGTTATCAGCACTTTTTTAACTGGCGGCCATTTTGTCAGCTGTCAAGTGATTTATGTTTAGTTTGGTTTGGCATTTCAACATGAACAGACTGACGCCTGAACAACGCTTCCAAATTGTGCAAATTTATTTTGAAAATCATGGTTCTGTTCGAAATACGTATCGAGCACGAATTTTGCGAATTTTTTAGCGATGAAGCTCACTTTTGGTTAAGTGGATACGCCAATATACAAAACTGCTGTATTTGGAGTGATGATAATACTCATGTGTATGTTGAGACACCGTTACATCCAGAAAACTCACTGTTTGGTGTGCTTTATTTGCTGGTGGAATGATTGGTCCGTACTTTTTTAAAAACGATGCTGGTCAGAACGTTATAGTCGATGGTGACCGCTATATAGAGCCATTATTACAGACTTCTTCGTTCATCAATTGAACAACCATGATGTGCAGGAGCTGTGGTATCAACAAGACGGCGCAACATGTCACACAGCTCGTGCCACAATTGATTTATTGAAGGAAACCTATGGTAACCGCATAGTTTCACGTTTCGGACCCGAGAATTGGCCTCCAAGATCGTGTGATTTAACGCCGCTGGACTATTTTCTGTGGGAAATATGTGAAGTCGCTAGTCTACGCCGATAAGCCCGAAACGATTGATCGCTTGCAGGACAACATTCGCCGCGTTATTGCCAATATACGGCCACACATGTTAGAAAAGTCATCGAAAATTCAACCTCCAGATTAGACTACGTCCGAGCCAGCCGTGGCGGTCCAATGCCAGAAGCCATATTTAAATTATAATGCCAGAAGATTATCTTCCGAATAAAGTAAATTTCATGTCAATTTTAAAAATGACTCTTTGTTTTATTCCATTTCAAAATTATATACCTCTATAAAAACACCCTTTATATATACATACCGCGATATTTCAAAAACTGCAAATGAGAAAAAAAAACTGTGTATTCAGCAGACCTAAGTTTATTAAAAAATAGAAATTTTAAAGAGAGGTTCTACAATAAGTGAACATATGCAATTGATAAAATATTACCTGAGATTCAGAATGTATCAATTAAAATTCAGAAAATTTTTAGTTTCAATTTTAAATAGTACCTTCTGAATTTTAAATGATATTTTCTAAATTTCAATTGATATTTGCAGAAATTCAATTTATACTTTCCAAATATCAATTAATGTTTTCTGAATTACATTTGATGTGTATCTGAATTACGAGTATAATTTTACAAGTTACAAATGATATTTTGTGAATTTTAAATGAAAAATCTAAATTTCAATTGATATTTTCTAAATTTCAAATGAAAATGATGAAAATCAATTGATATTTTCGGAATTCCAATTTATATTTTCGGAATTGCAGTTGCAAAGGGTGTACACTCACAATATTTTTTAGTTAAAGACTACTTTATATACACATTAAATTAATTGAAAATCAGTTTAAAAACAGGACTGCTTACTTTTCGTTTAAAGGAATTGGTTTTTTTTTAGATTATTTTCAATTGTTTAAAAATTAATTGACCAAATCGGTAAAAACAATAGATTGTTTTCGTTTTTTTAAATACTCAATATAATATAACAACTTTTTGTTTTAAATAGAAAATTTTAACTGAATATTTTAACTATTACCGAAAGTCCGTTATTTTTGTTTATTTTGTTTATTGCATAACAGACAGAAAGTTAAAAAACATATTTCTTTGGTAATTTAACTGTATATTCCATTGAAACAACTTTACCGAATAACTTTTTAAATAACTGTTGAAATTGTATGGAAAGGTTCTTATCAGTGTAGTAATAGCAAAAGCCCTTTTGTGGAAAGGTACATTAAATTATTCTTCACATATTATTTAAATTACATACAAAGCTTTAAATAGTTCTTTGATACGAAACCAACAGGTATCATTTACAATTTTAAAATAATTCCCACCGTTAATTTAAAACTCTCTTAGATTATTTAAACTCTTTAGCAGCATCCGTTTTTGCAAAATTACATTACCTTAACGAATGTGAGGCCCTTAAATAAATATTTCCTTTATTTAATGTATGAAAGAGTTGAAACATAGTTACCCAGCAAAATTTTTCAATATCACTTATACACTGATAATAATCCATGCGTAAAAATACAAATAAATGTCAAAATAACCAACAAAAAAATACAAATAAATGTCAAAATAACCAACAATTTTGTAAAATAAACGAATATTTGTTCATTTTACAAAAGATTTTGTTGTTTTGACATTTTTTTCGTATTTTTAGGATGGATTATTATAAGTGTACTAAAGTATTTGAAATATTAATATAACTCATTAATGTTTTAGTCATATTTTTAAATTTATAAGGCTTTTGAAGAAGATTTTACTATCGAGTGTAGCAAATTTTCCCAAACCAATGATTTAATTTAGTTTTCAATTATTTTTTTTTACAATTTTTAAAACCGTTTTAAAAAAAGGTTATAAAACATTTAAGCGACAGTATAAATAATTCTATCGAAAAATATTGCTGGGTTTTATCATCATCATTGCAAACCTTAAGTAAGTAGTCATTAAACCATCACACACATCAAGTGTAATAAAAATATTTGAGCGACATTTATGCAAAAATTAAAAAAAAAAGAATATTAGTACCAGCCAGACGTATGAATGGGCAATGCTTTGAAATAGATTTCAACATCTGCACTTTAGGGATTTAAATGGATTTCATAAAAAGCTTATGCTAGCCAAACAAACGTACATACACATTTGTATATGAAAATAACATTTATAGCTACCCATGCAGAAAAATTTAATCGGCGCAGTGTTATCCAAAAGTCGGCAAAAAGTGGCAGTGGGATTAAAAATCTTGTCAGTATTGTACTGTTACCCGATTGATATTAGTGACCAATATTTACATATGCAGTGGCAGATCCAGCACAAGCTTTTGGGGGGCGATAATTTTTGCAAATTATAGAAAATGTTTCTGTAAGCACAGTTGGCAACCGAATCAAATAAAGCGTTTATTAAATATTTATGTTTGTTTCGGTTTTGGTATCGGCAACGGTATTTTATTCGAAGTCGGTATTACCAAAATATCGCTATTATTGAATAAATTTACAAAAACACTAAAATCGTTTTTAATCACAATAAAGTTCAAAATTATTTAATTTTTTTTTACAAAAGCAAAGACTTCGAGGCTGGCTACTCACAATATTATTCGTTGCTCAACCTATTAGTTTAAGCATAACTTTGAAGACCTTAAATGTAAAAGTTCAGACATTTTCAAATTTCTATATCAAGGCTGGTAAAACTATGACATGCGTGCCACTAGAGGCATTAAAAATGTGTACTTAAAACAGATTACTGTAAATTTTTTAAAGGCTGATTTTTAAGCAACTTTATTTTTGGCAACACTGTTTTTATTAGCTCAGCTTTTTTCGTGTAACATGTTATTGTTAAACATGTTCAGTTTGGTCTATAATTAACCCATGAATTGACTTACAAATGAACAACGCTTGCAGATTATTGAATTTTATTATCAAAATTCTTGCTCATTTAAGAAAGTGCATCGTGCACTTCTTCCAATTTATGGTCAGTTTGGGCGACCTTCTGAGGCGGCTATTCAGAATCTTGTGACTAAATTTCTCACCAAATTTACATTATTGGACATTAAACAACCAACACGCATACGTAGTGTTGACAGAGGAAAATTTCGCAGCTGTATCCGCCAGTGTTGTTGATCGCAAATTATCGATTCGGCGCCGTTCGCAGAAATTGGACCACTTTTAATCCATACGTGGAAAATTTTGATTTGGGTGTAAACCCTTTTTGATTTGGGTGTAAATCCTTTAAAATACAGCTGGTGCAAGAATTGAAGCCACGCAACCTACCACAACGGCTAACTTTTTGTTAATGGGAGCTGGAAAAGTTGGATGAAGATCCACTTTTTTATCGGAAAATTGTGTTCAGCGACAAAGCTCATTTCTGGTTGAATCGAACAAGCAAATTCGCAAAATTGCAGTATTTGATGTGAAGAGCAACCAGAAGCATCGCAAGAACTGCCAATGCATCCCGAAAAATGCACTGATTGGTGTGGATTATGGGCCAGTAGCATCATAAGACCTTGCTTTTTCAAAGACGACAAAGGCAGGAACGTTACTGTGAATGGCGAGCGCTACTGTGCGATGATAACAAATTTTTTTTTTGCCCAAAATGGAAGATCTGGACTTGGGTGGCATGTGGTTTCAACAAGACGGTGCCACGCAGCACGCGAAACAATGGCCCAATTGGGAGGCGAGTTCAGTGAACCATTTACTTAACGTTTGGGGTCGGTCAATTGGCCGCCTAGATCGTGCGATTTGACGCCTTTAGACTATCTGCTGTTGGTCTATGTTAAGGCTCATGTCTATAGGGACCAGCCCGCAACGGTTGGCGCACTGGAAGCCAATATTGAAGAATTTATTCTTGAGATGCCGGCCGATATGTTGGAGAGTATGCCAAAATTGCACCCAGCGTATGAACCATTTGAGGCGTAGCTGCAGTCAACATTTACATGAAATCATTTTTAAACATTAAATTATAAAGATCGTTCTATCGAATCAAGTAAAGATTTCATACATTTCTCTAAATTGAATGTTTTTTTTTTAAATCCAATCCAAAAGCTATTAAAAAATCAACCTTTATTAAGATTGTAAATCACATTTAAAAATTATTTCAAAAGTGTCTACATTTTTCAGAATTACGATTGATAATCAAAAACGTTTTTAAATATTATGTGTACGGAAGTATTTCGGATTGTATTTCATTTTCAATTGTATTTCAGATTTAATAATTGCATTTCGGAAATTATCAATTGAATTTCAAATTATAACTACACCAAAAAAAAAAAAATTCTCCCAGAAAAAATGTTGCTTACTTTACAGACTTTTCTTTTTGAGTGTATCAATTGAATGTCAGAAATTCCGCTTTTTGAACCGAGGATTTTGAAAACAATGCATTTTTCGGTGGATAAGTAAATAATTTGTGTACTCTTGTAAAACTATAATTTAATTGGCTTTAAAATGAGGTCTCACTGACTCTCGTAGCTTAAGCCGTAAAAAAGATGGAGTATTGTGTAGGACTATTTTTTAATTTTCGAATATTTTTCATATTTTGAAAAGCAATATTTTTAGAAAAATATTGCTTTTCCCCACATTTGGACTTCCCTTCTGATTTATACCAAGTTTGGTTGAAATGAGTAGAGGTGGAGGAAATCGAGTGGTTGATTTTATATGTTTTAGTCTAATGGAATGTGTTTTCTAATACCATAGGGGTTATTTTAAAATGTTACCCATTAAAGTCTGTTACATCTACAAAGTACCGTTATTAATCGGCGTTTGCATATACCATTATTCTAATAGTACTTCAACATTTCAAAATCAAACCGGTAAAATAGCGAAATAAAACATTTTATACAAAGCGACAAATGTCTTAAATGGAATGGCCATAAAAGTAACCCTTAAACTGATCGACCCTTAAACGACGATTATTTTTTAGTAGAATGGAACTCTTGAGTAGGGCTTTATCCAGTTTTGTGAACCTAAGACACAAGAGCTAAGAAATTAAAATTTTATGACAAATTAAAAATCCGTTTCAGAGACCGTGAAAAAAAATCACTTTTCACTATTGCCATTTTTAAAATAATTTTGTAAAAATGCAATTTTTCGGATCATTAAACATTTCTTTTGAAGCAGCGAAAATTTACAACTTTTAAGTTCATAACACTAGAACTTTTCCTGTAAATTAATTCATTACTGTTTTTATTATAAAAAAACTAAAACTAACTGCTAATTTTAAAAATTTTTAAAATTTGCATTTGCAAATCTAGGGAACCAAAACAATTGTGAATGCGCAAACCTATTTTATTTACCCAGGATTTGAAATTACAAACTCTGTTATTTTAAAGCTACTTATTTTGTATCTTATTACATTTTTTATATTTAAATCGGTTTATGGGAGGATATATCACATTCAAGCCAGTACAATTTTTTGTGAACGGTTGGCAATTTCTACCTGGGTATGTATGAATGAGCCAAACAGTGATATCCTGTCTGGTCCTCAATGTTAGCATTTGTAATTCATATACCTTAGGGTGACACTTTTTTGGAAATGGTTGAATAGTATTATAAATTTTCTCCATGTGTAAACAAATTTCAAATTAACTTTTATTTGAAATTTAAACCAACTCTGAGTATCAATGTTTTCACAATTTCAGTCATAATTATTAAAGCGATCTACCAATTTTGCTCATTTTCAATACCAAACTGATAGCAACAGTATAAAACGTTTTGACTAAAAATCAGAGATAGTCGACCTTTATTTAGTTAGAATTTTGTATTTCAACATGTTGACGGGCATGGTTAGATTAACTTTACTATTTTAACAAGAGACATATTACAAATGCTATAATTCAATATTATCAATACAATTGAAATTTCGATAAGTGCCACTCTAAGGCAAATAACACTGGGCTTTAAGTAGCAGTGCATATTTCGTTCGTATTGGGAATAATGAAAATTTTCAAACACAGATGTCGTGTGTAAGTGAATATTAAGTGCATAACATACATTTGGAAGCATGTATATGTTATGTATGAATATTTAAGTAAATTTGTTGTAGAATTTTATTACATTTCATTTATATTGATTTTCATTTTAGAAATGAAAATAGATATGCCAACATTTCACCCTTTTGTAGACTACTTATGCACTAAAAATATTTAGATAGACACTGCAAGAAAAGAAATTTTAAATCGAAATTTTTGAAAATAGCGAATTAAAAACGGAAGTTAAGGAATAACTCTATATTTTAAACACAAGCATTCTTCGAAAATACAGATTTCTTAATTATCTTCTATCTAAATTCAAATCTGTCATAAAACTTTTTTTCTCAGTTTTTGAAATATCTTGGTTTTTCTATTTACAAAATTTTGTTTTGTATATTTTGATAAAATTTTCGAAATTTAACTGCAAAATCATGAATTTTTTTTAAGAGTATAAATCAGCACAAAATTATCTTTCAGTTGAGTATAATCATGTTGGTGGTTGTTTCAAAATATTTTACCGAGTTTGCAAGGAATTGAAAATTTTGCATGTTTAGTTGTATCATTATAAATTTTATGTATGACAAAATAATTTTAAATTTTTATCGCTATGCGTAAACTAAACATTCCATTGAACTCATTTTGGATTAAAATTAAAAAACCGCTGAAAATATCGCGAAATATTTAGAAAAGAAGAAAATTTTATATAAAATAATAAATGGAGAATATAATGCATATAACAAAAACGCGATATTTCAAAAACTACATATGAGAACAAAATGTTTGCCATATTAAGACTCAGCTTACCTACATAAATCTATTAAAAAATATGTATTACAAAGACAAGTTTTGCAAAAAGTTGCAAATTCTTCAGTACTAATATAACGTATGGGCACAACAATACGCAAAAACAGATAACTTAAAAAAAAAAATAAACGAACAAAGAATTTGTATTTTAAGTTAAATTTATTTGTTATACGAGGGGTACAATTTATATTTCGGGAATGGCAAGTAATAACAAACATTTTTAAATAAAAATGGCTTTATTGTTTTTCAAAATATTCCCCTTGATGATCAATACACTTTTGCATTCGTTCAAACCATTTATCATAGCAGTTTTTCCATTCCTATTGAGACACCTCCAAAACATGGTTTTTGAACGCTTCAACTGCTTCTTCGGCGCTGGTAAATCGTTGACCACGCAGTTTACCTTTGATATTCGGAAACAAGAACAAGTCATTGGGTGCTAAATCAGGACAGTGCGGAGGATGAGTCATCAATTCGATGTGTTGACTGCTCAAAAATTTACTTGTTTGACGAGATGTGTGAGAGCTCGCATTGTCATGATGGAGAATAATTCGTCTTCGGTGGTTGGTTTAACGAATTTCTCCGAAGACTTCCGGCGAACAAATGGTCATGTACCACTCAGAATTGACCTTCTTACGTTGCTCAAGAGGAACAGTGGCCACATGACCCATTCTGACGAAGAAACAGGCTACCATTTGGTTCGCTGTGCTTCTTCCACGAAAAACTTTTGTTGGATTTAGCTCGTCTTGGAATACCCGCACGGTCGATTGCTGTTTTGTTTCCGGCTCATACGCATATATCCATGATTCGTCACCTGTCACGATTTTACACACGTCTTTTGAAGCACCACGGTAGAACTTTTTAATCATTTCCTTACACCACTCAACGCGAGCATTTTTTTGAGCGATTGATAAATTATGGGGTATGCAAAATCGAATGTATTGAAGTTGCTTATGCAAAATCGAATGTATTGAAGTGGAACTAATGTGCAAGGATGCCTCTATCTCACAACATGTCACATGACGATCTTGCGTTATTAGTTCAAGCACTGCATCGATGTTTTGTGGCACAACAACCGATTTTGGATGACCTTCACGAAATTCGTCGGCGACAGAACTACGACCACGTCTGAATTCACTATACCAGCGATATACTGTGGTTTTTGATGGTGCCTTATCGAAATACAAAGGTACATTCTTGTTAAGATAATCCATGTCGAAAGTTGTTAAAAATAATCCAATGAAAACCTTCTCTTGAAATTTTAATTTTTTGGCCAAATTGATTTTCTTAACTTACTGTAAACAAAACAATTAGCACTTGCACATCAAAAGGTTGCGAGTACGTGTATGCTAAAAAATGTCGAACTTTTTTACGGTGTTTAGCTATTGACATTAGTGTTGCCAGTTCCCGAAATATAAATTGTACCCCTAGTATACAGGAACATACTGAACTTACAAACAAATATTGACCATATAGCGCATTGCCCTCCGAATTTTGTTCGGCACTACAGCCATTGAGCTCCAAATTCCTTTTGTATCCTGGTTTTTAGCCCTTTGTTGCGTTGATGAGTTAATCTAAATTTTTTTGCCAGTTATCTATTTCTATATAATTTTCTCTTTAAGCTTGCCAAAACAGTTTTCATGTGTCTAAGTTGGACAACGTTTAGTGAGTTTCTTTTCTTTCGCCACATATTGGATTTTCGACAATATAAATTGTCTATTGTGAGTTTGGCGTAGCGGAATTACGCGAGGTCTGGCAAGTAAACAATTTTATAATTTTAATGATGTTTTTGATACATTTTATAAGTTCTGGAATACATATTTTTAACAAACGTTTGCATTTATTGCTACTCCGCCCCCACGGAACGATTTTGAGCTACTACCCATGGCTTCAGCGTCAAATTTTTAATCTTGCAACCTAATTTTCATGACCAAACCGGGTTTTATTTATACACTTTTATTATTCTTAATGTCTTTTATTGTAGTGTAGGTAAAAGTTTTTTTTTTTTTAAATCCCATGTCCTTGAAATTATTAAAATTTAAATTTTTTTAGAATGAATTTTCTTTACAAAATTTATGGATCAGTTTGCGTCGATCTAATTTGTTGAGTGGCATTTTTAATACTAATTGATAAATAATGAACGTGCTTATACTCTTTTATAATCAACTGGATAATGTTACTATATTTTCTAAAAAAAAAATTATTTGTATACAACCCTGTGTATTTTTAATTGCTTCATTTAAAAAAATTAGTATTTCTTTGCCCATACGTTGTTTGTATATGAAAGAATTTTTTTTTACTTTGGTTCTTGAAGCATGTTGAAAATTAGTTAAATATTTCAGGCAATTTTAATACAAAAATTTATTCATTGGAATGTCTAGTTTATGCACGTTGATAAAATTTAAAAAAAAATTAAAGATAATTTTGTGTAGATTTATATTCTTAAAAATAAGTTCATGATTTTCTATAATATTTCGAATAATTGACCAGAATATTCGAAAAAGTTTGTGAATCGCGATAATTTAAAAACTGAAAATGAGAAAAACAAATTTTTGCCGGATTTGGATTCAGCGTACATGGCTTTATTAAAAAAGATCTGTTTCGAAGTGTGGTTTTTGTTTGTAGACTAGTGAAATTAGCCATTTTAATTAAAGTTTGAAGTTAAATAACTGAAAACTTTTTCAGATTTCTGTCTTCATCAACAATTTTGAAAATTCCTTGTTGATTTAGAATTGAAATTTAACTTTACATTCTCGAAAATTCTTTAGGATATAATAGCGGTATTCACTCGTGGTAGTAAACAACCCTTGTAGATCTGGTTAATGGTGTACGTTTGATAAATTTATCAGAATTTACCAGAACCAACAACAAAATGTACCACTGTGGTAAACACAGGTGGTAAATTTATCAGCAAAAAACAGCTGACTATTCTGCCGTCAAAAACATTTATTTTGTGTTAACTATTAGAAAAACTTAAAAATTAATAAAAAAAAATGTCGAAAAACCCCAGTTTAAAACGAAAGCATTTTGCATTTTGAAGTAATAAATTTGTGATTTTTTCTTTTTCTGTAAATTTTGGCATTTTTCTCAAATTAAAATAATTTTTAATACATACATAAAAACAGCTGAATTATAAATTTACTATACATTAAAAAAAGATATCACGCTTTGTTGTGAACAAATCGTAGTAAATATAACACGGAGTAAATATAACACCAAGTGCGAAAACCGTTAATGTATTTTTCCTTTTTTTATAAAAATCCTTAAATTCTTTTGAACATTTTATTTTTTTTTCTCAACAATTTTAAATGTTTAAAATTTTCTTAATTCCTGTTTACTCTTAATCTTCTTTTTTTTCTTTCTGAGTTTAGATGTTAGTTGCAACATTCACTTGTGATCTCCGTTAACACAATTAATTTTTTAACGTGTATTTTAAGTAATCATTTTATGTAATCAAATAACCATTTATAAACTCTTGTTTTAAAAGGTTTTTGTGATAAAATGTTGTAATTGATGTTAATGTTAATAAACGTACAAATGTCGGTATGAAAATGAGTTTAAAAGGGTTTGAAGTGAATATTTTAGCTAAGCTAATCACAATGTGTAATATTTGACATTTATTGATAGAAAATCAGAAAAGGAAAAGCAATTACTTATTAATTTGTATAAGAAGCTAATAAACAATGTTTGTAAATGTACTGAATTGAATTTTCGTTAAGGCATAATAAGTTTTGATTTAATTAAATTTATTTTCTGTAGAGGCTAGACTAACTTTTATTTAGTTAATAAAATAGATTTCAATAAATAACTTTTATTTAATTAATAACAAAATTTGAGAATATATCGAGAGCTTATAATACGTACCATATATGAACCAAAACACATTTTTTTCAGGAGAGACAAAAAACTTATTTATGCCCGAATTCTTAAAACATGAATCGATCTATCTTCAACAATACTTGTTAGATATGACTACCTAGTGTAGAAAAGCATTACCATTTAAGTGGTTATATAACTACACTCACAAGAACTTTTCCATAAAAAATCAACAGTTATTTAAAAGTTTAATCGGTAAAGTTGTTTCAATGGAATATACAGTTAAATTACCAAAGAAATATATTTTTTAACTTTCTGTCTGTTATTCAATAAACAAAAAAAAAAACGGCCTTTCCGTAGTAGTTAAAATATTCAGTTAAAATTTTCTATTTAAAACAAAAAGTTGTTATATTATATTGAGTATTGAAATAAACGAAAATCTCTTGTTTTTATGGAGTTTGTCATTTAATTTTTCACCCTGTTGAAAATAAACTAAAAAATGCAATTGTTTTATACGAAAAGTAAGTAGTCCTGTTTTTAACTGATTTTCAGCTAATTTAATGTGTATATTCAGTAGTCTTTACGAAAAAATATTGTGAGTGTACATATTTATTTTAATTGAAATATTTTTTTAAAATAAAATTTGCCCACAGGGGGAATCAAATCCGGGCCTCCAGGTTCTCAGTCACCTCCTCTACTATTGGAGCTACATTTTATTCTTGATAGATAAAAACATAAAAGACTTTCTTGCATAACTTTTTCATTACTTTCCAGCTTACAACAAAATCAAAAATAAGTAGTTATTTAACTAAATTTTTTGCCGAAAACTCAGTTTGAGCAAAAAAAAATTGCTGTAAGTTAGTTAAATATTTTAAAAAGACATTTAACAAAATTTTCAACTAAATTTTAGTGCGCTCAAAAAAAAAGTTCATAAAGTTAGCAAAAAAGTTAGTGAAGTCAGCAAAAAATTTTGCTGGGGGATCCTTGCAGAAATATTGCTAATATCAGCAAATTAGTAAATTTAGCAAATAGTTTTGCCGACACTAAGTTTAATGCAAATGAAAAGCGATTTGTTGAAATCAACAAACATTTTTGCTGGAGCATTTTAGCTGAAAAAAACTTAGTATACAATTTTACTTTAGTGAAATTTAAATCTAAATTAGGGTGGTGCCAATCGTTGCATGGAAAAAAATTATTGTTCGAATTTTGAGGGCTGCGGGACGGAATATTGTGACATTTGGTCTAAAACTTCAGTGCTGAAAATTTGAGCCAAATCGGATTACAATTTCGGGACGCGCATCAAGGTCACAGGTCCGGGTTCAAAGTTGAAATTTTGCTTTTAGATTTTAGCCAAAAGCTGTGAACTTATCGAAACGATTTAAGCTTTATCAGGAAAGGTAATTAAAATACCTTTCCAACGAGGTATAATTTGCCTACATTTAATTACGAACTAGATTGAAATATAATATTTTTTTTTGTTGTTTCTTATTTTTTATGAAAAAGCTTATTTACTTTAAACATAATCCTAATTAAGGCTACGTTAAGTGGCCAATAAGTTGTGGAAAAGATATTAGGCTTTCATTTAAGGTATAATTCGACTACATAGATGTATAAACATCATAGTCATTACAGGTTAAGTTTTGACATTTTTTTAACTTTTTAGTTTAAATCTGTAGTGCTACTTATTTTTACGTGTTATAATGTATACTTGGGTGACAGTCGATTTTTTTTTTGGTCAGCTTATTGTGACACTAAAACTTCAGTGCTGAAAATTTGAGCCAAATCGGAAAATGTTTTCGGGAAGCGCATAGAGGTCAAAGGTCAGATATCAAATCGATAATGAAAATGAAATCGATATTAAAAATGTTGAGGTTAAGAAGAAGAATAAACGTTTTTCTCTAAAAATTATAGACACTATTAATTTTTAAATCAGATTAAACTAGTTTCTGCCTTTTTATAGACAGACTCATCAGTGATTTTCCATTTAAATTGTATTATTATTTGTGTCTTATAATTGTCAGATTGTCTCTATATGATAAATTTTTCAACAACCTGCAGCTGTAAGAATCAAACCTGCGCTCATCTTACATTACAAACGTAACAATACCAAGTCATGACCGTTTAGCGATCACACTCAAGTATGGCCTCGAATCTAATGTAGCTAAATTGCAGTTTTCTTTCCTATTAGCTTTTCTGTTATTGTATGTTATAGTCAGAAGTGAGAACAATAACAACACAAATATTCTATTTTAGATTTTTGTTTATTTATCTAATCTCCTCCGTCTCTATTTCACAATGTTACCAGATTGACGTATGGTTTTTTACGTTCAGGGTTGACAACTTTTGCGTTTTAAGTTGAGACATCGCCACAGGGCAAATTTTATAATGTATTTTAGTACAGTGTTATATTAACGTCATATAGACAGTCGCAATTTATTTTTAATTAGTATGCATTTGACAAATTTAATTTAGAAATGTTGAGATTAAGAAGAAGAATAAACGTTTTTCTCTAAAAATTATAAACACTATTAATTAGTTTTTCACTGTGTCACAAAAAACGAATGAACTGATAATCGATTTCATATCTCATCGATTTCACTTCAGTTTTGTTTCAATCAACAGCTGTTTTCTTTTAAATTGTTATTCTTCTCTTTTTCTTTATATTTGACACTTGAAGCAGTTGTTTTGTTAATGTTCATCAAGGTAAATTTTGCATAGCACAAACCTTTATATTGCTCTCAGTTCCACACCATGGACATTGTGCAAGGCCAGGCTTTTGCAAAAACACACAAGCTTGTTGGTAAAATTTAAGTCACTTTACTGGACTGTTTAAAATAAAATTTCTGATTTTGACTAGAAAAATGGAAGAAACCAGTTTAACTGCAACGGAGCTAGTTGTTTTTTAACATATTTATTCGGAGAATTTTTAATAAAAACCTAAAAAATAAGCCGATTTTAGGAAAAAATATTTTTAGGGATATTTTTTAGTAGTTGAGTTTATCTAGTTTTTTTTTTTTTGACAATTTAGGGGGATTTGTAAGAAAAAATACAAAATTCACAAGAATTTCACACAGCCAACTGACAGTGACTTGAAATCATGCTAAACAACACAAGCTTCGAATTGCATGACATAGAATTTCACTTGAATTTAGATAGGAACAAAATGAAATCGATTTGAAATCACATTTTTTTGAAATTGCCAACCCAAAAGAGTTGAATATTTCCATTTTCACCCAAAAATCAAATAAAGAACGCAGCGAATTTTACTGTTTATACGACATAAATTTTCGATCAATTTACTACTTTTGGCTAAAATCGTAAAACAAAATTTTAACTTTGAACCGTGACCGTTGACCTCGATGCGCATCCCGAAAGCGAAATCTGATGTGGCTCAAATTTTCAGCACTGAAGTTTTAAACCAATTTTCACAATATTTGGAACCGCACACCGTGAAATTAAAACAAAAATCGGCTGTCACCCTAATATATGTATACAAAAATGACAGGACTTCCACTAACTTTTTTTTTTTGAGTGCATGTGGTTTTTTATTAGGTGATGGCACGCCAATTAAATACGAGTTGAATTAATCTCTCAAGTGTTAGGCGATACCAAAGGGAGTCCAAAAATTGAAAGTCGAAAACAAATAAATAAAAAGAACATAAAAAATGACAATTTATTAAATAATTTTTTTTTCAATTTTTCAACTTTATGTAACGATAGAAATGTAGACCTATGGCCCTAAAATTTTGCACTCAAACGACTTAAAGTGTTGTTAATCCAAAGGTTAACCTGCTTTTCAATTGAAACTAAAAAAATGTGGAAGTTATTGAAAGGTAATATAAGTTTCAATGGATTTATCAATTGTTGACTATAGCAGCGCATATATTTGAGATAGCTTTAAGTTTTCATTATATTACAATGATAGTTTTTCTTTAAAGAAATTTTCCAAAATTGTATTTAATTGTAATTTCACTAGAAAACACTTCTACTTTTTTTTATTAATTAAGAAAACTTCTGTGCCATTTGAAGTGATTTATTTAACTCTATGATTACATTTTTTCAATTTAATGTTGTTTATTTCACGTCTGTTAGCCATGTCTTTTTTCAAGATGTTTTTTTTTTTACAGCTGGAGTTGCTTGTCATCATGACCTTAAACTTGCACTTAAATGAGCATGTAACATGTTTTATTTAAGTCGCCATAAAAGTCAATGTTGTGGTTGTCTAAATCGACATGTGGATAAGTGCCTACTAAACGCAGTGTGAGGTATTTTTCATAATCGGTTACAAAAGTATATTTGTAGATACTAATTATGTGGGTAATAATCATATCGAATGTAACGACTTAAAAAAAAAGCATTTTTCAAATTGGAATCTAAAGTTTCATTAATCAAAAACATTGAAACTTTATTATAAGTTTTATTTTCGGTATGCCATTTCCCATATGCAAATCGAGTAAAGTGTACAATAGGGTGGCTCGAAATCGAAATTTTAAGAATTTTTAGGGAAGGCTTTGACAAGTTGTAAATAGATGTAAAAACAATTTTCAACCAAATCGTAATTAATCTTCGACTCGAGATTTTTATATAAATATCTGCGATTTTTGAACAAAGTAAGAAAAAAATGTTTAGTGAAAAATAATTTTTTATTCGCTTTGATTACCGAGAAAAAAAGTGGACATTTTTATGAGAATACAGAAATCTTTTGCCTGAAAGAAATATTTATATGTTTAGAGAGTTGAAACTAAATCGAAATTGATCTCCGACAGACATTTTACATTTATAAACTTGATTTTATAACACAAAGTGGAATTTTTATTCGTAATTCAAATTTTTCCATAAATGAAGAATTTCATATCAAAACCGATATGCATTGAACCCGACCCACTCAGATTTTGATGAAATTTAGCATACAGCTACATTTTACCTATACAAACACAACCCCATTTTTAGAAATTGCATTTTCGAAAATATGTGGGCGTGCTATCGAAGTTTTTGAAAAATGACTTTCAAGCTGTGATTACTACGGAATGGCTGAACCGATTGCGATTTTGAAGGTATAAAAATGTTAAAACTATTACAGGAACTCAAAGCTTCCATTCTTTTATACCTTTAGATGAAACTTCACTAAAAGTTAGCAAATATTCCGAAAGTCAACAGTATGAGCTGCGCAAAATTATATATTAAATCTAAAAAAAATAAAAATAAAAAAAAATTACCAAGGGTAAGTTCATATTTTGGGGGTGTCTGAAAAATTTGATAATACGATTCTTGTTCTAATCCATTAGAATTACAAAAATATCAGTATAACTACTTTATTCTTTTTTGTCACACAATGATATCAAAATATAAGGAAGTTAACAAGAGATGCATTTACTTAAAAAATTTAAAAAAAGAAGAAAAACGCAGTTTTAGTTTTTAGATATGTTATATATATTAAAGAGACCTTTCTAAAAAAAATTTTTTTTGGAAAAAAACACGGCCTTTGAAGTGTTTTCCCAGTTTAAAGTTTTATTTTTGCCAACAAAAAATTTCAGTGTAATAGAAAATTAAAGTGTATGTTTTCGAAAGCTGACTTATATACCTTTCTAATGGCACCAATATATTTGAAATCGGTTGAGCCATTCCGTCATTTTTCAAATATATCGATACCTTGCCACGCCCACAATTATTCGAAAATGCTATTTTTGAGGTTGTGTTTGTATAGGTAAACTGTAGCTGTATGCTAAATTTCATCAAAATCTAAAAGGGTCGGGTTCAAAATGTGCCTTTTTTATAGGTTTTGATATGAAATTCATCTAATATGTTTTTAATGGAAAAAGTTTGATTTTAATTTTTTTTACTTATGAGAAAAAATTAAATTTTAGATAAAAAAAAAACGAAAATTTTGCCCAATAAAAATTTCCCAATAAAAATTTCCCTTAAAAAAATATTTTTACTTTGTTCGTAAATTTTAGATTTTCTACTATTTAACTAAAATGTTTTACCCTAATTTACCAACCCTTGTCCTATGGGAAATTCCTTTAAAATTCGAATTCGGGCTACTCTATTGAACAATACCCTCTTTCCAGCAATTATGAAAAAGCTAAAACAAAAATAAATAAACAAATCAGCAATTACAAAAAACTTCTTGATAAGACAAAAGAAAAACACATAAGCAGAAGCAGCAACAGCAACAGCGACATAAACAATTAAAATTTTGCTAAATCAACTTCAGCATTTTTCTTTTGTTTATCAACATTTTCTACATTGAGGCCAGCCAACTTGACTGGAATATAATATTAAAAACCAGTCAAAGGTCTCTTAGCAATTTAAAATTGTCTTAATGCTCTTAGCCATATACACACGAGAGAATTCCTTGGACGAGTTTTAATAAAACTTTTTCACTAAACTAATGAAATTTTTTAAACTTCATGAAAAAGCTTCATAATTTTAATGAAACTATTTCTAAAGAAACTTTTTCATTAGGCATATGAAATTTTTAATAAATAATATGAAAGTTTTTCTTAAATTTTATGAAAAACTGCATAAACTTAATGAAAAGTTTCTATGGACGAGTTCCAGTGACAATTCACAGATCTAATGCAAAAATTCGTTGATATCATGCAGATAATTCTCTCAGTGTACTCATGCTTTTGCTGACGGTAAATACGCCTCTTATTCTCAAGTATTTATAAATATCGTTACAAAATTTTTAAATAAAGTAAAAAGTTTGCGCCATATGAAAATATATAAAAATATTGATTTTCTGTAGAAATTTTTTATTGATGCTGGAATATCATTCTACATAAACTGTGCAGATTTTTTAAACAATTTGTTTTCGATCTTAACATTTTCTTGACAACAAAATGAATAACGGTTACTGTAGTTGTGCCGAAATAAATTTAAAAAAAATAAATAAATTTTGTTTGGTATTAGTTACAGTTTCCGGAAAATTACGATTACGATATTTAAAACGCTTTCATTAAAATGGCTTTTAGTCGGATACTGTTTTATATTAATATCGGTTGCTTTTCAGCTTTCTTATATGACAATACGATATCGGTGACGGATTTGGTATTTAAAGCGGTAACGGGGTCTAATCTGTCCCATAAAATTAGGAAGATTATTTTCAAACAATATTTTTTACTTCCCAGTGTAGAAGCGGTCATTACTTTTCTCACTACCATTAATGAAACCAGCATACTCTCTGCCTTACTTTAGAACATATTTATAACGGCATACTAATAACTAGTTAATGTTTCCACTATTTCAATACAAAAAATAATACGTTACCCATAAATACTTATTTATATCATTATTTTAAATATAAAGTAATGCTCTAAACACTTTTTGAAAATCTATTTTCAGGCTCATTATTTTTTTTTTTTTTAATGTTAAGTTTTCTTCGATCTTCTTTTATTTTATTCTATTTAGTTTAAACGAGCTTAAGATCATTTATTTATTAATAATTTATTTCCAATATTTCGTCTCCACATTGGGTGACTTCTTCAAGAAATATATAATATTACAATTTGAAAAACTAGTTTTAATAATTAAAAACTTATATACATATAATAAACTTTTTTAAAAAAGGCGGGAAATCAAAATATTTTCTGTCAATATGAAAACATATCAAAATATCCCAGAAATCAAAATTAAATAAAAATATCACAGAAAACAATTTTTGTTTTCTGTGATATTTATAATAATATTTAAAATATTAACTAGACTATTGAAATACACATATTATTAAAACATCATAAAAATTATATTAGTTTCTATTAACTAAATGTCTGTAATTTTTGTGCACATTTCGTATGTCTGTCTTATAGTTAATGCGTTGTGTAAATGGTACTTTCATTATTTGTAACATTTCTAACATATATCAGCGTTTGTAATTATTCTCTGTGTTCAAAATTTATGTATTGTCAAAATCTGGATAATGATTAGAATTATTACAGAGTAATGATAATGCAGTTTTCTGTGTAGAAGTAGTTTTATTGTGTTTCTGATCAGATTTATGTCCTGCAATTCTAGTCTTTAGTTTATTCTTTGTTGTACCTGCATATACCTAGTTACAATTTTCATTATCATTACCTTTACATGGTATATTATAAACTAAATTAGACATTTCTTATTTATTTATTTTATCTTTAGTTTTGCTGAATAATCTACCTAATGTGTAATGTGTTCTATGTGCCACTAAATATTTCTTATTATTATAAATTTTTGATTTTTCTAATCTTTCAGATATAAGAGGAAGATAAGTTAGAGGTTTATAAATTTTACGTTCAGTAACCGTTCTTATATTTATATTATTTCGATTTTTATATTGTCGTATTAATTTACAGCTTAGTTGAATAGGGTAATTATTATAATTCAAATATTTTAAATCTTATCTATATTAACTCCGTGAAATTCTACATACACTAATCTTCAAATTCTTTCAATTAGATTCTTTGCAGTATTAATTATAAATCTCTTAGGGTGTTTTGAATAATAGTTAATAATTCTTCCTGAAGCTGTGGGTTTTTGGTACCAATCTATTACTAAATTAGTATCCCTTCTTATTATTAATGTATCTACATAAGGAATTTTAGATTTACAT
>CM037855.1:116965385-116992261 GCA_021234595.1 Delia radicum | reverse complement strand
AAAAATACTGTATAAAATGAATGTAAAATCATAATACTGTAATTTAATGTGGTTGGTTTTTTAAATAACTACAATTGTAGTCAAAAATTAAATTTCTTCTACAAATTACTGTTTTTTTCACTTAAAAATAAAGATAGTGTATTACAACTGAAACAACGACAAATATTTACAGCAGAAGTTCACTGAATATGTGCTTACTTTTTTCATGGTTGGAAAACACTACCTGTTCAGTTGCCTGCCACGGCCACACCAATGCCGTTATGAACGTCTTAAAAGCTACGATTCCAATAGTGGCATGTGTCTTTACAGGTTTATTTCAAAATTCTACCCAATAAATTTTGTTACATCAACAAAATAACGGTATTTTAGCGTTATTTTGACTTTAACTAGTTCAAGATATTTCAAAATCAAAAAGGTAATATAGAAAACTAAAACCGTTTACATAAGAAGAAACATGTCTTTAATGGAATCGCTTTTTTTAATTTCCATTCCGCTATTAGTGTACTGTGATAGCCAATCGTTTTATGAAAAGTTAATGAATGCCAACCCTGCTATTTTAATATTATATTTTTATAAAGTTTAATTAGAGTAAGATTGAGAAAAAAATAAAATATTTTTTAAATTAAAAAAAAAAAACATCCAAGTTTTTGTGAAACAAACATCGAGTTCGAATATTCTTGTATAAATCCAAAAATAAATCCGGTGCTTAAAAAACAGGCCTAATAATAATATAAATAAAGTGTTCCAAAGTGAAACTTCAGATATTCACAATTTTATATTTATATTTGAAAATGGAAAAACATGCAGTAATAACAATATTTAAATAAAAATAAATAAAAATATAAATAATAAATAAAATAAAAAATAATTTTTAGCATATTAAAAACCAACAAAAAATGAAAAACATGAAATATGAAATAATCAAAAATTCACAATTTATTGTATTAATGCAATTTGAAACTTAATTCGTTAATGGAAGTCCAAATTTAATAATTAAAGAAAATAACATTGTTAAAGAATTTCTAAACTATGTAAAGAATTTAAGATTTAAAAATTGTGCTACTGAAGTGGGTTTACAGAATTATGTAGAAGGAATTAACAGTGAAGTGGTAAAGTGCTATCGTTATAAAAGGTTAAAAATCGTATTATATTACATCGATAGTACATGAGCACTTGAAATGTGAATTATTAAAACTTTATCCACTTGTAACAAATATTTTTTGTTTTGACGACTTTTTGACGATTTATGAAAATATGAATTTTGACGATTTGATAATTTTTTTTGGAAAATTGGACGATTTTATGCTCAACATACCTGGCAACACTGATTGAAACTTTTAAACTCGTTTCCTGCAAAATCGTGTTTTTGAGTTATGGGACAGTGATGCATTTTGAGTTTTTTGTTTTGGGCCAAATTGTCAATTTAAAAGGGCCAAGATACCTTTGATAGGGCCACAGGGATGATAAAGTTAGTACTATAGTACTTTTTTTGTACTATTTGATCCGGAAAAGTACCATGGTACTCCTTTGACTCTTTTTTAGTACTATTTTTCATATAAATAAAAATTAAAGATTGAGTTTGAATTTTAACGTCTTTTTCACACAATTGCAATTAATTTAATTAATATGCAATTTTATTTAATTTTAATTGTGAAAGACGTGGTAGAGAAGACTGAGTGTATTTTCTAAAAATCATAACTACATAGTAAATTTTTCAATTTTCTTGAATCAGACTGCGCAGTTTTGGTATTGAACCTTCGTCAGTGACCCTGTTTTTGAATAATGTAATATTTGTTATGTTTTATTTGTTCGATTGCCTCTATATGAAATTTTCTGTGCAATCACTGACCGTGGTATAGATAAACTGATTTCTAATGCACATGCACTCGCACCACACTTAGCGCACTGATCTATCGTCAGGTCGAGTTTTATTGTGATTAAAACTAGTTTTATTCAATACACGGTGTTTTTGTTCTTGCATACATAACCTCAGAGAGTACAAATCCAACAACACAACAGTTCTAATTTTAGAAACTTCAGAGAAACTTCAAGATTCAACAATAAATTCAATTACCCATTCATAAATTAACATTTATCAAATGTATTATTGGATCCAATCGTTGTAATGGAATTGATTAAAGATGATTTTATTTGAGTTCGAGTAAAAAAAGTGTTCGAAAAGTGAAAAATAAATGTCTAAAAAAAGTACAATTGAAAAAAGGCCATTGCCAACATCTTCAAATTTGCATTGCGATTCTAAAATCGAAAGAGTAATGAAATAGATTTCCTTGCAAAAAATGTGAATTTAGAAATAGTCTAATAATTTTTAATCAGCTAAATTTTGTTTTTATGTACAAATAATTTTAAAACGTTAATTTATAATTAAAACCTTGTATTTAGTACTATGAGGGTCAAAAAAGTACATTTTTTATGCTGGTTGGTACTATTTGAAAATCCCATTATCATCCCAGTAGGGCCATATTTTTTAAAAAATTCGATTATTAGATTTTTACTAAAATAAAAATAATATTAATTGTTAATTACAGTTCGTCATTTTAATGCTTTTTAAAAATGCAAGACAAACCCCTTTGACAATAAAGTTTAACATATTTTACGAATTCTCATAAATTATTTCCGCCTCTTGCGATCACGATAACATTTTAAAAAGCCTCCAAAAACACATTTTTTTTAATAAAAAATGAATTGCGGCACTTCTTTTAAAAATTGGAGAAGAAATATAAAAAGATTTTAAAAATGTTATCGTCCTGCATTCAAAACTTTTTAAAACCTGTACGAAAATATATGATTTTGAATGCGATTTTTATAAAAAATTAAACAACTCCTCGTTTTTCATTCTCTAAGGAACTAGAATATGCTCTCATCGAATAAAAAAAAATCAGGCAAATTTCATAAAGTATGAACTAACCGGTTTAAGTAGTTAGTTCAAATTTGAGATGAAAGGGCCAAAATAGATAAGAAGTACCACAGGGCCATCAAGCAGTCAAAAGTGCTACAAATGGCCCTATTGTGCCACGTTTTGGATCACTGTTATGGAGTCTTTGCAGTAATAAATTTTCAACACCTAGTAAACTAACTTTAGATGCCTTTTATTTAAATTAAGAGGAACGATGAACTAGTTTAGGTAGACTAAGCTTATAAACTGCGACATGCAAGCTTCAGAAAAGCATTACCATATAAGTGGTTATATAAGTACATATTTAATAATGGAAATTACTTAAATTGTCATTACAAATCTAGTTAATTTTATATGGGGATGTGGCGCAAAATAATGAAAAAAATAATAATTTTTTAAATAAAATGTACCCACGTGGGATTTTGAACATGGGACTCTAGGTTGGCAGTCAACCACTCTTCAATTTCTTGAGCTATCTGACCTACTTTAGATCATTACTTTATAAATAAAATAATGATATAGATAAGTGCCTAAGAGTATGGCATTATTTTTGTATTGAAATAATTTGAAAATTAACTGCGAGTAGTTAATTGTATACAGGGGTGCTGATCCCGAAAACCCGATCCCAGAAGATCCCGGGATTTTCAATTTTTAATTTGTCTGTCTTATAACATTTTTGTATAAATCTTCATCCAAATATATATATAATTTTAATGTTGCTAAATTAATCGATTTAAAAATTTTTTGTTCTGATGATGGGAACCTAGAAAATTCCCGATATAGATCTTTCAACACATTCCTGAAAGTGGTCAATTATTTAAGTTAAAAAAAAACTCTATAGATTATTTGTTAGGACAATATCCTAATAAAGAAATATAGAGTATGGTCTCGAACTTGAATAATTTTCATTTTCCTTTTTTTTAAGTTTAGAAATATTTTTAAATTTTAAAGTTTTTTTTTTTTTTCAAATTTAGGCAAATTTTTTAAATATTGGACAATTTTTTATTTTAAATAATATTTTTTTCCAATTTTGGTGATTTTTTAATTTTTTTTTTTTTTGGTTATAAAAACTGGAAATTTATGCGCACAAAATGCATTTTAAATCAAACATTTAATAGATATTATTCAACTTTTAACTGAAAGTGAGTTTGAAATCAAACCAAATTTTAATTGAATTTTTTTTTTTTGGACAATAATTTTTTCTGTGCGGGTCACGGATACGTGTAGGAATTGGAGTAAATTTTTTGAAAATGTATGTTTTCTGTGTCTGACATTCAGACATATATTGAAATTGGTTAGCGTATTGCGTAAACTGAGTTTCTTAGTAAACAGCATCTCCGAGTCATAACAGAATTTACAAATTTTAAACGCATAAATTTTATCAACTTTTTATAAATTTTTGTGCGACATATATATTTTTTTTTTCGCTGTTTTTATATAAAAATATAGCTTGAGAAAATAGATAAGTATATACAGTAAATCTTCATGACGCTGAAAAGTGCAAAATTTTCCTAACCTCAAAAAGCATGCTCATAAAAACTTTAAAAGTTTGCGAATTTAAAAGTATTTAACGTGTTTCCCTCCAAATAAGTAGGCCTATTCCCAATTCAGTATCACCGACAAAAAATGTGTGTTTTCCACAATAATCGCGGTTTTCTTATGAAGTTATAATATATGACAAACATTTTGTTGAGTGAATTTCTATATTTATTGGCGGGGTTAATGTATATTTTGAAAAAAGCAGTAGTTTTTAATTGGCTTTTAACTTAAAACCGACATTACTTTATGCGTCGTTAAAGATAAATGATTAATGCAAATGGATTTAGCATGTTTAAAAATCGGTTAACACATACACAAAATAGTATGCATGTTATAGAAAACAATTTTGAAAATATTTTGCCTTAAAGTGTGGAAAATTTTTCAAATTCCTCATATGTCTGCAAACTAAAATAATTTTAAATTTGAATTTAACTTTTTTTGTTAGGTTCCTATTACTTAAATATAAAACAAATATTTTAAAGAAATATTTAAAACTAAAATGTTCAGCGATTTAATTTGGCTTTATCATCTTAACATCAAAAAAATTTTGTTGTAATTAAATTTTGTGTCTTTCTCCTTTTGATTGTAAATATTTACAAACGAAAAAAGGGTTGGTTAAAAACGTAAAGGAGCATAAACTGGAAACATTATAAAATATGATTGTTTGACTGATCTTTGAACGAAAAACTCAAAGTAATATTTGCACGTTCGTACAAAAAAAAGTCCAGGTCAACAGCGTAAAAGTTTAAAAGGAAATAAATATACAAAAAATATAAAGTAACAGGAATTAATATAAAAAACTAACATTTGCATTGCCGCAGATGAATATATGAGGCATTACTAGTGAACTGCCACCGCTACAGAAAAAAGTATAACGAATTAAAGTCAAACCCCTTATATTAATTGACATATACGATACTACGAGGGCGGAGCAATAAGTTCGTGACTTTTTAATGAAACACAGTTTTTTTTTGCAAAAAAAATATTTATTTTTCAACATAATCTCCTTTTAGCTCAATACACTTAGTTCAACGTTTTTCCAATTTTTTGTATCCTTTCCAAAAAATAGGATTTTTCGAGGTCCATAAAATAGCCATTTCTTGGCCACATGGGGTCGTTTTTGTTTCAATCCTCGTTAAATCGGTCCAATAAGTTGGCATAATATTCGCCGTTTATTGTTTTTCGCTTTTGAAGGTAATCGATGTGGATTATTCTGCGTGCATCCCAAAAAACTGTTGCCATCACCTTACGTTATGGTCAATGGAGGGCCAAACGCGGCACCCATCTTGCAGACAGCTTTCTTAAACCCAACTGATCATTTAAAATCGAAACCATACTGCCATATGAAATGCCTATGGCATCAACAATCTCACTCACTTTTACTCTTCGATCGGCCAACACCATATCGTGTTTAATGAGCAGTCGAAATTCACTTGTTTCCATTTTTAAAAAAAATCCACGAGGTTGTATGTTTCGAACAGCTGTTTAAACGCAAAGTAAATGACGGAACTTGCTCAAAATTTGACAGTAGTCTATTAACAGTTGGTACTTGATGGGAGCAGTGTTGCATTTCATATAACTACGAGGGAAGTTCGAAAAGTCACGGACTTATTAATCCGCCCTAGTATATTCTGAATGTTCCTACTAAAGAATTTGCTGAACCTGTCTTTGTAATACATATTTTCTGCTAGATTTAGGTACGATGAGTAATATACATCATAATTTTGCGCGACATCCTCATATAAAAGTGAAGAGATTTGTAGTGAGAAATAGAAGTACTTGACATTACCAAATATCTGGTTATATAACTACTTATACTGGACAATATAGTTTTTTTTTTTTTTTAGTAATGTAGTTAGTATGGAAGTTCCCATATATACAGGAATATAAAGACTCAAACATTACAATGAAATATTAAACCCAGTGAGATTTACTATTTCAAACAACTGCTTTTTGTATTAATTGTCATTTGAGAGATATCAAAGAATTACCCAGCAAATTGTTTGTATTGCATTCGTATTATCCTTAAGTATTAAAATTTTGGATTTTTTTTTCATATTCGTAGACGATAAATTACGTGTCGATCTTGACTGAAATTTGAGAAATATTTGTTAAAGTTTTGAGCAAGTTCCAGTGAGCAAAAAATGTTTGATCTAAAGTGAAATAATGCATTAAAAACTTTAAATAAGTGGATGTTAAAGTAGGCCTGGCCAATAAAATGTATATGGTAACCTCAGCCGGTTATACGCAGCATGCGGACCAAATTTGAGCCAAGTTCGTTGGAAAATAATTGTTATATAAAAGTGTCGTCATTAAATAACAAAATCATGTGGGGAGTGGCGTTATTGTCTCATATTTTTTATTTTATATTCATAACATGGGCAATATCGCGAAAACAGCCAAATAGAGCAAAATGGACAAAAAGTCCTGCATGATATTATTGAATTTTTGCATAGAAGCAGTGATGAAGTTACAACTAATGCAAGTTTTTCATAAAATAATAATAAAAATATAACTTTTTTTTTATTAAAAGTTTTATTTACTCCATAACGTAGTTTAATTAAAAAACTAGTTTCATTAAAATCATGAATCTTAATTAATTTGAATTAGTTCTTCCTTTACCTTATGAACAAAGTTTACTGAACATTTTCATTATTTTTCGTCGTTTAAAATTCTCTCTGTGTATTAATTATTAACCACATATTCACCTAGTAACAAATATGGACCTGCCTATGGATCATATCCCAGGAGTCCAGAAATTTTCTATTGCTTTAGCTTAAAAATTCTGCGTATTTAGCAAATTCGCTGTTAATTTAACTACAACTGGCAATGTATTTAACAGTTTACTTAGTTGAAATTTTTAACTAACGTTTTTAGCTAAAATTAAGGCCACCTAAATTTAGGCAGACTATACTTCTTGACTTCATTGAAAATTCTGCTGGCCTATATTCAGGTACTATTTTCTGTTGTCGTTTCTAAATATTCAACTATTTTACATGTACATATATTTGTGAGTGTAAAACTTAGCTCAAATATAGCTTCGATTTTTTAGATTTATTTTTGCTATTCTTTTCTTATTAATATTTACCAACCAAAATTTTCTAATTTCTGAAGTTATTGCATCAATCGTCATTTTGCACTTAGTTTTAGTAGTTTAGCAAAAATGTTTACCAATTTTTTTCTATTAGTGTATAATCCTCAAAGTGATTGTTGAACAAAGTGTTTCTTTAGTTATGAAAAATTTGTTGCTGGCTTGCGTTCCTTTTTTAGAAAAACGTTAGTTTAATATTTGGCTTGCTGCAGTCAGTTATAAGCAGATTTAAAAGTGTTTGTAAATATTTTGTTTTATAACACCCTGCAACAGAATATCAATACCCAGCAAAAAATAGTGCTTACCCAGAAGTGCTTACTGTAGGCATTATTTAATTACGAAGCGCTTCCAAACAAATCCAGAAAGGCGTGATTTTGTTCGCTATGTCCCATTTTTTCTGAATCTTTTTTTAAACAGGTGAAAAACGCTTTCTTTCATCTGCTCTTAGAAGCAATAAATTCATGCCTTCTTAGGCAATAAGAAGAGATTTTATGTTGACAACATTAATGATTCATAGCATGCATTCTTTATCACTTCAAAATTTTTTTTTTAAAACGCCTTTAAAGTTTGAATTTTTGCAAAAAATATTAAAATATTTTTGCCCGTTTTAGGATGCCAATATGGGCATCAAATGAAAGGTAAGAACCTTTGCTATTTAAAAAAAATTATTGTTTATAAGTTATCAATATTAAAATTTCACAAATGTTCTTTTTAAAAATGTAATCCCTCAATATCTTTGATGCTTCTAAATTCGTCAGAAACACTCAAGCAGTGTCAGTTTTACCCAGATTAATGGACGGTATCAAAAATTAGCAAAATCGGTTTAGCGGTTAAAATGTTATGAGTAAAAATGTGAACGTACTTTAAATGTTGCAAGCCAATTGGTGTATTTCAGTAGAAATTTATCTCTGCACACAGAGAAATAAAGTCCCAACCGAATTAAAAAGTGTATTTTAATGGTAACAACTTATAAATTCAGCTTGTATAACGATATTGACATTAGATTTATTAATATTTTGGGTGTTGCAATTAAAATTTAGTTGAATTCACCGAATATTGTTGTGAAAACTAATGATAAGTTGTGTCAACCGACTGAAATTCGCATTAGTCGAATGTTAGTCGTAGTAATCGAATTTCCGTTGGCAAATAGCTAATTTTTTCTCTGTGTGTGATCAAAAGATTTTTTAATAGACGCTAGAGGCTGATAATATTTTAGTTTTCACCATGTACGTTTTTTTTTCACCACATAAATTTTTTTTCACCACAGCAATTGTTATTCACCACAGAAATTGTTTTTCACCTCTAAAATGCTTTTTTATCAAAAAATTATGTATATCACATGCATAAGCTTTCTCGTTTAATTTGCACTAAAAGTACAGTATTTTATATTCGCTATGCATATATTTGTTTTTACTTTTGAGTTTTTGAACTCTTTTTAATGTAAAAATTAAACTTTCATATAAATTAGGAACAGTTAGTAGTCAATAATTACTAATTACATTTGCGGGCGCTGTGGTGTAATGGTTAGCGCGTTGGACTGTTACACAGATGGTCCCGGGTTCGATTCCCGTTTACGACAACAACAATTTAGAACAAAAAGTAATATGTATGTGTTTCCTGTCCCTCATATGTATCGCAGGCCCACCTTCGGTGTTCTCATAGCACTTAACCCCACCGAAGCAAAATAATGAATCAGGGCTATAAATAAAAGACGTTCGTCAACTCTCTATCAGGTGGCGAGCAACAATTGTTCTAAGACATCATCTCGCGCAACTACAGTGTTGTCATCTTTGAAGCACTTCATATCTCCACTATCCTCTTTACAAAGAAAGCAACACATAAATAGGATCAATTTCCTGAAAAAAAAAACCGAGAAAAAGTCAAAATGATTCAGTTTAGGTATATTTTTCAGTATATATTATTTTTAACAAATTTATCACGAAGAATATTAAGTGATTACATTTTTTGGACATTTTTGACTTTTTGATACTAATATTTTAATTCATTTCATGAGTACAAGAATATTAATATATTTTAAAAAATTTGAACTTTAATGTCCTTTTATTTAGAATTATTTTGACGTGATGGCGAAAAACTGAAAATGCAGTTAAACTATATATGGTCCCAAGTTTCACGTACACAGAGAGAATTCTTTGAATGAGTTTAAATTGATTTTTTTTTACCAAACTGATGAAATTTTCTTCACAAAGAGAATGAAAAATTTCTTAAACTGTACACTTAGGAAATTATGTTGGTAAAGACGACAGCAATTGTAGTCAAAAACAAATGAAATTTCATTTAAAAAAAGGACGACTTACATTTCATTAAATAACAAAAACAACTGTAAAAAATGAATGTAAAATCATAAAACAGTCATTTGATGTGAGTTGTTTTTTAAATGAACTACAGTTAGTTAAAAATTTTATTTGTTCTACAAATGACTTACATTTACATTAAAAATAATGAAACTGTAATACAACCCAAACAACTACATATTTTTAAAGCAGAAGTTCCCTGAGTGTAGGAAAAAACTTCATAGATTTAATGAAACTATTTTTAACGAACAGACACTTCGTTGATCGAATGCAGAATTTAATTGTTGAGGAGACTTCTCTCAGTCTAAATTGATTTGTCCATATGTGAAAATTATTGTTTCACGGTGTAATCGCTGGTTGTATGTTGGTTATTCTGCAGTTGTTTTTATATCAAAATTGTTACAGTTTTATTATTTGTTTTGTTCGTTATAACAACCTTCTACTACTGACTCTTCAGTCAAAGGTTTATAATTAAGTATAACCCAGAACAAAAACCTTAATTGTTACTTAGTACAGAAATACACTTTTGAACAAATTTTTATATTTGATTGTTGAAGGTCTTTTCAAAATTGGTTTGAGTTTTTTTAAACGGGGTTTCTTCAGAATTTTTTTTTTGTTCTTAAAAAGAAGCGCATAATAAAGATTTATGTTTTTTTTTTTAAGAATTTAAAACAATAAAATTATGGTTTGTTGCAATTATAAGTATTATAAATCTTTAAGAATTTTTTTTATATCTTTTTAATGATTTATATGTGTTAGAGTTTGACAGAAAAGTATAAAATTTATATGTTTTTGAGATATCATCACGTTTTAAAATGTTTTTGCATCAATAAAAAAATGGCGGTATTAGTTTTTTTTTAATTCCAACTCCGTCCAGAAACGCGTGGCGGTCAAAACGCTGATTTAGGGACCCCAAATTCTACAGAGCTGTATTTATATGAAATTTGAATATACCTTCCGATTCTACACCAAAAATTAGTTAAAAAATAAATTCTACCCCGATTTAAAAATGCACCATTCTTGATATAGAGTGGTCGGAAAATCAAAATTTTCAGCTGAGAAAAATTGTGCAAGCATTTTAGCTTTATGGTAATCCAGTGAAAAGTATGAAGTTTTCAAAATGTTGTCTTCCCTAAAATGCAATATTTTACTGATTAACACATTCGCGGACAAGACGGCATATCCCGTCAAATTGAGATCAAAACGTTATGACAGCACGGCATATATATTCAACAGTTTTTTTTATAATTTTGACAAGACGGTAACTCCCGCAGCAAAGTTAATGTTAAATTATGGTTTGCCAATATAAGTGTCATAGTAAATTTTCTTCCGCTCCACTCTATGTGACATAGAACAAAAAAAAACGTTCAGTCACAATTGTAAACACAAGTTGCGTACCTAATCACATCAGCAAAAGCAAGACGGGATTTACAGCATGTGACCCACGAGGGGAACATGAGAAAATGAACTGTCCGCGAATGTGTTAATAACTTTTTAAAACGGGCAGCGATATAAAGAAAAAGTTTGTAGCATTTTTCGTAACACAAAATATTTTGTGTGTTACAAAAAACCAGGGACCGTATCATTATGAGTTTTATAATAAAAATTACACAATAATGATTATGTTATGAGTTTTAAGGATTTTCTTCAATGGTAATGATTATTTTTGAGTAATAATAAAAAAAATCCAAAATATCATTATTTTTGAGCAAAAAAAATAAAACTCAAAAATAATCATTATTTATGATTTTTATTTTTTTCGCTCAAAATAAAACTCACTTTCATGTAGGTGTAAATATATATACATATTAGGGTGGGGCGATTAGTATGGAAGGAAAAAAATCTTAATGGGCGCTTCGTGTTTCTGATTCTTGGATTGTACTGAGCAAAAAAGTCTACTAGACCATACGTCTACGGTGAAAATCGAGCTTCCAGATTTGACTTTACGGCAAAAAAGCCCTATTTTGAAATTAATAATTAACCCCTTAAACCCCACCCCCCCCCCCCCCCCACAAATATGATTGATGCATTAATCTGCTAGAGAATCTTCCAAGAAGAGATTGATACCATAATCTTGGATAAGCTCCTCCTCCTTCCTGAGATATGTCCATCCCACACATTGTTACTTTCACAAAATACGGCAAAAAAAACCCTATTTTGAAATTAAAAATTAACCCCTTAAACCTCACCCACAAATATGATTGATGCATTATTCTGCTAGAGAATCTTTCAAAGAAGATACCAAAATCTTCGATAAGCTCCTACTACTTCTGAGATATGTCCATCCCACACATTGAAAGTGAGTTTTATTTTGAGCGAAAAAAATAAAAATCATAAATAATGATTATTTTTGAGTTTTATTTTTTTTTGCTCAAAAATAATGATTATGGCTGATTTTTTTTATTATTACTCAAAAATAATCATTACCATTGAAGAAAACTTTAAAAATCAAAAATTTAAAAATCATGACGGATATGCAAAGATTGTCAAAAAATAATAATAATGGTGCAATAAATTTTTTTTTATGTCTCTTCTAAGTGATTGATTTTTTGATTCAAAAAAACGAGCAATAATCATTATTTACGGTCCCTGCAAAAAACATTTTTATTATTTTTTTTACAAAAATTATACCTTAATAACTTTTTAGCGGTTCGAGCTATATGGACAATTTTTGTACCATTATTCTCAGTTGGGAATATATATTTTATTGTGTGAGATTAAAAAAGGCCGTTGCAGGCTGAAGAGTTAACTCCATTCTTGCAGGTGTCAAATAACTTTTTGTCTAAGTGTTTTTTCTGTTAATTAAAGTAAATTATCAGAAATAAAATTATAGTTTTTTTCTGTTAATATGGAACAAATATTCACGATCTTTAACCGAACTAACCAACAGCTCACAGACAATTTATAGATCAACAATGAAAATTCACTATTAACTTTTCTTATTTAAAATAAAGATCCTGTATTTGTAAATTATAATTATATGTTTCCAATATTTCGTCTCCACGTTGGGTGACTTCTTCAGGGAACAATTATTATAATTTGATTGATAAAATTTTATTTTAAAATAATTTTTTTTTTTTGAAACGTGGAGACGAAATATTGGAAATAAATAATTATAAATTATAAATAAAGGTTCGTAAGCTCGTTTGAAATAAGAAAAATTAAATAAAAGAAGACCAAAGAAAACTTAACATTTTTAAAAAATTAATGTTAAAAGTTTTTGAAAAAAATTCCGAGCACTCTATTGGATAAACGGTGGTCTTCTAAAACTGGAAAAAAATGTTCTTCTTTAAATAATTTTTAGCGTATAATCGAATGTCGAGTTCAAGTTTCATAGAAATACGTACATCCCATTTGCTCTCTGTAGTAAAAGTGATCCTAAATCAGCGTTTTTTCTCCACCGTGCGAATTTGAAAGGAGTTGATATTTAAAAAAAAAATACACTCAGAGAAAAATGTTTCATCATGTTGATGAAATGGTTTCGTAAATCGTTTTGTCTTGAAGTTGAAGTTTTCATAAATATGACGAAGAGTTTCGTAAAAATGTCTGACACATGTTTCATAGACCTTCCTCATTTCAAAAAAAAGTTTCCTAAACTTTGTGAAAATAAATTTTTCCTTTTTAGTGAAAAATTGTGAAATTTAGAAACCATAAATTTTAATTTTTATTTTCGATTTGAAATATAGGAAATATCATGTGCAATTCAATTTTTTAAAAACTCAAAATCTACGAGCAATTATTTAAAATTATGAATCATCAATTGAATATTATTTGAGTTATTCAAATTTTTAAATAGATTAATAAATAAAAAATTTCGGAGTTTTAATTGATGTTTTTTAAATAGAAAATAATATTTTTTAATTTCAAACGGAAATTTTTAAATTCAATTGATGTTTTTATTTTTAATTGATGTATAAATATTTATGAAACATTTCTTAAAAGCAGCATCATCCTTATTTATGAAATGTTTCATGATATTCATTAAGCGTTTTATAAAAAGTTATGAAACTTTAGCATCATATTTATGAAACATTTTATAAATATGATGAAGGCTGTCCTCAATTTCGTCTTTAGGACAGCAACTTATTTATATTTGTGAAGTATTACTTTGGGACGAACATCAATGAAGTTTTTCTTGATATTTATGAAGTTTTTCATAAATATGAGGAAAAACATGAGTGTAAATACGCCATTTTTTTATTGATGCAAAAACCGTAAAAAAGTGATGATATTTCAAAATCAAATTATCGTGACGAACTCGAATATTTATGTGTATTTAATTTTATAAACTAATGTTTTGTTTTTTTATTTCTTTATAGGTTGGTTGAATATTTACTAAGAACTTACAAAAAAAAAACGCAAAATTTAAATAAAAATCTAAGGAAATTACAGTAGAGCGTGAGTATAAAAGAAATTTTTATTTTTAACACAATTTTGAACTTATGAGCGGAGTCGCCCGATGGGTTCTCTCCGATCTGAATGAAATTTCGATATGTGATAAAAGCAAAAAATAAAGAACACGTAATTGTTTTTAGCGGCCCAATATTATATTTAGGGGTTAAAAAATTGGGTCAAAAATTACTATATTTTTCGTTTTTTCGGCTTATTTCAAATTGTTTCACAGAAATGGGTTACTAAATGAAAGGGTTTTTTGAAAACGCATTAACTGGTATACGAAACACGTCCAATTACTTTCAAGTATTTTGTTTTATTAAAAAAATTGTGTTTTAAATGATATTAAAATTTGCATTTTTTAAAGAAGTATAGTTGGATTATGCTAAAAAATATGTATATTAAGTAGGTCTTTTATTTAGACGACTGAATTTTAGATGTTTGTTAACAACTTGTGGACAGAAAGTGGAAAAAGAATTTTTAATTCTGTTTTTTGTATATGTTTGCACGATTCATCAAGAAAAATATAAAATTTGTCAATACGTATGATGTTTGAAAAGTTCTCGGCCTCCAAATTAGGGTATCCAAGAAAAGGTGTAATGTTGGTACGCAGCTTTCCAAAACCCACGGTTAACTGAAAGCAAAGCGGAAATCGGGGTATGAAAGCCTTTACTGTCAAATGCTCAATCATCAAAAAATTATTTATCAAAATAGCGGTCGCTACAAAATGAAAAATCGATTTTTGACCATTTTTTTTTTTTGTAGTCTGGTATGAAAAACAAATAAAGGGTGATTTTTAACAGCTTTCGGATTTGATTTAAAAAAAAACTATAAAATTTAAAGAAATGTTTTATTCGAGTAGATAGAACGATTTATTTGAGTTGTTAGAACGATCTTTATAATTCAATGTTTAAAGATGATTTCATGTAAATGTTTACCGCTGCTACACCTCAAATGGTTCAAACGCTGGGTCCAATTTTGTCATACTCTCTCCAACATATCGGCCGGTGTCTCACTAATAAATTCTTCAATATTGGCTTCCAGTACGTCAGCCGTTGCGGGCTTGTCCCTATAGACATGAGCCTTAACATAGCCCCACAAACAATAGTCTCAAGGCGTTAAATCGCACGATCTAGGCGGCCAATTGACCGGCCCCAAACGTAATACGAACTGTTTACCGAATTCGCCTCTCAATTGGGCCATTGTTTCGCGTGCTGTGTGGCATGTGGCACCGTCTTGTTGAAACCACATGTAACCCAAGTCCAGCGCTTCCATTTTGGGCAAAAAAAAAAATCTGTAATCATCGCACGGTAGGGCTCGCCATTCACAGTAACGTTTCTGCATTTGTCGTCTGTGAAAAAGTACGGTCCAATGATGCCACCGGCCCATAATCCACACCAAACAGTGTATTTTGCGGGATGCATTGGCAGTTCTTACAATGCTTCTGGCCGCTCTTCCCACCAAATACGGCAATTTGGCTTGTTCACGTATCCATTCAACCAGAAATGAGCTTCGTCGCTGAACACAATTTTCCGATAAAAAAGTGGATCTTCATCCAACTTTGCCAGCACCCACTCACCGAAAGTTAGCCGTTGTGGTAGGTCGTGTGGCTTCACTTCTTGCACCAGCTGTGTTTTAAAAGGTTTTATCCCAAATAATTCCGCAACATTTTTTACGTAGTTTAGTAACAGAGGCCCAATTGCTGCGAACGGCGCCGAATCGATAATTCAACAACACTGGTGGATACAGCTGCGATATTTTCCTCTGTCCGCACTCTACGAATACGTGTTGGTGGTTTAATATCCAATAATGTAAATTAGGTGCGAAATGTAGTCACAATATTTCGAGTAGCCGCCTCTGAAGGTCGCCCAAACTGACCATAAATTGGAAGAAGTGCACGATGCACTTTCTTAACCGAGCATGAATTTTGATAAGTAAAATTCAATAATCTGCAAGCGTTGTTCATTTGTAAGTCGATTCATGGTTAACTTATAGACCAAACTGAACATGTTTAACAGTAAAATGTTTAACGAAAACAGCTGAGCTACTAAAAACAATGTTGCCAAAAAGAAAGTTGCTAAAAGTCAACCTTTAGTAAACAGTTTTTTAAAGATGATGGAGCATGCGACGATAGCCACGTCAATTCTGCTTTGATTAAGCACTATATCATTAAAATAAAAAATGGCTGTATCTCCCAAACTATTTCTAATTTTGAAAAATCCTTTTAGCATAATATTTTTAAATATCTAAGTTAAAAAAAATGCAAAAAAAAAATCGAAAAAAAAATTTCCGAACCAGAAGACGCCATTAATGCTTCTTAAATTTAGTCGAGGGGTGTCTGAGCTTTTGCGGACATTCGTAATTGTTCGGCTTTTATGCGACTTTTTCCGAAGAGCGTTTTAATCGATATTTTAAATATTTTATATAAATGTCAACCATAACACACTACATAGGCAATATTGTTATCAACATTTTTGGTTTCTTGAGTACACCAAAAATGCTTTCATTAAAATCGTTTCTATACAAAAATGTACAGACTTTGGCCCCACCTTTTAAACCTTAAACGTGTGATAGAGCCACTAAAAAAATACGTATTATTTTTTTATTCCTTGTCATATATCGTAATATCATTAAGATCGGACAGAACTCATCGGGAGACTTCCCTTGTTAGTACAACAATGCGCTGTCATATAATTTACCGGTATCCAAATTTGAAAACAATTATCCTCCCAATAACTTTTTTTAACATCATCTGCTTGTGTTCTTTTACTAACTCCACAATCGATTTATATCAGACCCACAAAACGATTTAATTGACCAGATTGCTGTTGTTGATGTTGTTCATTCCAACAACTACCTTAATTGTAGGCTTGAAGATGAAAAACAAGTTGTATAAAAAATGTTGTGTAAAATACTTAGAAAGTTGTTAGATCTATTTAATATCGAGAGTGTGTACGCGAAGATTATTATAACAATTATGGCCATAGTAAATGTTACAAAAACAATTATACAACTTTGTAACGAACAGTACATTGTTATAAAATTAAAAACTCTATTAAATAAATTGAAGTTTAATTGATAGTAAATCAAGAGTATTATACAAAATTGAATCTACTCAAGTCTTTAAATTGTAACATTCACATTTTTATTATAATGATTCTAATTTCTCGGAAATGTGCTGTTAATGCCATAGACAGATATTTCTTTTAAAGATATGAAGTATAATTTAATGTTCTTCACGTATTCGTAAATTGATATATTTATTATTTGTTGTTATTTTATTCATATTTTCCCATGGGAATTAGGCTAAAATTATACTTAAAGTATATAGTTATTTAAATTCTATTTATAAAAACTTATAGATATAAATTAAAAAATTAATATTTTCAAAAAATTGTCAAAAAATTGTAAATCCTTTGAAACTGATACCATTTGCAATGGCCGGTTATACTCGTATGCTAAGATTAACAATACTCTAACCAAGGAGTATCTAAATTTAAGAGATGCAATCAACATCGGACAGATCATGTGACACGACATCGGACAAATCCCCAAATTTGCACAGATGAACAAAATAGGTTATCCATCTCAAATTCGATTTGCTTTTCTCTAAAATCCTGGTTTGTCCATCTGTGCAAATTTGTGGATTTGGATGCAGACGCATGTGTGTTTTGTCCGATGTCGTGTCGCATGATCTGTTCTATGTTGATTGCATCCCCGAAATTTAAACACTACTTGCTTTAACTCGTAAGAGTGCAAAATTTTTGGACATAGTTCTATATTTTTTACAGCTATCGTTGAAAACTGAAAAATACCGTTTGAAACATCCTCACTTTTTTTTTGATAATTTTAGTTTTTTTTTTTTTGTTTGAGACTTTCGACTTGTGGAATCCAATCAACTAACACTTGAGAAATAAATTCAGCTCGTACGTAATTTGCTGGCTATCACCTGATAGATTAATAAATGATAGTTGGAAATTTGCGTTTTTTGTACTGGGCACTGACGACCCTTCATGTAATAAAAATTTGAAAACAATGGTTGGCATATATTGTAATTATAGACAGTAGGAGGTACGCTTCGTTGATGTGACCTTAACATATAATTATTAAAATTGAGAAAAGTTGAATCTGGTTTCAAATTAATATTCTCCGGGCAGTTAATGACAATTCAATATGCGGAGAACAAACATTTTGGTTTGATTATTGGTTGTGATTCTAATTCTCAACATATCATCAGTGGTAGTTCAAAGTGCAACTTTGTCTCTACTACATCTCCTCGTCTCTACGATATCTACTTCATTTTGCATATATCTTTCAATCTGTTTGTCGTCCACACTTTTAATGTGCTTCTGTTTTTAGCAAAATAAATTAGTAGAACATTAGTAAAATATTAGTAAAACATTAAGTCAAAACGTTTAAGTGCTGAGTAAATATAACTAAACTTTTAGCTGAAAACATAATTTTAACAAAAGATTTGCTGGAAAATAGTATACTTGATTTACAACACGTTGTACTAACTTTTCTACGGCCCTGTTAAAAATCTACAGATATGGATCCATAAATGAACACAAATGCTTCATACATGTCCAGATGCACCCATCCATGATCCATATGTGTTCATAAACCATTCTTATATGTTCATATTAAGAATCAAAAATTTATCTATGAATTTAGGATTCCTAATATGAAAATAGAGGTAATATTTATATATATGATCACATATGAAACCTTAAGAACATATATAAATCATATATGGTGGTATGACCTCGAATTACTTCATGTATGAGCATGGATGCGTTCATACATGTTCATAAATGGATGCATATATGTTTTTTTTTTTAACCGGTTAACTCGTTTTTTTGAGTGTACGTTTAATAGCTGCATTATGGTCATTTAAAATATTCTCAATTATGAAAACTTATCTAAAAAATGCCAATAATTGTAACCCTAATATGCATATGGACACATATAAATGTAACAATACGCAGGAAGCAATAAATTCATGTTGCTCTCGATACAATTTGTTCACTGATAGATTTAACGGAAATGGGAACAGCTGCAATATCATACTCGTATGCTGACAATGATGATGATGATGATTCTGTGGTGGTTGTTGTTATTTCTTGCACTTTACTCATTGCTAAATACAGAAAACATATTGGTACAAATATACGACTGGGATTATCATCAGTCTTATGGTCTACCATCATCCCATAAATTAAGCTATACGTGCTTGCCACTATTTTTCAAGTTTTGTAGAATAAACACATGCATGTTGTAATTAAATATATGTTTTATTTTTTGCATTAATTTTGAATAACATTATGTTGTTTTTTGTGAAATATTTATTAATTTTGTTAAAACTGAAGGTGTCCATACACTAGCAATAATATTGCACAACTGCTCGATTTTGTTCTTTATTCTATTACCATATGTGGTAATAGATAAAAGAACAAAGTCGAAAAATTGCGCTACAATATTGCTAGTGTATGGGTACCTTAAAGATGCGTTTTACAAAAGTTATTTTGAAAATTTATAGAAAACTCTGTACTTTTACGGAAAAATTAATTATTAGGACAGTAAACTATTTGGCTAACTTTAGCAGAACGTGTCTGCAATTATTAGTAAATTAAAAGTAGCTAGAAAAATTAGTAAACGTTACAAAAAATTTAGTCAAATTTTAGTTAACTCTCAATGAAAACCAATTTCCTAGAATAACCAAATTTTTTTTACTAAAGATTAATTAAACAAGCATTTTTTTATCAAACCTTATGCTAGTACTGACATATTTAAGCATCCAACTGACGAATCGAAATCCGGCAGGACCAAACCAATTATTCAGACCAGATAATTCATGGTTTTACCAACATTTTGCCAACGTTAGAAATTTCGTTTTCACAGTGATTGACCGGCACTTTTTGCAAAGACGAACGTTTTGTTTGAAAGATGGTATTATTTTTGGGTTAGGAAAGCACTTGTTGCCAGCACTTGTACCACTTGTTAAAATGCCTTGCCAGTGGTGGTCTGGTTGTCTTTTTCTGACTGGGTATATTTGAACTTTTAAAAATATTTACACCTTTTCCTCTAACACATTCAAACTAGTGTTCAACCCAAAAAAAAAAATAAGTTTGTCTCTTAAGTCTTTTGTTTTATTAATAATTACAATTTCATGATCGTTTCTTAAGCCTTTTGTTTTCTCTAAATTCTAAGCTAAAGCCATTTAAAATATTTCTTATTCTATTTAGTTCTTTAATATAAAAAAAATTTTAATTATTATCAGAAATTATTAATTTCTCTTTATTTTTTTTTAAATAAAATTTACTTATATAACCCTTTGGCGATTTCTTTATATTTTGGATTATAAAAATGTTCAACTTAAAAAACAAAACTTTGACCCAATAAAAAATTTTAGAAATATTTTCGAAAGTTGTTATCGGATTTCTCCGATTTAAAAAGCATTTGATTCTTATGGGTTTTCACTTATACACTAAAAAAATACATTTTTAACCCTCCGATAAGTGAGAAGGTCCCTAGGGACCTTTTTGCCTTTTCAAACTGAAATTACTCCTACTTCGGCCACCAAAGTTACTCTGTAGTTCCAAGAGTATTTTGTTGCGCATCTTTTGGAAAAAAAATCAAGCCGATCGGATCATTACTTTAGGAGTTATTGAGGTTTTAGTGAGAATAGTACGCGGACGTGTGAATAGGTCCGTATGGACCTTGTACTGAATTTCACTAATAAATGCATGTTTTTGGGCATCATTATAATTTTTTTATTGTTTCAACACATAATTTACTTGTTCTGAACACAAAGACCTAAACTCAGAGACATTAGGGAAGATGATAAAAACAAAAAATTAAAAAAATTGAAAAAATTATTTTTGTATGTAGAATTTAGTTATAAACAATAAAAACAAAAAAAAAAAATTAAAAAAAATTTTTTATATGAAAAAAAACATGATTTACAAAAAAGTTCCGTAGGGACCTTTTCACACGGCCGTGAAGTTCAGAACTGTCACTCATCGGAGGGTTAAAAAATGTATTTTTGATGCAAATGCAATTTCAGATGCATTTTTGAAATTGCTCTCCCCCCTTTAACATTTTTAAACATGTATCAATCAAAAACTTTTATATGAAACAAAATAAAGAATGGCCCAGTTATAATCTGGACGAACAAAAGTAGTTATAACTTTGTAAATAACAGACACATTTTTATAAATTATACACCAAATTAAAGGAAATTTATTCAGCTTTAAGGAAAATCATACAAATAAATTAATTTTCTTTGTTACGAATAAAAGAAGGGACATGTTTGTTGATGCTCCCCATTAATTTTTGCACATCCTTCGGCTTTACTTTTTTAGCACTCTGGTTCCATTTTTGTAACATTATAACTTCATTTTTTGCTTCTTTATTACTCTTCTTCAATTTATTTTTTACATTTGCCCTAATATCTTTCGATTGGTCGAAATTGTGGGCAGTTAGGAGGATTCATGTGTTTGGGTATTACATCTACCCCTTTGTCTTTATACCACTTTTTGGTTAATTTCGAATAGTGACATGTTGCTATATAAGGCCAAAATTTGACGGAATTGTTGTGCTTTTTAATCAGTGGTAATACTCTTTTTTGGAGACATTCTTTATGTATAATCATTTTTGATGATGTCACAAAAGCAGCACTCTTCAACCCACAACTACAAATCGCTTGCCATATCATGAATTTTTTGCCGTATTTATCCAACTTGGTATACTTATATTTAGCGCTGACATTTCCACGTTCCTTTGCAATATAAAATTTGTTTCCAGGTAACTGCTTAAAATCGCATTTTACGTAGGTTTCATTCATCCATCATAATGCAACCTTTAAACTTCGTTAAAATGTTGGTATACAACAGACGAGCACGTGTTTTGGCAACAGATTCTTGTTTTTTCTGTCCTGGTTTGGGTATTTAATTGCTCGGTAGGCCTTCAATCCATTACGTACACGTATTCGCTGGACATTGCTTCTGCTTGTTTTACATTTTTTGGCTCTATCGCGGTCAGACATTCCAGGATTTCTTTGTACTGATAGCTAATACCTTTCTCTCCACAGTTGGATTCCTAACCTTACTTTTTTCCACGTGTCTTGGTTTCCTATTTATGCTTAATGTAGCATTATACCGATTTAAAACACTACATACTGTAGATTTAGGAATCTTAAGTATTTTAGAAATTTTCGAACCACCGAATGTTGGATTTCTTCTTCACGTCTTTTTTGTTCCATGGCGTCTGTACGAAATAATATTCGAATGACAGACTTGAAAATTATGTCAAATAACGGTATATGTCTTGTCAACAACATATGCAAATGGTTTAAAATTTCATACACTGGGGGCGCTGTAACAACGTTATGGATGCGTCCAGATTATAATTGGGCCATTCTTTAGTAGTACGAATTTTTAAAGATTTTTATGAAGCTGTATTAAAATTGTATCGTATTATATATAACTTGTTAAAATTACATGCACCAATTTTTCAGATCGAATTATATGGAACTCAATGAGATAAAGTTATATATGTAAATTTTTGTGTCAGCTAAGATATAATGTGATACGATTTTCTATATATGATTGTATATACTTATATCGAAACTTTACTCGTCGGGTATATTTTTAGACATAATGATATTATGGTTTTCCATGTTATGATTTAACGTTATCCCAAACGATCTTAAGTCGAATTAATGGCCAAACTGATTTACTTTTTTTTAATGTTTCGATTAAATCGCGATTATATTCTTTAAAAATGTAAGTCATAGTTTTTTCTTTGAAGCGACCTAAGTAAACATTATTTTTAAAGTATTTAATATATTCATCTGTATTAATTTAATTTATTTAACATTAAAAATTACTTTCTATATTTTGTTTGTATATTTACCCAGAAACATGCATCATTAATATGAACTTTCGCTTTTGTTTTCTGACAGAGCGTAAAAAATTGTTCTAATTATGTTTATCAAAATATATATATTTTTTTTAATATTCATCTACATTTATACTTATTAAACATTTCTAGGTATAATTAACAAAATTATTTTGCACAAGTTATTTAAATTAAAACTTATGTCTAAACATAAGTTTATAACACATTAAGTTCAAAGGAAAATTAAAAATAAATGAAACCATACATAAGATAAGATTCACTTACTCTTGTTTCATGAACTACATATTCAAACAATATGTATATTACAATGTAACTGTGTATAGAATTACATATGTATGGAGCAGAGAAACAAGCCGACCCTAAATTTATGGCAGCGGCGTTTAGGTAAAAAAAAACGGCGGCGGCTGAATTATCGGTTTAAAATGCTGTTTTTTAACTGTTGTTATCGTGACGATTTTTAGATAAAATCTAGTGATATATCGCTATATTTTTCATCAGATTTATTTTCTTGTTAGTAATCAACAAAATAAAACACATTTCCAAGCATATGCGGAAGTTATTAACTAATTAATGCCCAGACGTTTTTTTTTATTTTGAGACAAAATTTTTGAACACTCACCTTTTTTCAGAGCATGCTAAATTGTAACAACTCTGTTGGCAACTTTAGTTGCCAATGGGCATTAATGGGTTAATTATAAAGATTTAATTAAATTGAGTTGGCTAATTGTTAATAACACAAATACAAGTTCATATACAAGGTGGCGCAAAAATAACCTTCCGATGTTTTTTGGCTGTAATTTAAAAAAAAAATGAAAAACTTTGATTCTTCTTGTGGATTATTTTTATTTGGTATTTTAATTTTTTTTACTATCAAGTCGAGAATATGATGTCATGTAAATGGCCGCTGCCACAGTTGATTGTCATTTGAGCCCTTTTTATGGCATTTTCCATCACTTTGGCCAAAACTTCCGGCGATAGGTCCTCACATTCTTGACGGATATTGTCTTTAAGAGCTGCAAGAGTCTGAGGCTTGTTGACATAAACCCGCGACTTCAAAAAGCCCCACAAAAAGAAGTCTGGAGCGGTCAAATCAGGCGATCTTGCTGGCCAGTGCAAATTGCCGATAAAGGGAGATTAGGCGCCCGGGAAATGCATCCTTCAGCATATCGGTTGTGGCACGTGCAGTGTGTGCCGTTGCACCGTCCTGTTGGAACCACATGTTTTCCAATCCCAATTCATCAAGTTGCGGCAAAAAGAACTCGTTGATCATTGCTCTGTAGCGCTCACCATTCACAGTAACCGTTTGGCCCGCGACGTCTTCGAAGAAAAAAGGTCCGATGACTCCTCTAGCGAAAACAGCACACCATACAGTGACTTTGAGCGGGTGTAATGGCTCTTCGTGGGTTACACGCGGATTTTCAGTGCCCCAGAAGCGTAAATTTTGCTCATTTACGTACCCGCTAAGATGGCAATGGGCCTCATCACTCATGATTATTTTTGATGAAAAATCATCTTCCTCTTGGTGGTGATTAAGGATGGCTTGAGCGTATGTTACACGCGATTGGCGGTCAGCAGCTAACATCTTCAAATCTTGTACCAAAATTCGCTGTAAAGACCGTCGACTGATACCCATTTGCGTGGCACGTCGTCTGGTTGATGTCGACGGCGCTTCCATGACATCCTCGGCTACAGCAGCAATATTCTCTGCAGAACGGCTACTCCGGGGTCTGCCACTGCCTGGCATGCATCTCGTGTTGTGCCAGTCTCTTTGAGGCGAGCGGCTAAACTTCGCAGTGTTTCACCAGTAGGCGTTGGACAGCCAGGAAATCTGCGACGAAATTCACGTTGTGCCAAAGTCACCGACCGATTATTGGTCAAATAAATAGTCACCAATATTCCGCGTTCTGGAGCAGTGTAGCGTAACATTGTTTATTAACGTGTATTTCGCATGTGTTTACTACACAAATGTCAAAACAGAACTGACATTAGGGGCCAATTCGCAAAATTTATAGCATTTTCTGATAGGAGGATTACTTTTGAGCCACCTTGTATATAAAAACTTGTTAAATTTATTTAAAGAAAGAAAAAACAGATTATAATAAATTTTTTTTTTTAAATTGATATAATACATTTAATGCATGTCGAAGCAACCATTGGGTTTTCAGCACTTTTCCCAAATTTAACGACAATGGGTATGAACGTTTTGTTCCTTCTAGTTCCCGAAATGTAATGTCTTAAAAATCAAAGATTTTCAGAAAAATCTGCGAATTTTCCCTTACGTTATGCATGCATCTTTAGAAGTGATTTGAGGTATATGCATAACTAAGGCATCATATGAAAGGTATACAATGCACCTTATAATTATATGCAACGTGATTTTTAATTTCAAAAGGTTAAAGTTAATTTTTAACATTAAAAATTTTGGAAAGCTATATTTCAAAATGCGACATTTTTAAAATTGTAAAAAAAAAGTTTGTATGATATGTTTTCTGTACATTTTGAAAGCAATTTAAGAATTATTACGAACTTTTCTACATAATTTAGGCAACAACATATAACTTTCTTAGAACTTTAAAAATGTCGCATTTTGAAATAAGTTTTCCGAACTTTTGTGTTTTAAAACATTATATTTGACACTTTGAAAATGTATTTCAAAGGTTCTTTGAATGCTTTTCACATGATGCATTTGTTATGCATGTACCTCAAATACTTTAAAAGATATAGGCAATTATTCTTTGATTTTTGTGATATATTTCAGGAACTAGACGGGCCAGAAATCTGAAACTTTGTGAGAGTATTTGTTTTGTAAAAGGTAAAGTTCGGAAGAATTTTCATTGCAATCAGATGATGGTGCCAAAATCATCTACTTTTTATGTTGATTTGACATGGTTTAACTTAATATGTTTCTATAAGATATCTTTCACTTATTTATGGTTGTCGTGTTTTTTACAGTTGCTGGATTGAGCCGACTTCTTTTTTCCAGTAATGCAGGATTCAGCATATGAAAAAGCAATTTCCGATGAAGCCGATGTTGCTGGAATTCCAAGCAATGTGTTGTCTTTTCTTCTTCTTTCTGTGAATTATTGTTATTTTTTTTTACACGTTTTACAACCAAACACGACTGATTAAAATGGTAACAAAATTGGTCTATTATGCTCTAATTTAAAAAATTGGCAGCGCAAATAAAATTCGGCTGCTGCCGCTATAGCCGGCTCACATTTTAAGCCGATGCGAGCCGATTAAAACGGAGGCGGCTGAAAATTGAAAAAAAATCTTCGGCGGCGGCGCGCAGACGATTTTGCGCCGATTGGCTTGTTTCTCTGGTATGGAGTGTATTTGTTAATTCATATTTACTACCTAAAAAGCGTAAAAGTGAAAAGTCATTAACAAAAAAAAAAAAAAAAAAATAAACAAGCCAAGTGCAAGTGAAAATTCTCATTAATTTAACAACTATAACAATATCAAGTTTTTTTTTTTTTGAAAAATTATAACAAGAAATATAAACTAAATCATAGAAACATAAAAAAAACCTACTGGGGTATTAAGAACTGCTTCTACATAATTTATTTTATTTTTTGTAAAGAAGGTAAAAGTTTTTCTGGCTTAATTAGAAACCTTATCGTCTATGAAATCACTGACAGTTTGAGTATTTTTTGTTAAAACAAAAATATAAAAATCTAAAACTTTTACCCTTAAATGGTCT
>CM037855.1:116727401-116965285 GCA_021234595.1 Delia radicum | reverse complement strand
AAAATCTAAAACTTTTACCCTTAAATGGGTTTATACTCGTTGTATATTCTGTTTTTATAGAAGCTATTCATAAATTTGTATTATTGGTAACTGCAGTCGGTTTTGATAATAGAAAATGATTATGGGTCTGACTTCTCTGGCGTGGATGCAGTGCGAGGAAAAATGGAACATTTTCTCCCCCAAAATAAAAATTTTCAATACAAAAAAATTAAAAAGAATAGAAAATTATAAAAAAAATAATCTTAACTTCCCAAAAATCTTTTCTGGATTCGTGGATTCGGGAAAATGTTACATTTCCTCCCCCAAATATAAAAATTTCCAATACAAAAAATTAAAATGAATAGAAAAATTTATCAAAAATACTCTTAACTTTCCTCCCCAAAAATCGTTTCCTGTATCCGCGCCTGGACTTTATAAATGTAAAATTTTGGTTTGTTTTATATAACTAATAAATGGAACATTCAAGTAAAATAAGTTACATAGGCAATTATATAATTTTACACAGACAAATATGATCATATATAGCCAAGTGTGGTACTATATTTGTTTGGATACAATTATGTATAATTTCAGTATTTAACAATTTCAAATATACATCATATATAAAGCATATGAATAAATATGTACCATATGTAGTTACCCAAGCAGAAAAATACAATTGGAACAGTGTTGGCAAAGCGTCGGCGAGAATCGGTTATGCGTGGCAGAACGTAGGATTAACAATATTGACAGTATTGTCATTTTATCCGATTGTTCACAGTGGCCAACTGTTTGTTTGAGCGTACTTGCCATATGGTATAACGTGGAAGTTCAACAAATTTGTTGAATTAGTTTGAGAAATATGTATAATAAAACACTTTTAAAAAGCAGCAATACAGTTCCATCTTATGTTAGTCATTTACATCATATTTAAATGGTGTGATATATAAATTTTGCGGCTGGTACTGACAAAAACATGCTTTGCCAATCAAATAGTGCTTTTATAGTACAATATTAGTGTACCATTGGCAATTTTTAGCACGGTGAGTTATACAAAATAGCACTGGTTCCTTGCTATACCAGTGCGATATCCTGATACAAAACACCGACGTGATTAAATCAAATTAATGATAATTTTGTATAGATTTATATTCTTAAAAAAAATTTCATGATTTTGTGATTTTTCAAAAACTGCAAATGAAAAAAAAAATAATTAAAAAATAACTTTTTCAAAGCGAAGTTTTTTGGCCGTTATTTTTTTAAATAAAAAAACTTCTGTATAAAATGAATGTAAAATCATAATACAGTAATTTGATGTGGTTTGTTTTTTTTTTATGAACTAGAAATGTAATCAAAAATTAAATTTCTTCTACAAATTATTGTTTTTTTCACTTAACCCATTTCATACCAATCATCGATTCCGTGGGAATTTTTGACGAAATTTAAGAAAAGATGTAACGTTTGTACACTTATTACGCCCTCTAGCGGTGGTATTCACAATTTAAATTCAATTTTTGATGCAAATTCAACTACATTTGTCATTTGTTTTTACTGTTCAAAAAAATACTAACAATTATAATAAAAATTAACCACATATGTTAGTAAAAAATAAACAAACATTTTTTATTTTTAACACCAGAAAACGCCTGTATAATCATAAAACAGTAATTGATGTGGTTTGTTTTTTTTAAATGAACTACAAGATTAGTAAAAAATTAAGTTCGTTCTACAAATGAGTGACATTTACATTAAAACTAAAGTAACTGTATTACAACCTAAACAACTACATATTTTTAAAGCAGAAGTTCTCTGAGTGTAGGACAACAGATACTGTAAGTTTGACATTGTAAGATATTTGTTTTTTCTGTAGCGGGATAGTTAGCTTAGAAAATAGTATAGCAAAATTAATCCTGCCTTTGGTTACCGAATAATGAAATTTACTTTCAAATTTTAACAAAGAAGACAAAACATTTATTTTATTAATGAAAAGTTTCATAATTTTTATGAAACTAGTTCTATTAAAGAACACTTTTCTTTATATTCTTTGAAAAGTTTCAATAGCAAGTTCTGTGCAGATTCCTTAATTTCATGCCATAATATCATTACGATTTTTATTTAATGTAATTGAAGCAAAAAAAAAAGTTCTAAGTTCTAGAGCACAAACACAAGAGTTTTTCATGAGTATGACTCTTGCGCATTTGGAGCATGTTATATTGACCGTTTTCATATCTAGTACGAACAGTGTTACATGTTCTTTTGCTATTACGATTCTCAATTCTGTGCATAAGTCTATTTACAAGTGTATATTGTTACAAATGCATGTGAAATAAACAAATGTATTTTTATATATTTTTTTTTTATCAAAAACACAAAAATGGTATTTCTTGTACAATGTACATTAGGGTTATAACTTATGATTTTTTTTTTTTGCAATATGCAAGCTCCAGTTCCAAAATCGTTTGTAGGGCATTGAAAAACTAAACTACGATTTCACTTTTTCGCTTTCGTTAAAAAAGTTCACGCACCCAAATGCATTGAAGTTTGTATATACCATTTTTTTTATTAAAAAATGCCATAATATCGCGAATTGTTCAAACTTTCGTTTTTAAAAATAGTGGGGTAGTGATGTTGTAAGTACGCTTATCACAGGTGGCCCAACTTCGACTAACTCATTTGATTGACAATGCTTATAACTTTTTTGTTTTTTGTTTTATTTTTAAATGAAAGTATAACTTCCCACCAAAACCACACATTACCAAATCATGGGTAAAGTAATGTATCGCCATAGAGCTCCATGGCGATACATTAGGTCACTTTACACGTTACTTCACTGATGAATTTTACAGGCGATGAGCCTAAAAGTAATGGGTTAGACTCATTACCTTGTAGGGGGTAAAGTAACTGGTTACTTATATGGTTACATGGTGGGAAAAAGTAATGGTGTCTATAAATATTTTTTTTTTATTAAATAAATTACGTGCTCATTCTGGGATTCGAACCCTGGGGTCTCTGGTATTTAACAATTAGTTAGGCGAGGAACTCTAGCAACTGAGCTATTGATACATATACTATTTTATTGCTTAAAATGTAAATGAGTTGTTGTGCTTCGTGTTTTCGTTCGTGATATCAAAAATATGCACCTTACCCTCATGCTAACAAAAAATCACAAAGTAATGTGTCTATAAATAGATTTTCAAAAATATATATTAACAATTACTTTACGTTTGGTAAGTCATTATTTTATGTTTTGAATTAATGTAAAATGTAATAAGGTATAATTACAAGGTAATCCATGAGTGTTCAATTATCGGTTAACTCATTACTTCTTGTTGGAAAATAATGATACAGGTAAGGAGCACACATTACAAGGTAATGCATGACTTTATCGCACCCATTACCAACGTTTTGCTGGGTTATACATTTTTTTAACTAAGTAAGAAACATGACAAATATTAATGGCGTCCATTTTCCTGTTGGTATTGAATGACACTTTTTTCAATACTTTTTGCATTACGTTGCGCAACGTTTTCATGCTCCGATGCTGCAATTTCTTGTTGCGAATATTCTGCTTCAGTGGCTGAATGTTTTGTGGTTTATTGCCGTAAACCCGTCCCTTCAAGAGACCCCCCCAAAAAAAAATCATTGAATGTCAATATGGGGAAACGAGGTGGCCACGCAAAATCATAAGTTCTATCAGAATAGCCATTGTGTCTCTCAAGGTATGAGCTGTATCTTCTCTAACTGGAACCATATGTAAGGATTACTAAGAACTACCCTACGTAAAACATTTCCAACATGTTCCGATATACCGCCCCGGAGACAGTATCTGGTTCCCCATCTTCATTTTCGAAGAAAATATGAACCGATAACTCTATCAGCCATAATACTTACACCAAACCGTGCATCTGAGAGGGGTTTGTAATTGTGGCTGATGCACTGCTCGAGGATTTTTAAGTACCTCAACCTCGGCACTTCTGTTTATTAACATATTCATTTAAATGAAAATATGCTTTGTGTCGTGTGAACATGTTTGTTGTAACAATTAAACGTGCGGAAACATAATAAAACTCAACAATTTTTACACATCTTGCAATGAGTATTACGACATTATAAAATTTTATTTAAAAAAATAAACTTAAAAACTGTTAAAATAAAAAAATTAGAAGCATTTCAAATCAGTCAGTCGAAGTTGGCCTATCCTGTATAAGAAAACCAAAAAAAAAAAGAAAAATAAAAATTTCTTTACTTAAAAACTTTTCTCACTACAGCGAAAAAGTAAAGTCGATTTTGGAACTAGAGGCTGACGCCAACAAAAAATTATAGCCCTAATCTACATATTAGTAGTTTATATTTTGTTTTATTTTACGTATTATTTCCATGTACTGCATTATATCTAAGACGAAAAAAATGAGGTTTTGAGTAACAAGGCCACGATGGATAAAAAGCATTGTTATCATACATTAAACAAATTTTAATAAAAAAAAATAAATAAATAAACAACACATAGTTAACACTTATGTCTCATTGAAAATTATACCCCATTTGTTGTGTGTGAGGAATCAAATTGACCCTTTTTTAAAAAGCATTAGAAATCATTTTATAACTTTTTTTGTTATTAACTTTTTCGTTCATAACCTTATAAATTTGGGACACTTTTGAGTGATAATAGTAAAAAATAGTAAACAAGAAAAAATTGATTATTAAGATTTTAAAAACTGGCCACTAAATATTTGTTGGTTTTTTTAAAGCAAATTAAATAACTTTTTTTAAAAGCCTACTGAGATTCGGATGAAATATTTGTCAGCACTAGATCAAGTATTTTGAAACCTATATTCTCATTTTTGCTCCACGAAATACTACAAGATTAAATACGGCCACCACATGTATAAAATTTTCATCAAAATAAGACGCTTATGAAATGACGCAAAAAATTTTGTTCTTCAATTTTTAAAAATTGTAACACACAGCGAATGCTCTTAGCAACCAATTAAAAAATACTTAACTTTAGTACAACCTCTGAAAGTTTCAAACTTGTAAGCAGGACCTTCATGCACTAAGAAACCGAAAATATGCAACTACACTCAGGGAACTGCTGCTTTAAGAACTTGTAGTTGTTTGGGTTGTAGTACAATTTTTTTTTTATTTTTCATGTAAATGTCAGTCATTTGTATAACAAAATAAATTTTTTACTAACCTTTTAGTTCATTTAAAAAAACAAACCACATCAAATGTACTGTTTTATGATTTTACATTTATTTTTGACAGTAGTTTTTTGTTAAAATAAATGTTTTGTTTATTGGGTACTAAAATGTGGTTAATTTTAACTACAATTGCTAGTAATTTTTGAACATTAAAAAACAAATGACAATGTAAGTTGAATTTAATGAAATGTAAGTCGTCCTTTCTTTAAGTGAAATTCATTGTTTTCAACTACGTTTGCAGTACCTATATAATATTCTATATTTAACAAAGAAACTCTTTTAAAAAAATGTACAACAAAAGGTGTTTCCGGGAAAAATCTTGTAAAACCTAAAATGGCAGGAATATTAAAAATACGTGTCGGCTCTTAAATTTAACAAGGAAAAAAATATATGAATTCTCCATATAAAATACACAAAAAATTATAAATTTTTTAACACAAAAAATTTAAAAAAAACAAAAAGTACAAAAAAAGGAACCACAAAATGCGCACAAAATCCCTTTCGATACCACCTTGGCACATGGGTCCTTTGCTTCAAATACATTTAAAAAGCAAAATAAAACCGAAAAAGGCCTATTTTTTAACCTGGTTTGACCCATTCAAATCCGGGGATGGTTGGCATCAATTGACTGTTTTTTGATCTTATATTATATTTTAGTCGTTTTTTGTAGTTTAAAAAAATAGTCATTTAGTCATTTTTTGATCATTAAAAAACAAATCAGAATATTAGGCTAAATTTACTGAAATGTAAGTCGTCGTTTCTTTAAGGGAAATTCATTTGTTTTTAACTACATTTGCATTGGTCTTTACCTACAAAGTATTTCAAGTGTTGAAACGCAAAATATACACTTAAACCGAACTATGCTCTAAAAACCAAAAAATGTGCACTAAAAATCCAAAAACGTGTACTAAACCTTCAAAAAAAAATATGCACTTAAAAATTGAGGATTTTTAAACATCGATTTGTTACTCTAGAGTGTTGGTTTAAAAATGAAATTCAATATAAATGGATAACAAATGACAACTACACCATTTTTAATTGTATTTTCAGAAATTAACAATACACCCTACAATTTAAAAATTGCATTGTTGATTTTTTGTGTGTCGCTATTATATGTAGTGCCATAGCACATTTTGCAAAAATATCAATATGCATTAATTTATGTTATTGGAACATACACGCAGAAAAAAACGGAAATATTATGGAAGTGCTTAGTAATTATACAACTACATAAGTTTCAAGTTAGTTTTACAAAGTTCTAGTAAAATATTTACAAATTTTTTGTAAAATATATACAAGCCTACACTCAAAAAAAAGTTTGTAAAGTCCAGCAAAATTTTAGTCAGGAGGATGCTTGCAAAAAAGTTGCTAATGTCAGCAAAATCTTTTGCTGAAAATCAGCGAGCTGATTTTTAGCAACAAAATTTGTAGATTCAGCAAAAGTTTTGCTAACACTTAGTAGATTAGAAATAAAAAGCCTTGCTAAAAATTAATAAATTTTTTGCCGAATTTTAGTAGACTGAAAAAACGCAAAAAATTTGTAGAAAAATTGTAATTTAGTTAATTTATTTGCTGAAAATCATAAAACATATTTTTGTGATTCTTTTAAAAATAATTTACTATAATAACGAAATATAAAAAAGGTTCATACTCCCACATTGACGACATGAATTAATTTAATATCTGAAAATATATAGTAATAAATATATATAACATAACAAAAATTTTCTTTCAATTACTTACATCAATGGTTGTCTAAATGATGCTATCGCTGAATGACGCTTCTGCCGAAGATAATTATAGAAACGAAACGAAAAATAAACAAAAACAAACCAAACGAAAAAAACAACCCTTTTTTTGAAATAAGAAAAAGGAACCATAAAAATCACCTAAGATGTGTGTCTTTGTCTTTCGCTTTACTCTGCCTACATGTCTGTATATGTTTGTTTGCAATTTGACCGCACTAGTATTAATCTATAAGTTATATATAATATAAAAGTTTAAATAAATAAATATTTTATTTTGTCTTTTATTTAATTAATAGACATTTATTTTCACAAGCCGGTGACAATGCAAAATTTAAGTTGTTTTAATCCTCAATTTTGTTTTATGTATGAAAAGAGATACAAAACTTCTATTGTTGATTTTTTCTATGTCTTATTAGAGTTGTACTTTTTAGTATCATTTTCCTCTTCTCTACTACATCTTGACATGCCGCGACATCTACTTCATTCTGCGTATATCTTTCAATCTGGTTGCCGTCAACACTATTAATGTGCTTATCAGCACAATTTTTTTTAGCATTAGTATAAAACAGTTAAGTGCTGAATAAGTATAACAAAAATTTTTAGCGGAAAACACGATTTTAGCAAAAAATTTTGCTAAATAATAGTATACCTGATTTACAAGACGTTTTACTAACTTTTCTACTAACTTATTTTTTTGAGTGTAGTAAAAATTTCTAAAAAAAATCATATATTTCACAAGAAATTTGTAAAACTAACTTCAAACTTCTGTAGTTGTATTATTACTAAGAGCTTCGTTAATATTCCAGCAGTTTTTATCTGCGTGTAGTTAAAGTTTTATTCAAGAAGAAAAAACAAGCAATTAATTGAGAAATTAAAATTTAATAACATAACAAATTTGTGAATTTAAAATTTTAAATTATTAATGCAAATTAAAAAAATTCAAAAAATAACATAATTTTGTAAAAATGTACATATCGCCTCATTTACTTCAAGAACGTTACAACTCAAATAACATGTTTTTGAGTTAATGACGGCAGAATTATTCGTTATATCACATATCATATTGTGTAAAAATTCGTATTGATATCTTGTATACTCACCTCTTGAGAGAAATTATTTGGTTATTTTTTCTTCAAGGTGGGAGTAAATTGAAAACTTTAAACTCGTTTTTCTACAAAATCAAAACTTTTGAGTTATGACGTTATTGAAGTAAATGAGCGATATGAAAGAAAAGCACAGTTTTTATGATCTTAAAAAAAAATATATTATTTTGTTAAAGAAAATGGACTTTACGATGCATGTGAAAACGCTATCTGAAGTGTTCTATATCCCACCATCGTCGGACAGTGTAATAATTAACGAATAAACGCTGATTATTCATTCCAAAAACAATGATTTGTAGAAAAAAATGGGGTTTTTAACAAAATAAAGAACGAATACCATCAATCGATGTATATGTAAAGTGCTCTGAATATTGAAAAATAAGTAAAAAAATTTGAAATGGATCTTCATTTCCCTACCAACGATTCAAGTAACCGGTTGTAGTGCATTTTGACCAAAAAAAAAAAAGTTCTTAATTTACTTCGAAATAGCCCTCAAAAGTTTCGTAAGTTTTGGCTTATTACTAGAAGTCAAAGAGTATTTTTTTTTAATATATAGCTAGTATAATATCTATAATTTATATTTTTTAAATTTGTACAGAAAATAATTGTACTTACTCAAAACTAAAAATACTCTGGTGGGACGAAAATTATTCTACATAAAATTTAAAAATATTTTTCCAGTAAAAAAGATATTTCGAAAAAAATTTAAAACTTTTTTTTGTTCAAAATGCACTGCAACCGGTAACTTCAATGGCTGGTATAACACTGAAGATCCACTTCCAAAATGCTTTTACTTATTTTTTTTCCATATTTTGCTCTTTAATACGCATAGATTGAGTTTTTATTCCAAATGTTATTTTATTCGGGACACCCTAATGTACGCATATTGATAATTTCTGTAATACAATTGAAAATGGTTTAGGGCTACAAATTCTTGCTTTGTTTATTTTTAATTAAATCTTGTTTTAATTTTTACAAATATGCAGAAATCTGTAATTAAATGGAAAATATGCACAAAAAAGTACCGAAATGCATTAAAATATACATTTATAGCAAAATATGCAAAAATATACATTTATAACAAAATATGCAAAAACAAATCGATGCCATTTTGTTGCAAATTCTTTGATTCGGAAAAGTGTTTGGTTAAAATCGATATTGGGCATGCATTTGCATGAAAGTCGCTGCCCTGCTTATAAGTGATCAAGTTACATGAGCTTTTTGAGAGTAAAAAGTCGCTAGCTCCAATGGGATTTTTCTACAGATAAAAAATTGGAATATAAATACTATGCCATAAATTTACAAAAAAATGTACTACTATTTATTAATCCTGCTGAAAAATTTAAAATCGAAGCACATTTAATTGTAAAATTATGAAGCTATACATTGGGTTAAATTAACCTAAACATAACAGATGGTTGTAAAAAATGAATTCACTCATAGAGGAAAACCAAATACGTTTTTATAATAATATGTTTTCATATTAATATAGTTTTGTAGATACTCGTATATTAGAACTGAATCTCGCTAAAACCAGCAGGTTTTAATAAGATTTTTTAAAATTGTTTTTCAGACTTCGGTCATTTTGACCTAAACGAGACAGAAGAGTTATAGAATTTTTGCACTTTATGATTTTAAAACAATATTTATTCAAATTTATACTTTGAAATTGTGTAAAATTCTTAAAGCATTAAAGTCCTGGTACACTGAGAGCATTATCCTTCATGAGCATTATATTAATGAAACAAAATCATACAATTTTTTTTGTAGTTTCTATGAAAAATTTTTCATGGACATTTTATTAATATTAAGAAATTTTTCATCAAATTTTATCATAAAATTTCATAGTTTCATAAAAACAATTCATTCGATTTCATAAATTATCTCTTCATAAATGTATTGAAAATTTTCTTTAGAGCTATGAAATAATTTCAAAGACTTATTTTTTTTTTATATTTTCCTAAAATTTCTATGAAATTGGTTCATTTTCATTAATTCAAAGAACTTCTTAATAATAAAAAATGTTATCAAACTGTTTCATAAATTCTATAAGGCTTCATTTTTGGAAGGATTCATTAGCTTCATGAATATTTTCATTAATTCTACAAACATTTCATAAACATTAACTTTAATGAAACCTGTTTCATTGATTCTATGAAAGTTTCAATTGACGAGTTCCAGTGATAATTTGCATTAAAGCTATGAAGAAATTCAATACTGAAGTGAAGATAATTCTCTTAGTGTATAATCATAATTTAAAAAAATATTAACGAATTGTTTAGTTTAAACAGCCCATACATATTTCATGTAAATTTGTAAATATATTGAACATACGGTTAATATTGCGATAAAAATAAAGGAGCGTTTGTTTGCCTTTAATTTTTTTTAATAACAGCGTGAACAAAATCTTTTATAATTAAAGCTACTTTCGATTTAGATTTTTTATAAGTAATTTCCCTAAATTTTCGACAAACTGTTGAAACTGAATTTAGATACCTCTTATTTCTCAAAATTTTTTGAATTAAGAGAAAAGATGAACAAGGTTATCTAAACTCTAGGACATGCAAAGTTTCATGTTGAAAAAGTCTTCAGCTAAAGAATTGATGGCCATTAAAAAGTCGAAAATTTAAGAAATTACCTGAAACTTACAAACATTTTGTCATCAATATTATTTTTTGCTTATAGTTTTTAACTTTCAGACCCAAATCATTAAAAAATTAAAAAAATTCCATTTCTCTGCTTGGTGAAAAGTTGTATGTTGGTTTAGAAGTGAAACCAACATTTTCCTATTTTTAGACTTTCACAGTTTTTTCGATAGGAGCTGTTTAGTGGAATTGAGTTTTGAGAAAAAAATTTTAAAAACGGTTGTAATTTTATACGTTATAGTCGATGACAGAGCACCAATAACGAGATACGAATATCATTATCATATTATCATATATTAGGAATTGGCGTAAATTTTTTCAAAGCGAATGTTTTCTGCATCTGACATTGATGCGTCTGATTTATATTTGGTTAGCGTATTGCGTGAATCACCCCAGAGTGAAAAAGGCATTTTGAAACGCAAAATTTTTTTTTGAACTTTCTAAAAATTTAGCGAAATTTATTATTTTTTTAATTTAATTTATTTATTCTTATCAATAACCTAGCCTGATCGGTTACAATTTCAAATTTTGCTTTTTTTATAAAAGTAATGACTTGAGAACATGTAATCTTGACAACGGACTAAATTGATAAATAACAAAAAAAAATAATTATTTTTTTTTTTCATTCCTACAGCGGCAGTTTTTTTCCAAAACACATTCCGCCTTATGACAACCAGAGCGCTGTTTCTACTCCACCAAAACGTATATTAAACAATAGATATTAATTAGCTTAATACTAAAATCGAAAAGGCATCAAAATAATTTGAAGGACTTTAAATATTTTGAAGCAAAAAAAATTTCAATAATCTCGAGAAGCGTCCTTATATAAAATGTATATGATTTCCTGCAAATAAGAAACACTAAAACCAATTAAATATCATAAAATCTGCAAAATTTGAACCAGTAAAATTTGCATGTTTTCCAAAATAATACACCTCAACAAACTTTCTTAGTTTGAATGCCGATATATTATTTATATGGTGTTTGATAACCTGATTCCAAATTATTCAGCACCTCACAACTTGAGAAAACTGCGGTTAAAGCTGCGAAAAATGGCTATTTTGACTCTTTTTGAAGCTGTTTGTTATACAATTAACGCCTTCTAATGATTAAAAACAAAGATACATATTTAGAATACACTTTACTCTTGAAGATATCGAAATGATATTTTCTAAAACTAATTGTTAAAATTGTGTTAAGAAAAATTTGAAAATAACTTTCAAAAAGAAAAAAATATAAATACAATTTTAATATGATATTTAAGTAAAAAAGAATTATAATTTCGTACAATTTTAAAGATAGCTTTTATTTGAAATGCAATTTAAACGCAGTTGGTGTAATAATTTAAACGTATTTCGCAAAACATTAAAAAATGAAAGTTAAAGGTTTATATCGTGACCATAAAATAACTTTAAGCTGTTCGGATGCATGTCCTAGGCTATTTTTAAAATCCAATATGTGGTATTTTTTCGATAGATTATTTTTCAAATGCAATTTTTTCCTATATTATACACAAATTTTAAAAGTTTGTTAACTTATTATTGATAAACAAATTTAAACATATTAAATATCGTAATAAAAATGCTTAAGCTGTTCGAAATTCAAAATTTATTAAAAACGCTATTTTTCGCATTTCTAATCGCGGCTTTCTCAAAATTGTGACGTGATTGAAACTGATTTGAAATCAGCGAGATAAAATCTATTTTAAATATTATCAAGGGTTTCTTTTTAACTTCTAATATTTAAAATACTAATAGAAAAAAATATGTAAAAACTTTTGCTAAAACTACTAAAAATTTGTTCCAGATAAAACTGATGAAATTAGCAGAGTTTGGCTAAAAATTAGTAAGACAGGAATAGCAAAAAATAAAAACGGTTGTATCTGTAAATATATAGTTGTATTTGATCTTATTTTAGTTACTTAAAAGTAACAAATTAATATGCCAAAATTTGCAAAAAAAAAAAAAAATTGAGAATATTTGTAAAAAAAAACAAAAAAATATTATTTTTAAAATTTTTTTTTGTTATTTTTTTTTTAATGCGAGTAAAGTCCTGCCCTTCAAAAACCCAGCAATTTACACTTTTTTAACAAAATTTTCAGCTGATGTTAGCAAAATACTCCGTAATTTGCATACACTTAGAATACTATGCAAATGTAGTTAAAAACAAAGTAAATTTCACGTACAAAAAGGGCGACATACATTTCTGTAAGTTGAACTAACATTATCATTTGTATTTTAATGTTAAAAAAATGACTAACAATTGTAGTAAAAATTAACCATTTGTTAGTAAAAATAAACAAGCATTTGTTTTTTTTTTTTTTAAATAACAAAAAACTACTGTAACAAATGAAAGTAAAATCATAAAACAGTTATTTTAAGTGGTTTGTTTTTTTTATAAACTACAAGGTTAGTAAAAAATTTAATTTGTTCTACAAATGACTGACATTAACATTAAAAGTAAAGAAACTGTATTACAACCCAAACAACTACATATTTTTAAAGCAGAGTGTACTATTTAATAAAAGTTTTTGCTATTTTCAATTAACTAAAATTCAACTTGAATGTAACTAAATTTTTGTAAAGTTACCAGTTGTATGTTTGATGTTCTTATTTTATTAATATTTAGCAAAAAAAAAAAAATTCTAATATTTACAACGTAATTTTTGAAAAATTTTTGGTAGATTTCTGCTATTTTTAGCTTTATTTCTATTACACTGGTCTACAATTTTTAACCGATTTTATTAAGGAACATCTTATTTTCCTTGTAATGGAGCAGACTTGAACTGCAAAGAGAGAAATAAATTTTAACACAATTTTAACTTAGCGAAATTTACAATAGAATTTACATTTTTTTCTAAATTTCGTTTAAATTGAAGCAAAAATTGTCGATATATCGATAAATAGATTCTAAGGCGATAATCGGATTGAAAAATATTGTATCAAGAATTGATAAAGTGTTTTATTAGCTTTAATTTAAAAATAAAAACATTCAAATCCACCGTTCTGGTCCGGAGGTATTTATATTTAAGTAAAACCACTTTTTTTAAAAATCGAAAATTTGATAAGTTAGCGATATCTTAAAAACTGTTCTACTTCTGTACTTTTCGACTTCATTTTCGGATTCAGTGCACTATTTTACATAGAAAATATATGCCATATGTCGTGGGTCAAAATCACTGTAAACTAGTGTTATTAGACGTAGAAGGTTAAAAGTGTCGAACATTTTTAAAATTCCTCTTGTACATAGTCGGTTTAAAATACTTTGCTCTCTGTTTAGTGATTAAACTTTAATTTTTTGTTATTATTCTTGCAACAAAATATTGCAAAAATAATTTTAAAACTTTTTAAACAACATTGTGACACAATGGCATAAATAAATAAATTTAAAGTTGTTTTATTATTACCACTACTAAAACAACTTTTATTGTATACAATTTTTTCAAAAATAACTCAACACATATTAAAACGTTTTAATGAAGTCAAAAGCTGCATTAAAGTTGCATGCAACATGCAAAATGTAAAATTTTATGAGTTAAATATAATTTCAAACAATTACTAAAAGAAAATATAAAAAATCAACAAAATATATAAAAAGAATTAAATATTTATTGAAAAACAATTCATTACAAACTTTTCAACTTCACTTTCGTCCATGAAATTAAAGTTGATTTCATATAAATTTTGTTTATTACCCAGCAAAATGTTTTAGAACAGATTTCGTCTGAACCTGTTCTAAAACATCTTCTTTAACCACCGGTTACACGGAACCGGTTCTAGAGCAGGTTCCTGGAAGTCGATATTTAAGGTTTCACTGTCCCAGAACCAGTTCTATAAATGGTTCTATAAACGGTTCTAAAGCAACCTGTTCTTGTTTGGTGGTAAAGAACGTATAGCAAATAGGACAAACTCCATTTAAAACGAACCAGTTGTAGAACATAAATTTGAACCTTTAATAATACAGTATAAGTTGTTCTGCAAGCTGTTGTTTGGATATTATATTTTACTGGGTAGCCGATGAAAAAAGTTCCGATATATAACTTCATATCACAGCATATCTTAGCTTTTCCAAAAAATGGCATACATAGATTTATCTCATGAGATCCCATATGATCTCATCTGATATAATTTGATCTAAAACTTAGGACTATCTAATTTGATCAAGTTTATATATAATTTGATACAATTTGATATAACTTTAGAAAATCCTTTAAAAATCCTTCAATTAACAATGAAAATTTAAATATAAATCAATGGTTTTTAAAATTCGATGAGATTTTAATTTGATTTATATGTGATACCATATACAATTATATGTAAAAGTCATAGAATTTTGTGTTTTGTTTTTACCATATATGTTTATATTTAATTATCAGAGACGGCAAATTAAAATAACCATTATATTATATATGAAAGTGATAGAATTTTGCTTTTTTTAAATTTTAACACATATATTTATATATAATTATATGTGATGCCATATGTAATTTTATATAAAAGTGATAGAATTTGTTTGATTTTGTGGTACATTGCAGTATATATGATCTCATATTTAGTCATATCAAGTATATAAGTATTGCGAAGAGATAAGATCAACTTATATGTAACATTATATATAATGATATATTATGTTACATAGCGCTGTATTAGAAATTTTCATAAAAATAAGTATGAGATGTGAATATATATCGTTACATATAGCCACATATATAATTAAATATAATTATATCAAGCTATATATGAATATATATAAACTTATTTCGTTGGATAGTTAGGATTTGTGTATGTATAAGGATGTGTGTGGATATATTTTTTTTATAAAATAAAAATATTTATAAATAATACAAAGAAATCAAGGTCATTGTAGGTATAAAATATGTATAAAACTTCATGCCAAATAATTTGATGTTATTGAAATAAATTACAAAATTTAAAATTAAATAAGTCATTTGAATACTAAATATTTGGCAACATTGAGCAATTACCAAGTTGGCTAAGTTTTCATGTTTATTTACTTCTATTTTAAATCATTTCATTTGATTTGATTGATTGTTGATTTATACAAATAAAGTGCTTAACAAGTTACTAATTGCTTAACAACTTTTTGTGGCTAATAACTGTTATTACTTTAAGCCATTGTTGCAAGCAGCATCGAGATCTAGTATGTTGTATATATAAATGTATGTCTGCAATAAGAAAAATGTTAAGAGTGAACTATTCAGCAATTCTTTATGGCTTAAAAACTCCCCAAAATAGAATAGAATTGAAAGAAATAATACAAGAAATATGTATAACAAATTGTTTACCATCAAACTTAACTAAATACACAAGCAGTAGTTAGAAATAATAAATGAAATAAAAAATTCAGTAGGATTGCAAACAAAGTTGGTATATAAGACATATATAGTACCTTATATATATGTTTGCGTTCATTTAAATATGAAGCTGGGTGCTGTTACACAGATGGTCCCGGGTTCGATTTCCAATGATGGTAACATCAATTAAAAAAAATAATATGTATGAGTTTTCTATCCCTCATATGTATCGCACTTCACCCCATCGAAATAAAATAATGAATCAGTGCTATGAACCAAAAAGCTTCTATAAGTTCGCAAACTCTCCATCAGGTGGCGATCAAAAACTGTTCTAAGACTTATCATCTCGCGCAATTACAGTGTTGCCCTTTATCTCTATCCACCTATCATCTCTCCTGAATTCTCTTTGCAAAGAAAGCAGCACATTAATAATAAGGGAGAATTTCCTGAGTGTTGCTTCTCTTTTTATAAAAAAAAGCCTTCCTTAAGGAGGAGTACATGAAATTGACTATAATCTCGTCAATTGTATGTTTTATAATAAAAAACTAAGCTAACTATTTCGATACAAAATTACAAACTTTTTTGTAAGCTAACAGAGTATAACAGCCAATTGGTTGGAGCCAAATTTGTAGCTGCTCTTATATAATTCGAGGGTACTGATTCCGAATATGACAATGATTTATCGATATCAGCTGGAGTTTAGGAGATATAACTAAAAAGCTGAAATTTTTTGTTTTTAAGGTACAAAATTTTAACAGATAATGCTATCAGAACAGTTATCGACTAAGAGATGTCTGACCAAAATTTCGGTGTACTTATTTTGTTTATATTTTTTATAATTTTTGAGTTATAGCTTTCCAAAGTTGACATTTTTTTTAATTTTCGCAAAACTGGACAGTTTGAAGGTCAGTAACATTTATTTTGTTCATCGGATCTTTATATATATATATGTTTTATAAATGTAGAAAAACTGTGAATCTTCATTTCTAAATATTTTCGAGACATAAGAATAACTACAATTATCATCATTCGAATTCCTAATAGGTCCAACAGCTTATTTTGATGTAGGGTAAACCCATTTATAGCGGCTAATCTTGCTAATTTTTGATATATTCACAACACTTATAAACAGATATCGTGATGATTAAACGGTTTACCGCCGGGCCATTGGTGAACAGAATTTGAAAGGGGTTCTTTTCCTAGTGGTCCACAGACGTTATTACTCAACATAGTACTCGTTTTGTCTCCAAGGGAAACACAAGGTACTCTAAAAATGGTCGTTTTACGAAATCCGAGGCACTCAAACGAAAATTTTTAAAAATATAATCACCACACATATTACAAAAACTATTGTGACATGATAGAAACTACAAAGATTTATGTAAAACGCGACCGAAATAGACTAAAGTTGATGTGAAGGCCCTATATATGCACGTAGACTCATAATAATTATTATCCATGCTTAAAATACGAAAATAATGTCAAAACATCAAAAACTTTCGAAAAATGAACAAATATTGGTTTTTGTTATTTTGACATTTATTGGTATTTTACATGGATTATTATCAGTGTAGTAGCTGTATCTCAAAACCTAGAGCTGGAAAAAACTGACAGCAGATTTGAATTCAGAAACCACGAATTAGTAAAAAACATTTATACCATTTAACGCAACAGAAAAAGTCTGATTTTGTTGGGCTGTGGAATTTGTGTGTTTTTGTGCGGTTACAAAACGTTAAATAGGTTTGTAACCGAGAACATGTTAAAATTAAAATTTTGTTAAAATTTGAAACAACAAATATTTTGCAACGAAAACAGTTTTTAAGAATCTTAAAAAAGTGTAACGCTAAAAATAAACACAAGATAAAATTGAAGCTTAAGGTTTTTAAAAAAAAGACCCTAATTAAATCCAATTATACACAGGATTCCAATGAAATGTTATCATCTTACTTTGAAAATGAAATTTTTCGAAATGTAAGTTGTTTTAAACCTCAATTTTGTTTTATATCTATGAAAAACAGATGCAAAATTCTTCCATGGTTGATTTTTTTATAACAGTTATAAGAGTTGTACTTTTTAGTATCATTTTCCTCGTCACTACTGCATCTTGACATACAGCGGCATCTAATTCATTCTGCGCATATCTTTCAATTAGGTTGTCGTCCACACTATTAATATGCTTATCAGCACAAATTTTTTTAGCAAAATAAATTAGTAAAACATTAGTTTAGTATTAGTAAAACATTAGTTACAAACAGTTAAGCGCTGAAAAGGTATAACTAAAATTTTAGCTGAAAACATAATTTTAGCAAACAAATTTGCTGCAAAATAGTATACCTAATTTACAAGACGTTTTACTAACTTTTCTACTAACATATATTTTGAGTGTACCTAATATGTTTAATTTGCTTTATTCTTGTAAATATACGGAGGTTGGTAGCTCGTTATAGATTAAAAATAACATAAAAATAATCTCGGTGTATGTATATAAAACAAAAAAACTAATAAAATTATAAAAATTTTTGTAGAAGAACCTTTTGGTTATTTTTCGAGACGAACACCTGGTATGAATTTCATTGCAAAACATAGTTTGCCCGTTAGGGGGTTAATTTTTTAAATATATTTATTTATAAAATAAGATCCGATGTTTTCCTAATGTAAACAGTTTTGGACCTGTGCGCCCCGGTAGGCTAGTTGGAAGCGTGCTGGCTTATCAGTGCGGGGGTCGTGGGTTCGATTCCCACCAGAGGCACTGGTCTTGTAGAGTTTAAACTTCTTATAGGTTTGACCAATAACTTTGGGATATTGCCAATTTTAATGTAGGGTATTTTAATAGATTTAAAGTTAGCACAAAAAATGTATATAAAAATATAACTAAGAAGAAATAAGCGCCAAACCCACACTCAATTATAATGATGATAATGCCTGCAGTGAAAAATATATACAATTTTTCTAAACCTAGTTTTTAAGAAGACAACAAAAAAAAAACAATAAAACAAATCCATATTAAACTAACCCACCAGCCAGCGAAGTAACCAAGTTTTGAATGAAAATATATTACAAGCAATATAGAAAATTGACCTCTGTGACAACATTTTTAGCAAGCAAACGGTAGTAAAGTAAAGTTGGCAACAACAATAACAGCAACAGCAACAATAAAAACTAAAAATTACATGTGCAACTATGTGCAACTGGAGCAACCACCAACATTTGTTGTTAAACACATTAGCATTAACTACCATTATCATTTATGGCCTTTGGTTAGACTAACTTAACTTTAGAGTAGAATCGTTATCATTGTTTATTGGGGTGTCCCTTAAAAATAGATTTGTCATCATATCCCCAGTTTTATTACAAATGGTTCCAAGTAGAAGAAGTCGTTTTTTTTTTGGAAATGTCAACCCGTGCCGACTTTCGGACGAAAGTTGTGAACAAAGTGTATTTTTTTTGTTGGAAACTTCTAAAGTTTGAAAAAAGTAATTCTTTTATTTCGTTTATTCATTCAATATACAAAATCAACCACTGGATTTCCTCTAATTTCAACCAAACTTGGTATGAAAGATGTTCATCATATAACTATAACCTCGTATAAATGTAGGATAGCTAATCCTAGCGGATCTTGAAATGTCGCGTTTCAAAATATGACAAATATTCGAAAATTTTAAAAAAGTAGTCGTACATAAGTCGTACATAATATGCAGTGTTCAAATCCCTATGTGAAGCTCTTAGGGTATTTTGAGTTTTGAATAAAAATGTGAAAAATTTAAGTTAAAAGCCGATAACTCAGAAACATGAGTATTAGGGCGGGTCGATTTGTAGGGAGGCAAAAAATTGCTCAACGTACAAGGAAAATCGTATTCTAGGGATCAAAATAAGAAACTTTTCCGAAAGAACCATACCTATAAAACGAATTCTGATGTCCCGACTTTTAAAAAAAAGCCAACTTTGATATTTCAGAAAGTAGGAGCAATCTCTCCAAGAATATGGGAGCTACTTCTTCTCTGAGAGACGCGCTAGCAGATTAATGCATTCTAGGTGACCGTTAAGAGGTTAAAATTTAAGTTGAAAGAGGGTCTTTTTAGCCGTGCCAAAATGTACAAATCTCGGGATAGAGATATTTCAGAAAGTAGGAGTCTTTCCAAGATTAGGGTCTCTATTTCTTCTCCGGAAGACGCTCTAGCAGATGAATATATAAATTATATTCGAATGGGTTTTGATTCGATTGGGGAACTCTAAATGGGTCAAAGTGGAATTTTTCAAAATTTGACCTTCTGGGTCGAAAGTCGGGACATCAGAATTCGTTTTAGAGGTATGGTTAATTAGGCAAAGTTTCTTATTTTGAACCCTAGAATACGATTTTCCTTGTACGTTGAGCGATTTTTAAATCGACCCGTCCTAATGAGTATCCCTGTGTGGTAACGTATTTTATAATTAACATATATATTTTTTAAAAATTTTGGGAAACCAGTTTATTTAAATACAGCGTTTTGAACCACGGATTTTGAAAAACATGCATTTTAACCGTCAAGAAATAAATTATTTTTGTAAAACTTTAAAACCAAGATTTAAGTACCTTTAAAATGAGGTATCAATAACTCTTATAGCTTGAACCGTTCAAAAGATATGGGTAATTATCTGCAACTACTTTCACAAAACTTATATTTTTATTTTTTTTCAAAAAATTATTTTTTTTATGTAACTCTTTTTTTTACTATATTTACTATCTTTTTTTTTTATTTTTATCCATAACTTTGAATCTCGTTTGAACTTCACATATTAATTTGGCAACGGCCAAGTGTAATACATTCTAATTGACATATATTTTTTTGAAAATTTAAAAAAAACAGTTTTTTGAAATACAGCGGCTAAACCGCGGATTTTGAAAAAAATGCACTTTACATTCAAAAAATTATTTTTTTGCTTATTTTATTTAAAATGAGGTATCAATTAATCACATATATTTAACAGTTAAAAAGCTTTGGACGATTAAGTGTGACTACTTTTGTTAAATTTTCGATTTTTTTTATCATATTTTAAAACGCGATATATCCACAACCGTTAGTGCTAACAACCCAAAACTTGTACCATGACATATATATATGACACTTATCCTCCATACCAAGTTTGGTTAAAATTGAATGGGTAGCGGTCGAAAATTTAATATTTTTAATGGTTTTATATGGAATGAGTCATACACAAAATTATTCAGATATAAATTTCTGATTTTACCGTAAAATCCACCCAGGCTCGGGCGGGTAGCGTTCGAAAATTTTATATTTTTGATGGTTTTATATGGAATGTCATACACAAAATTATTTAGAACAAAAATTCTGATTTCACCGTAAAATTCACCCAGGCACGGGCCATGGCGTGTACGCGGTATCCACGTTATGGGGACGAGCCCTCTCGGTCGGTAAGGGTGGGTAAGTTAGTGGCGGGATCGTTCGTAAAGAAAAAATAGCATTATCCCACTATAGCCTGGAATCAAAATAACTCACGAATTTGATAAAAATGCAAAAACGTGTTTTTTTTAATTAATTTTAACAATTTGTTAAAATATCTAATTTGTAGATGTCGACAACAAAAAATAAATTGAAAAAAACAATAATTCGTGTTTGTGTGTGGAGCGACTCCTTTCCAGGACATTTTATGAAAATTAAATATTTTATCAAAAATGTAACAAAATGTGAAAGTTTTCATAAACATTTGCATGCTTAGAATATAATTATCTTTACTTTTATTTAACAAATCGTTAACCCTATAGGTGCCTGGGGCCAAAAAATACCCATAAACGTAATTTCTATTATGACTACAAGAGTGTAAAGCCTTTAAATTTATTAAAAAAAATTCCACTTGATACAATTAATTATATTATGCAATTTGATACATATAGGGTTAATGTTTTTACTTATGATCAAAAAAGACCCACTATGTAATTTACAGAATGACTTCTTTTAGATTTTGATCACTTTTTGTTTTTGATTTAAATTTTCTATTTAACCAAAAGTGAGCTTCATCGGTAAACAAAATTCGTGTGCGATAAATATTTCGAACAGAACCATGATTTTCAAAATAAATTTTTAAAATAATGATGAAAAAAGTACTTGTGGGTAACGCATTTTTTTTCTTTTTGTACTGCAATAACGGAAAATTTAACTACAATAGTTATTAGCAGTCATGGGCGACATCAATTACATTTCAAAATCATTCACCAAGGAAATTTGTCATATAATTATTAATTTCAGTAATACTCTCACACTTGTTGCCTTAAACGCTTCCTTGGAAAGTTTTCTATTTTGCCAATACCAGACATGGGACATAATACCAATATTTGTTTATTTAATTACATCGAAATTTCTTTTTTACGTCTAATTACATGTAATTGGGTGTAATTGAGTAATTGCCCTGTAATTAAATACCCATATGTTGTTACTAATCCCCATGTTTGGTATTTACAATTTTACAAATTTCATAAGGAAGTGTTTAAGACCACAATTGTCAGCGTAGGTCCGAAATTATTAATGATATTAAAAAATTTCACATGCCAATAATTGTGAAATGTAATTGACGCCGCCCATGTCTGGTTATTAGTGAGTCCTTATTATTTGTGTTAAAGTAATGCAGATAGTAAGCTAGTGTTTATACTGGTAGTAGAAAAAGTTATGATATGTCCTTACCGATTCTACACTGTGACTGGGTATATTATAAAAATAACAATCGACATTTTCAAATTGGGCATTGCAAATAATCTTTAAAATTAATTTTAAAAATCAGGTTTTTTAATTTTTATCAAATTTACAGGCGACAGCGGGTTAAAGATATCCGATGAAGTCAGAACTCCATATCTGTGTAATTTTGAGTATATGAAAGGGATAAATGTAATAAAATTTAAAATTTTTAAAAATTTCGAATTTTTGGAATTTTTAATAAAAATTCACTTTTATTCAAACATGTGCCATTTTTGGCCGAAATTTGGCACGGGTTATAGTTTTACAAAAAAAAAATCGTTTTCTTTTATTTGGAACTATTTGCAATAAAACTGGGGGGTGTACTGAACGAAAATCCACAAATCCTTTTCTAATGGACATCCTATTGTTTATATTACAGATTACTCATGGTCAGGGCAGCGACTTGCATGCAAATGCAGTCAAAATGTAGTCAAAATCGATTTTGACCATACTTTTCAGAATCAAAGAATTTGCGGCAAAATGCCATCGATTTGTTGCTGCATATTTTTGCATATTATGTAACAAGGGCATATTTTCGAATACATATTTATGTGCATATTTTAGCATTTTTTTTTTTTTTTGCTGCATAATTTAGCATTGAAAGTTCAACCGTAACCGAAAAATTAAAAGTTAACAAATAATTCCTACTGACTTGTTTTATTAAAGAAAAATACTTAAATTTTATTGATTTAAAAAGTCCAAAGCATATCTTAGTAGCCATGATGATAAAATGGACTGAAAAGTTGCGTTCATGTTTTGGTAAAATTTTTTAATTTTCAGTAACATTTTCTCCTAAATATTTAATTCTTTATCTCAAAATATTTGTTACAACAACAATTAACTCGAAAAAATTGAAACAGAGTCAGAAAACAGTAGATTTTTGATTTGCTTTCGTTGACATTCTAATGTCACGTCTGTCACCACAAAACAACATTTATTCTCATTACTTGTGCGTTGTTGGTAGCTGGTGTTATAAACTTTTAATTTGAATCAAGTTTGATGTAAGTAATTTAATATATAAAAAATTCTGGGACATATCAATCAGAGCTAATTTTTGTATTCACAAAACTTATTATCCCATCAGAAATTAATTTAATTTTTTTTTATTTTTTTAATAATTGCTAGGAAATTTATGTCACATCACGCTACGTAACATAACGTTTCACATGGGCTGTAAAAGAAAATTGTAAAACAAATTTAAAATATTAATATGATTAAAAAAAAGTTTTTTATATCAAAAAGTCTGGCGCAATTCGCTGAGTTTTGCTTTTTTATAAAAGACGAAAAATCCTATCTATATTTTTGTCACATCACGACACTCTCTTTAATTGCTTATATTTTATGAACAAGCAGTTCGTTTGCTTTCTAATTTTTGCTTAATATAGAGTTTATAAAGTTCTACACAAAAATATAAGGAAGTAAAAAAATATATATGTTTTCCTTGCTTTTTATCTCACTGAACTGTACTACTCGTAACGCATGTGACTATGGAAATGCTAATATTTTCAATTTATTGTCATATTTTATAAAAATTATTTTTGAAATAAAAACAAGCAAACGAAGGAATTTGTAACCCTTAACATAGCTTCTAGGTGTCATTTGTTAGATATTTATATTGAATTTAATTTTTAAGCCAACGTTTTCGAAAAATAAATTGATTTTTAATAATCCACAAATTTTACGTGCATATTTTTTTAATTTGTAGTGCATTTTTTAAATTATTGATATTTGGTTTTCAGTACTTATTTTGATTTAGGTGCATATTTTAAGAGCATATTTTCGATTGTTTTAGTGCATGAAAGTCGCTGCCCTGTTTATGGTATATGAATGCATAAACAATAGTTGGTAATATGCATTTATTCCTACTGGCTTCAGCTTCTTCTTTGCTTTTTTTATTTTTCGTTTGTTGAAATAAATAATAGTAGGCAGACAAATTGTATTAAAGTGGCATAAATAAATGTTTCCATTTCCTTAAGTTTTAATGCCAGATTTGCATTAACTATAACTACATAAGTGTTCTAATTATAAGTGTTGTTGTTGTCATTGTCGTCGTTGGTTGGTTGTCTGGTCTATCTTTCTCGTACGACAATAAATGTATGTCATTGTTAAATCAGTGCCTTCCTAATGGCCATTTAGTTGACAGTTTTTCTTTGTTCCTGTCTTAAGTCCATGTTTTATGTTATTTTTCTTATTTATTTATTTTTTTTTTTGCATACCATGCAAATGTTGCACCTTTTGTTAATAGCCTTAAATTATAGTTGACCTAGTTTAAAAGAAATGCTAAAGCCATGCTTTCTTTGTTGAACTTTTAAAGATCGCACATATACTATATTTTTATAATTAATGCAAAGGAATAAACAATTCTTTATAGCTGGAGGAGTAGGAATTTGTTAACTTTATTTGAAAATAAAAATAGTCTTTCAGTAAAGGGTCTGCTAAAAACGGTTAACATTTTTCTAAAAAAATAATATGACACAAACAAATCGATTGCTTGAATATTGTGATATATTTTTAATTTAACAGAAATACTTTAAATTTCGACTTAATATAAAATTTGTTTAAATTAACAAATTTCTTTATTTTCGACCTGGCAACTTTTCTTCAAATAGATGTAAGACGTAAGATTTATAATGTAATTTAAATATTTAAAACCAAAATTTTTTTAGTATTCACTAATATTTATCTTAAAACTTGTTGTTGTGAACAAATTTTATTAAATTATAAATACGCCTGTTCAGTTACAAACGTTTTTTATTTTCTCAAAACTCGCAAAAAGTGTTATTGGCGAAACTAAATCCTTACGTATGTGTCTTAAGTCTTTTGTTTTACTAACAAGTATTGATCGTGATCTTAAAGCAGAACTGTCTCAGCTTTTAGAACAGGTTTGGGGTAATTTTTTTGAAGGCAATTTGCTAGACGAAATGGGATCAGACAAATTTTCGTTTATTACCAATTAATTTAAAATCCTGATTTTTTTTCAACAATTTTCATATAAAAAACATATATTAATACGAACTCGCTTAACTCTTGCAGACACTGCTTCATATAGTTGTACACAGAGAAAAATTTAGCTATTTGGCAACTGAAATTCGGTCACTACGACTCAAATTCGGTTATTACGAATTTCAGTCGGTTGATATAACTGAACACAAGTTTTCACAACAAAGTTCGGTTAATTTTTTTTGCAACACCCAAAATATTCATAAATCTTATCTAAATATCGTTGTACTGAATGAATTTATAAGTTGTTACCATTAAAATATACTTTTTAATTCGGTTGGCACTTTATTTCTCTGTGTGTGACTTTGTAAATAAAATAATTGCATTTTTAGTTCAATTAGGGATTTCTATCTTCGCTGTCGATCGTCGATAGTTATTAAGAGTTTTGGTGTTAAATTAACTAAAATTCAACTCAAATATAATTAAAAGTTTGTAAATTTAACAGTTTTATTTTTGCTGTTCTGCTAATTTTAGCATTTTTTTTTTGCAACATCGTTTTTAACGAATTTAAGTAGCATTTCTGCTCTTGTTACGAGTTTATTTCTATGAGTGTACCTTATTTGAACTTCGGTTAATTTAAACAAATTGTACTAGAAACCGAAAATTAGAATCATTTTTCTTAAATTACAGAGTTGTTTTTTTTGTGCGCCCCGGTAGGCTAGTTGGTAGCGTGCTGGCTTATCAGTGCGGGGGTCGTGGGTTCGATTCCCACCAGAGGCACTGGTCTGTTTTCGCTACAACGCGCCGAAGGCCATAGTAGCTAGTGCTCGGTTAGGGTAATAGGATATAATTTGTAATTATATGATTATTAATTAATCAAATAAATCAATCAATACAGAGTTGTTTTATTTTTACTACTGGTCTTAAAATTACAAACTTTAAGTTATCTTAAATTTGAAAAATGTTTATAATAAAACTCGCAAAAAGTGTTACTGCGAAATTAAATTCTCACGTAACGATTTACGATGACGATCCACGAAGGGTTCAACACCTCGAATACGTTATTAAATTGACCACAAATGCATTAACCCTGGAAGGTCATTATTCGTTGAATCTACGCAAGTCGTATGATCTTTACACAACAAAAATAAGAATGATTTTCTAGGGTTAAATGAATGTTTTCTTCTTAGAAATGAATATATTTTGATAGAAAAACACATCAATTTTCGGTAATTCTGAATAAAATATCATCCCATCAAATAAATGTTCATGGTGTTAGCCGAATTTCAACCAATATTTTTCTGGGTGTCAGGCACGTAGCTAGGAATTTATTTCGGTGGGACTTTTTCGATTTTTTTTTTGATTATGTTTTTTGTAACTTATAAAAATATGTGCACACCAGGGTTATAGCTTTTTTTTTTTTGCTAAATAATGTTCAGTAATGTATTAATAATAGAAATGGTTTTTTCAGGTCATTTTGAAACAAAACCCTCCCGTATAAAGAGCATTTAATTAGAATGCATGTTTTCAAGTTTTTAACATTCAAGTTGTACTAGTTGACCAATAATACATATTTTAAATAACTTTTTACTTATTGTGTTCGTTATTTTGCTAATTTTGATGTCTATATCGCGAAACAACGCTTTAATCTGTTTTATCAAAATCCGCGAAACACGTCAAATTTGAAAACGTTTGTGTCCATTAAGTTGGAAGTTCGTCGTTATTTTATAATTACGTTAAAATTTTAGCTAAATATTACTTTTTAGTTTAATTAAAGAAACGAAAAAATTAAATTTATATTTTTTTTAATCATTAAAAAAAGTCAAAAGTTATAACCCTAGTGCATACAGAAACTTTCGACTTCTAATAACCCGATTAACAAAAATTAATATGATGATTTATATGAAATTTAATATGAATCTTAATACAGTTTTATCCGTGAAATGGGCCCATATAATTACATAAGTTTGCATTTGTTTAGTTTTAATTTAACAATATAAGATTAAATTACATCCGATTAATGGCGCGATACAATTTAATCCGATTTAATGTAGCTGTATAAATTTATATCTGAACTGATACTAATATATACAAAACAAGCTATAGTTGTATCCGGTTTTTGATTTTAAAACTTCCTTAAAATCCGAAACATTTGCTGAAATAATTACCGTCGATTACGGGGTTTGCTTAAAGGTTATTAATCCTTTTAAAGTTTAAGACTTTATAATTTGTAGCAAATTCCTTTCCATTTAGACATTTTATTTTAAATATGATATAATATCTAAATATATATTATTTTGTATATAGCAAGATGCGATTATATGCAACTATATATGACATCATATTAACATTTTTCGACGAAATTAATTTTATATATGAATTTATATTAGACTTGGGCGACGTCAATTACATTTCAAAATCGTTCACTTGTGAAATTTTTCTATATCATTAATAATTTCAGACCTACGCTCACACTTGTGGGCTTAAACGCTTCCTTGGAAAATTTTCAATTTTGTCAATACCAGACGTGGGACATAATTCCAATATCTGTGTATTTAATTACAGGCCAATTACTTTTTTATGTTCCATTACATGTAATTGGGTAATTGCCCTGTAATTAAGTACCCAGATGTTGTTACTAATCCCCATGTTTGGTATTAAAGATTTTACAAATTTTCCAAGGAAGCGATTAAGCTCACAAGTGTGAGTATAGGTCTGATATTATTAATGATATAGAAAAATTTCATAAGTGAACGATTTTGAAATGTAATTGACGTTGCCCAAGTCTGATTTATATAAATATGTCCGGTTAAATACACTGGCAGACAAAAAGGTATAAGTGCATATTTTATTATTCACCCTGATTGTCTAAGGCGTTGTCGTGTCGATTATTGGGCGTTTTTACAAAACGGTATTGTGTGTGTCGAAAACTACTAAATTGTAACACTGTCAGTAACTCTATTACAATTTCCTTATTGCGTATGTCGTATTTATTCTAAATTTTTTTTGAAAATTGCTATTTGAAAATGGCAAAGTTTTTTCAAAAAAATGTTCCTTAATTTCATTCTTTTCACTTTCATTCATTAGAAAAGAAATCCATCTTGGTCAAAACTCATTGTACGTAACATCAATGCTCTCCCTAAATACTTTGCTTACTGAAGTTTGAGATAGACTTATTTTGAAGTCATTACCAGCACCCTTTTGGTAACTACCTTCAGCAAGTAATCTCATCGTAGCTGCGAGTTTTAAAATATTTGGTTCATCCAATTTTCCATTAAAAATACTTAAGCGGATCTTTATTTAATCTAAAATAACTTATAAATCTAGAAAAAAAAAAATTAGTCTAAACAAAATTGTTTCCTACTTACTTGCGGTTTGGAAGCGAATGTATGTTGGATTGCTGCCTTAATTGTCTTCGCAAGGCAACCAAATCACTTATTCCGTACTCTTCCTCTTCATCAGATGATGAAAATGCAGCCACACTTAACATGTTTATGGCTTTATTAAGTTTTTTTTAAGAAAAACTAACTTTTAATTTAAATTTAATTTGTATTTTCCACCGAGCAGCTGTTTTTTGTTGAAAATTTTTTAAAAATTTTTTAACAACTCTGTAATGCCACAAAAATTTAAAAACGATAACGCCAGCTGTGGGATTACGACAACGCCTTAGACAATCTGGGTGATTATTTAATATTTTATTATTCTATGCAAATGTTTTAACTCCGGAAACTAAAGATTTATAACCGTCTAAAAAACTACGTATTTTTTATTTATGAACTTAAAAGTTTCACATTTCGCAGACAAATTAAAAGGCAAATATCCTACATTAATTGCCTGACACTTACAGGGAGGCTTTTCCAATGTGTTCCCTTTGAACTTAATAAAATTCCGATAGGTGAGCAAAAAATATGATAAACGTATTTTTCAGCGGCCCAATCCCATGTTTTGGGGTTTAAAAGTGGCGGTGAAATTTAACACATCTTTGTATGAAAATATGTTTAAAATTGGGAAATTTTGACTTATTTGAAAACAGCGTTAAAATACACGAGAAAACACACATTTTAAAAGCCATTTTGACACATGTCGTGGACCCGGGCTGCCACTTATTTGAAATATTTAAAATATTGGTGAACAAATTATTCACTATTTTTTCTCCTTTCTCATATATCCGACTTTAGATAAGAACAGAGGGAGAGCATCGGGACTAATCTCTATGTTTTGAATTAACAAAATCGTAAATTTTCCAATGAAGCGGGTTAGGTCACTAGTGTGATTGTAGTCTGAAAAAAAATAATGGTAAAGATAAAATATACAATTGAAAAATTTAGAATCAATATACCTGACATCGCATAGGTCTTATTTAAACTAAGTTATGTCTTTCCGATTCACTTTGATTTATATTTTCGACGATTTCAAATGCTTTTAAAGCGTTATTGTGTGTTTACCCTAATTTTTAACATTTTCGTCAATAATTACAATTTTCTTTAATCAATTTTTTAAATAAAAGCTCTTTAACATTTCTTAAAAAAACAGCATCATTTGTTAACATTTAGTCTGAAAAAAATTGGGAAAATGTTAATCAAATTGGACCACGTTAACACATAATGCATATCGATCAAAGTTTAAGGCTTAAATTCATTTCGAAAAATTAAAATTAATAGTCTCTGTGTGCTGAACACGAGTCGGTTTAATGGATTTTGAGATATCGTAATATATATCGTAAAAAATACTAAAAACTATATTACCAGATGCGTGCGTATCAAATCAAATTAAAATACAAAGAGTGCACTGTAAGTAACTACGACTCAAATTCGGTTACTACGAATTTCATTCGGTTGGTAATTTTAGAAAATATTCAGTAGTTTTTTTTTATAGCATTTTCAAAAAAAAAAGTTATTTGGCGGATCCTTTATAATTGCAATATAATTCGTCTTTGTTTTTGTTTTTTTTTTTCGAATCGATATGATTGTTTTCTCGATTTGAGATCATTTTATCACGTTTTTTTAGATTTTTAAAAATCTTCATTGAATTTTGTAAAATCGTCATTTATCATATTTTACTTTAAAAATCGTCAAAATGGAGACAAATCGTCAAAGGTGGCAGTGCTGATACTATGCATAACCATTCAATGATTTTTCTCTCAATCAGTGATGTTTGCGGATCAAAACAAATCGAAAATAAGAACTTTAGTATAACAGTAATAACAACAACAACAAAAATAACAAATACTTCTTTAATGGTTTTCTTTTTACTTAACATTCTCTTACTAAGTTAACGCGCAATTTTTATAAAGTGCAGACGTCCCGGTAGTAGTGTTTCCAATAAAATTTAATTATTTTGTGTTATGATTAAATAAAGTTAAAACATTTTTTTATAAAAATGAAATTCAATTTTAGCTTAATTCTTTTTAATAAAAAAATCCTTAAATTTTAAAAAAATAACAAGCGAAAAAGGCTTATAAAAAGTGTTGCTTTGAAATAAAGAAAGAAAAAATAAAAATCATGAGCCGGTCGGTTGTTTTCTTTTGTACTGCAGTTCGTTCGTTATATAAATGAGAAGAGAAAATGCAAAGTGTTATTACCCTGCAGGAAATGTCAATAGTGAAAAAGTATTGATTCACTATTGACTGTGTCACCAGTACTACTAACCAAATATTCCCCAGGCAATGTAATTTGCCATAGACATTTAACATGTAAGTGTCATTGAAAATCACTAGTGACATTAGAACTATTGACTAGGTAGTGAATAGGTAGTTCTATATGGTCCCAATATGTAGACCTTGGAACCAAAGATTCACTAGTAACTAGGAAGTTCTTATGGCACCATATGTAGACATTAGAAACATAGATTCACTAGTGACTAGGTAGTTCTTATGGGACCATATGCAGACATTGGACCAAAGATTCACTAGTGACTCGTTAGTTCTTATGGGACCACATGTAGACATAAGAACCATAGATTCACTAGTGACTAATTAGTTCTAATGGGACCATATGCATACATTGGAACCAAAAATTTACTAGTGAGTTAATAAAGTAAATAGTGTAGACGCTTAGTTGAAAATGTCAACAAAATAGTAGACAAAAGTGGAGACTTGGAGACATTTGACCCCAAGCTTCCTGCAGGGTAGTGTTTCAATAGTAAATGTTAAATATATGTTAAATTTCTATGCATTATTTATTTGTTGACATTACAAGTTTTTTTTTCTAAATGTCAAAAACATAAACAAAATAGTGAATAAAGAAGGTAAGAAGAAATGCACAAAGTCAAATTTTCATTTAGCACAGGGGTGGCAAGACCGTTTTCTACACCTTTTGCAACTGTAATTCGGAAAATATTAATTGGAATTTAGAAAATATCAATCGGAATTTAGAAAATATCTGTTGAAATCCAGAAATTCAATTTGAAATTCAGAAAACATAGTGTGAATTTCAGAATTTTCATTTGAAATTTAGAAAACATCAATTGAAATTTAGATTTTCCATTTGAAATTCAGAAAATACTAATTGAAATGCAGTAAGACATCAATTGAAAATACATCAATTGATCAATTGAACAAACACGGAAAAAACTCAATTTAGCTTTTTACATTGAAAAAAATCTAAAACTAAATTAAAAACAAGTCTGATATAATTTTTTTTAAAAATAAAAGTTATGTTTTTTTTTTTCTACCTTTAATTGTGCAATGAAAATGAAAATTATTCAAGTTCGAGGTCATACTCTATATTTCTTTATTAGGCTATTGTCCTAGATTATTTGTTAGGACAATATCCTCATAAAGAAATATAGAGTATGGCCTCGAACTTGAATAATTTTCATTTTCAATGCACAATTAAAAACTGCTAATGGGAACCAGAAAGAAATCAATTCAAAAGACAAAAATTTGCGTAAATTTTGTGCATAAAATTATATACAAAATGAGATATGCAATTCATTATACTATTGTATTGATGTAATACATATTTATATCCAAATGTGTTTTTTTAAATATGTGTTTTTTTTTAATAATTAAATATATATTATTTTGTATGTCTAGGTATATATAACGTCATTATCAATTGGATTAGTTTTAGCGTATTATACATGCAATATACAATTATATATTGATCGCGATGCGATAAGTTCACATCGTATTAAAATTGTTCTACGAAATTAATTTTATATATGAATTTATATAATTATGTCCGGTTAATTACACTGGCAGATAAAAACTTATAAGTGTATATAAAATAATGTATTATTTTATGCAAACGTTTTAACTCGGGAAATTAAAGATTTACTCGTATAACAGTCCAAAAAATACGTATTTTTTATTTGTGAACTCAAAAGGTTCAGATTTTGCAGACGAATTAAAAGCAAATATCCTATATAAATTGCCTTACATTTACAACGAAGCTTTTCCTATAGATTCCCATTGAACTTAATAGAATTTGTATAGATAATAAAGAAGCAAAAAATATTAGAAACTTTTTTTTTTTTTGGGTTTAAAAGTGGCGATGAAATTTAACACATCTTTGTGTGAAACTAAATATATTTAAAGTTTAGGAAATTTAGACTTATTTAAAAACAGCGTCAAAATCGAGAAAACACACATTTTGAAGCCATTTTGACACTATCTCGTGGACTCAGACTTATTTGAATTATTTTAAATATTGGTGAACAAATTATTCACTATTTATTCTAGTAGTCTGAAATAAATAATGATAAAGAAAAAATATGCAATTGGAAAATTTAAAAATATACCTGACATCTCTCAGGCCTCATTTAAACTAAATTATGTATTTCCAATTCACTTTGATTTATATTTTTGACGATTACAGATGCTCAAGCTTTCTTGTGTGTTTACCCTTCATTTTGAAATTTTTCGTCAATTATTACAATTTTCTTTAATCAAAGTAGCGCCAATCGAAATCTGTTTACATTTAGTCTAAAAAAAAATGTGAAAATTTGATTTAAATTTGACCACGTTAACAGATGATGCATATCGATCAAAGTTTGAGGCTTAAATCTGTTTCGAAAAATTCTGCAGACTGAAAACGAGTCGCTTTAATGTATTTTGAGCTATCGTAGTACAAGGTGGCGCAAAAGTAATCCTCCTATCAGAAAATGCTATACATTTTGCGATTGGCCCCTAATTTCAGTTCTGTTTTGACATTTGTGTAGTAAACACATGCGAAATACACGTTAATAAACAATGTTACGCTACACTGCTCCAGAACGCGGAATATTGGTGACTATTTATTTGACCAATAATCGGTCGGTGACTTTGGCACAACGTGAATTTCGTCGCACATTTCCTGGCCGTCCAACGAATACTGGTGAAACACTGCCACGTTTAGCCGCTCGCCTCGAAGAGACTGGCACAACACGAGATGCTGCCAGGCGTGGCAGACCCCGGAGTAGCCGTTCTGCAGAGAATATTGCTGCTGTAGCCGAGGATGTCATGGAAGCGCCGTCGACATCGACCAGACGACGTGCCACGCAAATGGGTATCAGTCGACGGTCTTTACAGCGAATTTTGGCAGATGTTCCCGTACAAAGTCCAGACGGTGCATCATCTGTTAGCTGCTGACCGCCAATCGCGTGTAACATACGCTCAAGCCATCCTTAATCACCACCAAGAGGAAGATGATTTTTCATCAAAAATTATCATGAGTAAATAGCAAAATTTACGCTTCTGGGGCACTGAAAATCCGCGTTTAACCTACGAAGAGCCATTACACCCGCTCAAAGTCACTGTATGGTGTGCTGTTTTCGCTGGAGGAGTCATCGGACCTTTTTTCTTCGAAGACGTCGCTGGCCAAACGGTTACTGTGAATGGTGAGCGCTACAGAGCAATGATCAACGAGTTCTTTTTGCCGCAACTTGATGAATTGGGATTGGAAAACATGTGGTTCCAACAGGACGGTGCAACGGCACACACTGCACGTGCCACAACCGATATGCTGAAGGATGCATTTCCCGGGCGCCTAATCTCCCGTTTTGGCGATTTGCACTGGCCAGCAAGATCGCCTGATTTGACCGCTCCAGACTTCTTTTTGTGGGGCTTTTTGAAGTCGCGGGTTTATGTCAACAAGCCTCAGACTCTTGCAGCTCTTAAAGACAATATCCGTCAAGAATGTGAGGACCTATCCCCGGAAGTTTTGGCCAAAGTGATGGAAAGTGCCATAAAAAGGGCCCAAATGACAATCAACTGTGGCGGCGGCCATTTACATGACATCATATTCTCGACTTGATGTAAAAAAAAATTAAAATACCAAATAAAAAAAATCCACAAGAAGAATCAAAGTTTTTCATTTTTTTTTTTAAATTACAGCCAAAAAACATCGAAAGGTTATTTTTGCGCAACCTTGTATATATCGTAAAAAAAAAATACTGAAAACTTTGTTTTTTTTAATTTTGGCAATTTTTTTAAATTTCTGCAATTTGGAGGATTGTTATTTTAAATTATGCAATTTTTTTTTTTTTTTAATTTGGCGGTTTTTTCAAATGTTTTCGATTTGTTTTGAATGTTAATGTTTGAATTGTATCTACTAAAAATTTTTTTGAAAAAAAAAAAATATTCAATTTTTAATAGAAATGAACAAAACTATAATTGAAAATAATATCAATTAAATAGTTACAAATTATTTTTATTGTTACTACAATTTCCTCAATAGGACCGAATTCAATTAAACTTTTAACTGAATCAACAAATATTTTAGTTGGAACTCTAAATATTTGCTCTAGCCCCCTTGTCCCCCCCCCCCTAGCTACGTGCCTGCTGGGTGTACTTTTTCATATAAAAAGAAATTATTAAAAGTTTTGTCGAAATTTCGATTTATTGTTCAAATATTTCTGGAAATATTTAATGAGTTTACAACTTTAATACAAAATATTATTTGTTGAAGGGTCGGGTTTAGCTGTTACTTAAAAAAAGAAAAATTTGCAAGTTGCGGTAAAAACTAGAGGGCATTAACTGAAAAATGAGAAATTTCCAATTCCATACAGAATCCTAAAAACATCCTTAAAAAAAAACTATTATATTAGAATGAATGCTTAACTTGCGTATATTTCACCTTTCAGCATTTTAAATTCGATGCTACGGTTTGAGGCAAAACGTCAGCCATATTTGTGATCAGCATACCAAGATTACTCCCAAAAATCAAATTTGTCGAATAGTGTTATTTACTGGAGTTTTCTTATTTAACAGACTAGAATAAACAAAGACATATTTGCATTCAGTGCGTAATATGGCTGCAGGCTAGTGTAAATAGATTCAGTTTGTAAAATTTGTCTAAATTTGTATGTTATATTTATATTTACTTCTGGTTTGCTTTGTATATTTTCAGATTACTACTATATATCTGAACGGGTAAGTTTGCAAAATTAATCTAGTTTTTTTTATTTTTATTTCTAAATAAACTGTGTTAGTTTACAATTAGCATCTATGCCCAAATAAGATGAATTAGTATTTAATACTTGCTAGAAAAAAAAATAAAATAAGTGCTAAACAAGAATTTAACAATAAAACTCATGTACATTTATACAATTTAAATAGGGTAAATGTGTTACAGGTTGCCATCCCCTTTGTATTTTGGCATTCCAGCATTGTAATGCCCTAAACTCCAGCGGGAGCAGGCGCAACAAGAGTAGTTCAAATTTGTAATATACTTCTGGACCGGATATTCCTAATAACGCAGTGTTTTTTGAACAAAGTGTAATTTACTGTTTATTAAAAATTGTGTTTATGTCCTGTTCTGATAAACTTCAAGTTTTTATCGAACATTCAATATGAATATTTTTTTGCTACTTGAAAAAGGAATTCATATAAATTATACCATAAATTGTAAAAAATGTTGACAAAAGTCTTTACTTATGACCATCTATATTTAAAATGTGTGTTAATTGTTTGTTATTCAAAACAAACTTTTGTTAAAAACTATATTTGTAATGCGAAAAACTAACCTTTAAATCAAAATAACCCAACAAAAGTAGGGCTCGAGCTCATTACCGTGCTACGAGTATTTTCTCGAAATATTTAAATTTGTTGACAATGTCCAAAAGGTAATGGGTACCTATTTTTTTGTGTATTTTTGTCAGCGAGAGGTACCCATTATGGGTACCCATTATGTTGCCCATTTAGTAATTATTTAAAGCCCAGTATTTGTTTTGTAATTTTCTTATAAAGGTTAGTTTTTCTCATTACAAATACAGTTTTTTGGAAACGTTTGTTTGAATAACAAACACTTAATACAAATTTTGAATATCAATGGCCCTAAGTGGAAAACTTTTTAGTGAGAACTTTTTTTTACAATTCATAGTAGAAGTTATACGAAATTCTTATTTAAAGTAGCAAAAAAAAAATATTTAGGAAATGCATCTTATGACCATCGATTTGTTTTATACATTTTTAAAGTATGTAAATTAACATAAAAATTTGTTCTACGATACATATTTCTTTAAAATTTTAATTATTGATTAACTGTTTGGTTAAAAACAAATAAAATTGGGAATAAATTCGCGCCTTTTAAAAATGTTTAAAAACTGTAAAAAAAAAATATCGATATAACATTTTAGAGCACACGACATAACACACGACATAAGGTTTTTGTCATTTTGTCCAACCTTTGGTAAAACTGCAGTTAATATTCTATTAGCTGAAATAAATTTATCGCCTTACAAAAATTAATAAGATCCGTTCAAAAAATATTTCTCCAAAACTTTGCGAAAATCATCACGATTAAATATGTGTAGGTCAAAAAAATCTATGAGAAAAGCTTTTATAGTTTTGTTTTGCATACTTACACTTTTTAACCAAAACCCATTATTTAAAATGTTGTAGAACAATAAAACTATAAACCATTTTTAGTCCATTGTTAAGGTCAAAAGTCAAAACATCAAAATGGCATGGCCGGTTTGCGAGAAGAAAACCCAGTTTTCCCAGATCTTTTTTTTGCACCCAATGTGTCATAAAATGCGTGGGGAGCAAAAAAAACGCTTTGCTTTTTGGGGTACTCTACAGCACACGGGCCCCCGATTTCCAATATGTTGTTTTGAGGAAGAATTCCACACATCATTAATTTGCATTTTTTTTTTTTATTAATTGCAAAACTCCATCAGAATGGAGGTTGCCACATTTGAAGACTTGCAGATTCCTACCCCTTCTTTTTCGCTTGTTTATTCTGATATCAACTATTTTTCAACAAACAATGCCAACTTAGTCCCAAAAGCCGCAGAAAAGCCACTACCTTTATAAATAATGGAAAATGTTACCGATTTTTTCTCCAGATTGACAAAAAATGTCATAAAACCATTTTTACAAGATGTTTTTTTTTTTCAAAAACATAAGAAGATGTTATAAAAAGAATACTTAACCTTTATACAATGAAAAAATTTACGATACTACTCCACAAGGTTTTTACACAAACTTTCAAAAAAAAAAATCGTTTTCATTTCTGATTGTGTAATATTTACTTTGTCATTTTAATTGCATTTGAGTCAAACAAATATTATCAGTTATTTAGCATTTTCTATATTTACATTTTCATTATGGCACCGCACTCCAAGAACAGAAAACAGTCTCAGTTGTTGCAACCGAAATTGTTGCCGAAATTACGTCAACTATCGTAATGTTAAATTATAGTTTTAGTTGCCTAACCCAATATCACATTCCAAAAAAATATTATTCCGTTCCAAAAAATTTTATTGATTTAAAATTTTTTTTTTTTGGTTTTTCTGGTGTTGAACCGTGGCCTTCAGACTAATAGTCTCCTCTGTCCTACTGATTACACTAGAATCACTTTTAATTTTCTTTGCCATATTTGCTTTTTAAACATTTGAAAATTTTATTTTAGGAAGTTCGGAGTACAAGGCAAAGTCTCTACCTACACTACACCAGAAACACTTATAAATATTGAGTTTGAACAGTGATCGTGTACAGACGTATTCTGTGTGATTTGTTTAAAAATTTTGTAATATTTTACAAAAATAAAAAAAAAACCATACAAAAAAAAACAATATTAAAATATCAAAACAAAGAGATTAGTGCTTTCTTAAACAGATTAAATACCCAAAAAAAAGGGATTAGTAAACAACAATAAATTGCGTGTACGCATAATAAGTGACAGCAACAACTAATAAGTACTGCATATGCAGGTACATACAATATGACTACTGATAGTGATGGTGACGATATTAACTGGCAAGTTATGACTTCTGTTAAACGCAGAAAAAAAACAAATAGTTCTGCTAATATTAACAAAAAAGCAAAAAATCATGATGAACCAAGCTGCTCCAATAACAACAAGTATTCACCTTTAGCTAATGATGACGATGCTGATGATAATGAAGATGATGATGTTATTGAAGATAATGACAAAGACAAACAAAACCAAACGACAACATCTATGAAACCACCACCAATTTTTATACCATGTGTAGTTAATATAAATCAAATGATAAAGGATATATCCAATCTAATTACCAATCAAGAATTTAATTATAAGTCTCTTAGGGATGGTCAAGTAAAAGTTTTAACTAAATCTGTAGATTCTTATAGGAAGTTAGTAGCATATTTAGAAACTAATAAAATTAGCTATCACACATACCAAATAAAGAGTGAACGTGCATATAGAGTAGTTCTTAAAGGTCTACATTTTACAACATCACCTTCTGATATCAAAGCTGAGCTTCTGTCGTTAGGTCATAATGTCAGAGCCGTTACTAATGTAAGAAGTCAAGTTACCAAAGAACCATTACCCATGTTCTTCGTCGATTTGGATCCTAATCCAAATAATAAGCAAATATACGACTTGCGATATATTAACAATGCAGTTGTTAAAATTGAGCCTCAAAGAAAAAATAACGATATTGTCCAATGCCATCGCTGTCAACAATATGGCCACACGAAGACCTATTGTAGAAAACCATTTGTCTGTGTAAAATGTGGACTTGAACATTCTACAACTGAATGTAAAAAGAGTATGGAAGCTCCTCCAAGGTGTTTTAATTGCTTAAGCAATCATACTGCTAATTATAAAGGTTGCAAGGTTTATCAAGCATTACGCCAAAAAACATCTCCTTTAAATAGAAACCAGCGTCAACAGCAATTTTCCTTTAATCAAAATGATTTTCCTCAATTTAACTCGCAAAATAATGTTAACAATACAAATTTTTCAACAAATGTACAATATTCAGAATCCCTAAGACAAAATGCTCCAGCTGCTGTAGAAAACAACAGTATGAAAAACATTGAAAATATGTGTAGTCAACTAATGAATATGCTTACGTTATTAATCAGCAAATTATGCAAATAGGTTTAAGAATAGCCGTTTGGAATGCCAATGGGCTGTCAAAAAAGTTTAACGAGATTGAGTTTTTCATGAAATCAAAACACATAGATATATTCCTAATTTCTGAAACGCATTTCAACGATAAATCGCATTTTAGAGTACAAGGTTTCGACTTAATAACAGCAAATCACCCTGATAATAGGTGTCATGCTGGAGCAGCTATTTTAGTTAAAGCATCAATAAACTATGAAATCGCTGAAGAAGTTAGACTTCCAATCTTGCAAGCAGCTGGGATTAAAGTTAAATGCAACAAACATATTATAAATATATATTCCATTTACACTCCACCCAGACATAATGTCTCTTATCAAGATTATGAAAGCTTTTTTAACAAAATTGGTCATTGATTCATAGCAGCTGGTGATTTTAATGCTAAACATCAATGGTGGGGATCTAGAACTGTTAACCCTAGAGGACGCCAGCTTTACCATTGTATCTCTAAACATAAATACTCAACACTCTCAGGTGGTGGGCCCACATATTGGCCCACTGACCCCAGGAAAATTCCGGACCTTTTAGATTTTGCAGTGTATGATGGTATTCCCAGTAATATGTTAGATGTAGTTGATAATGATGACCTTTCATCAGATCATACTCCTATTATCATAAATTTAAATTATTATGTTGATATTTTGCCCAAAACATTAAAACTCATAACACCAAAAACAAATTTAAGCATGTTTGGAAATTGGATTGATAGAAATCTTGAATTAAGAATTCCAATTAAATGTGGAGAGGATTTAGATGATGCTGCGGAAATGTTTACTAATGTAATACATGAAGCTGCTCTTTTAGCAAACCCCACTGCAACAACAGCAACTACCAAGGGTAAATATGTCCATGTATCGGCAGAAATAAGGAACCTTATTAGAAACAAAAGGAGACTTCGAAGAATATGGCAACAAAGCAGAAACCCAATTGACAAAACCAATTTAAATATTGCGACTAAACAACTTAAAGACACCATTTCCGAATACAAAAATAAAGAAATTGGTGATTACCTTCGAAATATTGATGTGAATCAACGAAATAGTGAGTACAGTCTGTGGAAGGCAACTAAATATCTAAAAAGACCGGTCAAGCGAAATATACCTATTAAAAATTCCCAAAACTTATGGTGTAGAACTAGTAAAGAAAAAGCTGATGCCTTTGCTGACCACTTAGAAGACTCTTTTACACCATTTTCCTTTAATTCGAATGATACCCACATTTTAAATTTCTTAGATTCTCCATGTCAAATGGATCTTCCAATTAATCATTTTAGACCACAGGAAGTTAAATCTGAAATAAAGATACTTAACAATAAAAAATCACCAGGGTATGATAAAATTGATGCTTTAGTTACAAAGTCCTTAACAAAGAAAGGTATTATTTTCCTGACCTTGATCTTTAATTCAATTTTGAGATTGCACCATTTTCCTTCCCAGTGGAAATGTGCAGAAATTATTATGGTCCCAAAACCAAATAAACCTGAGAATCATGTTTCTTCATACAGGCCAATAAGTTTACTATCCACGCTATCAAAACTTTTTGAAAGACTCTTTCTTCGAAGACTATTTCCGATACTTGAGAATAAAAATATAATCCCTGAGCATCAATTCGGGTTCCGAAACAAACATGGCACCCCAGAACAATGCCATCGAATTGTTAATGTTATTGTTGATGCAATTGAAACAAAAAAATACTGTTCTGCTGTATTTCTTGATATACAGCAGGCATTTGATAGAGTTTGGCATGCTGGATTGCTATTTAAATTAAAAAATGTTATTCCAGCTCCATTCTACCTTGTCTTAATGTCATATTTACGTGAACGATGGTTTTATGTTAAAGTTAATAATGAAAGTTCTTCAATGCGCAAAATTAAAGCAGGTATACCTCAGGGGAGCGTCTTAGGACCAGTCTTATACACCATTTTTACTTCAGATTTGCCTAGTATTAATGGAGTAACTGTTGCAACTTATGCAGATGATACTGCATTTATCGCATCTAATACTTCACCATCTGAGGCTTCAAATCTTATTCAACAGCAATTAAACGTTTTACAAGTATGGCTTAACACTTGGAACATTAAAGTTAATGAACAAAAATCCACACATGTCACATTTACTCTAAGGCGCGGGGATTGCCCGGAAGTTAAACTCAATAACGTGAATATTCCAAAAAAGAACAATGCTAAATACCTAGGAATGTGTTTAGACAGGAGACTTACCTGGAAAGACCATGTTAAAAATAAGAGGAAACAAGTGGACAACAAATTAAAAAGGATGTATTGGTTATTGGGTCCGAAATCGGAATTAAATATCGAAAATAAAATCATACTTTATAAAACAATATTAAAACCTGTATGGACTTACGGGATTCAACTTTGGGGTACAACAAGTAACTCAAACGTCGAAATTCTCCAAAGATTTCAATCAAAAACGCTTAGAATGATAATCAACGCACCATGGTTTGTTAGAAATGAAACTTTGCACAATGATTTAAATATACCAACAGTCAAGAAGGAAATATGCAATTTTAGCAATCGATATTTGCAAAGATTAAGTGACCATACAAATCCTTTAGCCATAATATTATTAGATGATTCAAATGAAGTTAAAAGGCTAAAAAGACTTCAAATACTTGACCTCCCATACAGAAACTAAATCTAATTACTTTAGAATCTGTAAAAAAAAAAAAAAATATAAAAATCTAAACTTTGTAAATATGTAAATATGTAAATATGTAATATACATACATAGCTATTACCTAAGAAATATACCTTACAATTGTGATTTCATTAAATTTTTAATATTATTGGTCTTAATGAAGACCTATAAGTATGTTATGTTCTAAACATTATCACATTTGCTTAATATTGTAAGATAGATTGCAAATAAAAACAATAATAAAAAAAAAAAAAATTGAATTTAAATATTTTGTTCGGAAAACAAACATTGTCTATCAATCATTATCAATGATCAATCATTAGTTGCAATCCACAATTCGGTTGGAATGATTCTACCGTACACAATTATTAACTGAATTTTATTTGAAAAGTTGATTGGAAATACCAATAATTTTACAAATGGATTGTTTTTTTTTAGTTAGTTCCCAATATAATAACGTCTTATCAAATAAATATTAATGGTTTCGATCGAATTCTAGCCAATCCTTTTTCTGGGTGCTCGAAGGCAAAAGAGCAGTTCACGAGAAATTCGTCAATATGAGCTTGGGTGTTTGAATATTTCCGAACTGTGATTCATATGATGACTTGGAACGAATCCATGACATTTTACGAATTAAAATGTGTATGCTGATTTTCCCAAAGTTTGATATGTTCGCAGTCACCGACTGCAAATAAAATTTAATAATTTTTCTCAAGTTTTCCAAATAGAGTGATTTGCTTGCATTTTTACATTTTGAGCAATTTTTTAGGGGGTGGCAACCTGCAAGCCTTTTTTTAAGGGGTCAACTTTTTGAAAATTTGCAATAAAATTTTAATTTTTTGCAAATTGAAATTATTTCTAGCTCAGGATTGTGTATTGATATTTTCACTTGTCAATCTATGAATATGACAGCAATGCCTTGGTTTTCTGATGAGTTATGGACAAAAATCTAAGGGGTGACAACCTGTAAGCCTTTCCCCTATATATAAATATATGTTCAATATTATCGAATATGGTAACAAGACCTAATTTTCTACATTTAGTGGAATGTAAACAAAATACTTAAGATTTTTTATATAAACAAATTAAAAAATAAAATAGCATTAACATTAAGTGTAGGTAGTTAAAAATAACCAAAAAAAAAATTCTTTTAATTGATTTTCAAATTGTAGTGAAAGTAGAAATTTTTATTATTTGTTTTGTTAATTTGTACGCTATAATACTATCTGAGATTTTTTTATTAATTTAGCAATTATTTTTTTTTTACAAATTTAAATAAAGAATTATTTAATAAAAATTAAAAGCTATTAAAAAGTTAATTATAAATAATGGGCATTTATTTAAATTGTGTTAATAATTTGGCAAGACAACAAAAAAAAAAATACCGACTTCAAGATGACTCACATCGCAAGTTGCTTAAATTTTATTAAGACTAATATTTTTAAAGAAAAAAGGAAATCATCATTCAACGTTTTAATGAAGATTTAAGTTTAATTTAAACCAAAAGTATAAATACTTATTTTTTTTGTTTAGTTTTTGGTGTTTTGATCGATTGAATAAAATTACGGGTTTTCCCACCTAAACATATGGTTATAAATGATTAAATTAAAAAAAAATATATATAGTTAAAGGCGGCAAGATAGAACAATATTATAGGCTATTAATATTGAAATTAAAAAAAAGTATATTAAACAATAATCTTCAAATATCAATTTATTGAATATAATTTGCCAAAATGATGCAGTTAATATGACAGACGTGTTTGTCTTAAGTCTTTTGTTTTTTTTCAAGTATTATTATCAGGCATATGATGAATACCGAAAACAAAAAAGATCGGGTTTTTAATGCTTAATATTATACGATTTATATTATATATAATATAAAAATTATGTTCTTTTATTGCAAAACATAAACTTATTGAGTAATACAAGCCGATGTTCAAAAAGTCGAATCTAATTTTATTTTGAAAAAATTAGTTTTCCAAAATGGAGAAACTGTTCGATTAAAATTTCGAATTTGCAGTTAATATGACAGATGTATGTGTCTTAAGTCCTTTGTACCAGTGTATATATCGAAACTAAAAAAAATCGGATTTTTAATGATGAATATTTTGCGATATATATTATATATTATATATAATATTAAAATTATGTTTTTTTATTGCACTGAGGATATTATGTAGGTAAAGGCAACAACAATTGTAGTCAAACACAAATGATATTCCACTTGAAGAAAGGACGACTAACATTTCATTAAATTCAACTAACATTTGTCATTTGTTTCTACTGTTCAAAAAATTACTAACAGTTGTAGTAAAAACGAACCACATACGAGTATGTTAGTAAGAAGTAAACAAACATTTATTTTTTTAAATAACAAAAAAAACGACTTTAAAAAATTGATGTAAAATCATAAAACAGTCATTTGATGTGGTTTGTTTTTTAAATGAACTATAAGGTTAGTAAAAAATGAAATTTGTTCTACAAATGTCTGACATTTACATTAAAAATAAAGAAACTGTATTGAAATCCAAACCACTACATATTTTTAAAGCAGAAGATCCTTCAGTGTGCCCAAGATGAACGTTTTGAGTAATATAGACCGATGTTCAAAAAATCGAATCTAATTTTATTTAAAAAAAAAGTTAAGTATTCCAAAATGGAAAAATTGTTCGTTTAAAATTTCGAATTTTATCACACCCCAGTATGACGCCCTTAAGAGTTCTTTAATGAAACCTCTTAGCGCATTGCAGGGGATTTTTTTTTGCAGAATAAATCCAACACACGCATGCTAATGAAATGTATTAAATAAGTTTCAAACGTTTATTAACATTAAACAAAAACAAATCTCAAAATGTTTTCAAACAAAATCTGAAAGTGAAACAAAAACAAAAACAAACACTAAAATACAAATAAAATATAAACAAACTGCAAAAATATATAAAAATTGTTGACGTTTGGCGTACGTTGACTTGCCCACGCTTAAGAGATTTATTGCGCCTTATAATGTGGTGATATTATGCTGCCTCTGATACTGTTAACTGCGTTAAATACAAAAATATACACAGTACTACAAATTTATATATATACGTATTAAATCAGAAACTAAACTGACTTGATTTATTAGTGTGGCATTTATGCAAAATTTTTATACAAGTTTGATATAATTTTTATTAAAATATAAAAATTATGTTTTTTTCGACCTTTAATTGTGCAATAAAAATGAAAACTATTCAAGTTCGAGGCCATTGCACAATTAATCATTTTCATTGCACAATTAAAGGTCGAAAAAAACATAATTTTTTTATTTTAATAAAAATTATATCAAACTTGTATAAAAGACAAAGTACAGTCTAGTTCACTCCCCCTGTGTTGTTTATAAACTAAACAAAATATAAAAAGGAGAGAAAAAACAAAAAATGTGTTTTGAATATCCACCAAAGGTGGACCTTGCACATAACAATCAAGTTTTCAATTTATTTTTTTAATCAATGGTTATAATCTTTAACTTCAAGTTCATATATTAGTTCTCATGTAGTGAGTAAACTAGTTTATATGAATGTTTGATGTTTGGCATGGGATTATTACCGCTTTCAAAACGTGTTCTGATGATGGGAACCTAGAAAATCCCCGAAATAGATCTATCAACACATTCCTGAAAGGGTCAAATAATAAATTTGTTAGGACAATATCCTAATAAAGAAATATAGAGTATGGCCTCGAACTTGAATAATTTTCATTTTCATTGCAAAATTTTTATTTTTAATATAATTTCAAAAAGTGTAAACTATCCCATACCGCAAAAACATTTTTTTAGAAAACTACCGCAGTTTAGTTTTGCAAACATCAAATTCTTTACTAAACTTTGACTTTTATATTTGTAACCTTAATAATTTAAACAATATTTGCTGTAATAATTTGCAAATACTCGTGTATTAAGTTTAGTTATTTTAGCTTTATAGTATTTCTATTTTTATTTATGAAACTAATGTAAACTGAGTTGTTTTGCGTAGGCTGATCACCGATATTTGAATACAATATTTTTTTTTTCATTTAATTGTCTATAAATTTAGTTTGAAATAACCAACACATAAGTAAAGTATTGTCTGTAAGCTGCATCTTATAAACTTCAGCAGCAATAACAGTTAGAATTTGTATTTATAAAGAGCATATTATGGTCATATTTAAGAGAAGAGTCTTTTTATTTGGAACATCAAAGAAATTTCAATTTACTTTTGTTTACTTCAAGATTTAAAAAGAACTCCAAACGGGATTAAAACAAAAAAAACCGGCTCACAAATTCTTCTTTTTTGGAGTCTTTTTTAAATCATTAAAAATTAGACCGGTCGGCAAAAATTTTTTTTTCTTGGTTTTCTGTGTTAATGTATACATTCATTGTGATGCTACACTCAAAATAATCCATGCTGAAAATACGAAAATAATGTCAAGAGTACAGAAACTTTTGTAAAATGAACAAATATTCGTTTATTTTACAAAAGTTTTTGTTATTTTTAAATTTTTTTGTATTTTTATGCATGGAGTATTATCAGTATAGACATCCGAAACCTCCAAAATACACATTTCATATTTGGGACTTGTTCATGGAATGGACTAATTAATTGACAATTTAATTGGCATTATTTTATGTCAATGGTAATTGAATTTTTTGGCATTACAATTCCTTCAAAACCATGTCAACGACATTTTTGTTTAAATTGACCAAGTTAACCTATCACCGTACCGACTGAAATGAATATGCTACGGGACATGTTAGAAATAGGTTGTGTTAAAGTAGGGCCAGTTAAGAATTTATGTGATATGCAACAGCACCAGTGGGAAAAAATTTATCACGTGACTGGTGTAGGTGTACGTTTCGTAGAACTGGGGTAGGACGTAGTTTGACTGAAAAAGTTACGACGTACCACTGCACTGGTCTAAGGGGTACATGTCTAAGGGGTACATAATTAGCTAGTAACCCGTCACTTTTTATTCAGCGTGTACCGGGTGGCGAAATAGCCCTTCCGGAACCAGTCACTGCACTTATCCAAAACAGTGTGTCATACCACCTGTTCAAAAATCCTTCAAAAAGGCACAACAAAAATCAATTTTAAATTAAAGGGTCCGCCATCTAACGTTTTTTTTTCAACTAGTGCTTATTTCGTGAATGGTAACACTTAGCTCATGTCTGATTTGACAGGTAATTAGTTTTATCCTTCCGCTGAACGAATATGGTCCGTATGTTCGTTATCTTGTGAAAAAAGTAAAAGAAACTGGCATCCTCATCGATAAACCAAAGCGTGAAAAGCCAAAAATAGTGCGTACACCCGAGAATATTGCTATAATCTAACACTTCTACAAAGCACTTCATGAACATTTTAATTTTGTATGCTGCATTATAATTCTAGTTCACAACAATATCTTTATAAAAAAGGAGTTGAAACAATTTAGCACAAACTTAATGTATAACTTATAAAGCAGAGTAACAAAATGTATACTCAGTTTCAATTTTGTACCCAAATAAATTCTTACAAATCGTCAATTACTTATACATAAAAAATCGTTACCAAAAATCTTGTAAAATATCTTAACAAGATATTTCGAAACCAATATGCAGAAATTTTGCAATTTTAATTTATATTCTTGTAAAGTGTTTCATGTTTTTTGGTAGCGATATTTTATGTCTAAAATCGCCATTCGCTCGAAAAATTGCCATAAAAATCGCCAGTCGGCATTTCAAAAATTAACTTGCCAAACGTTTGGCGAGAAAATACCATATCTGGCAACCCTGGTCACTGCCTAAAGAGTTCCGTATACAGTGGAGTGTTACGTTTTCATTTCTACTGTCACATAGTCGGTACAGACAAAACTCCTTTAGTGTTATGTCCGCTTTGTAGCAGTCAAGAGAATCATTTGGCAATTATTGCCATGTTTTTATCCACTGCTAACGGTTTTGAACCAGTTCAATGACCACTAGCAACTTCAACTGCAACGACCCTAGATGCTTCAGTACACTTTGATGTTATGCTACTTTTTCTCCAGTTACATAATATATCTGGCACCAACCAGTGAATGTTTTGTCACCATAACTATAGTCAAGTGATTGGTCATTTCACCCAAATTAACACTTTTTCGTGCACCACAATTTTGGTTTCACGAGTTTCGTGACGTGCCCCCAACCATATGTCACAGAATTACCACTCTGGACCAATCGACCCTTCATTTCCCGCAGGGTATATAAAGGGTGTTTTTTATACAGGTATAGAACTGTAAGTTGGCAACACTTTTTTAACTGGCGGTCATTTTGTCAGCTGCCAATTGATTTAGGTTTAGTTTGGTTTGGCATTTCAACATGAATAGACTGACGCCTGAACAGCCCTTCCAAATTATGCAAATTTATTTTGAAAGTCATGGTTATGTTCGAAATACGTATCGCGCACTACGTCGATTTTTCGGTCAACATAATCGTCCATCAGAGCAATATATTCGATTAACTATGGAACGTTTTCACACTACGTTTACTCTAAATGATAATATGCATCCACAGAGACATCCTACAGTGAGTACAGAAGAAGTCGTTGCTGCTGTAGAGTATAGCGTAAGGAAGTCACCAATCAGTATATCCGTCAATGGTTACCGCTATAGAGCCATGATTACTGACTTTTTCGTTTATCAATTGAACAACCATGATGTGCAGGAGCTATGGTTTAAACAAGACTGCGCAACATGTCACACAGCTCGTGCCGCAATTGATTTATTGAAGGAAACGTATGGTAACCGCATAGTTTCACGTTTCGGACCCGAACTATTTCTGTGGGCAATGATTGACCACTTGGAGAACAACATTCGCCGCGTTATTGCCAATACACAGCCACAAATGTTGGAAGAAGTCATCGAAAATTCGACCTCTACATTAGACTAAGTCTGAGTCAGCCGTATCGGTCATATGACAGAATTCATATTTAATTTATAATGCCAGAAGATTATCTTTCGCATAAAGTAAATTTCATGTCAATTTAAAAAAATCATCTTTGTTTTGTACCATTTCAAAGTTCTATACCTCTATTAAAAACAACCTTTACTTAAAAAAACACTAATCTTAATTGTCGTATAATGAACTAATTTATAAAACTTTAAATTTTATGCCGAGTTTTGTTTAAAAAAAAAATTAATTTATAAAAAATCTTAAACCGTTAATGAATGCCGGCTTCCTAAAGTTTAAATTTTAGGTCAAAATACTTTCGCTATAGAGTGCTGCAAAGCCATACAATTAACATAAAATATTTCTTTATCATAGAGCAATGTGTCCACAAAGTTCGATTGCAATATTCCCAGCCATTAAAAGTTTGGGACGAAAGGGTTAGTTAAAAATTACAAACAGCTAAAATTATCAGACTTTTTTTCCAAAATAATAGAAAAATAAGAATAACAAAAATAAATCTGTGGAATCTACATAAAATAAGTTGTATTTAAGCTTTATTTTTGTTAATTCAAAGTAACAAATTAATAACATTAGCAAACAAATCACCAGCAAATTTTAAATAATTTTTTTTTTTTAGATTTTTTTTCTAAAATCTTCTGTTGATTTTAGCAAAATATACTGTTATTTCCATTCAACTTAGTTTACGGTATAGCAAACATTTTGTTGATATTAAAGTTTTGGCTGAGGTTCGCAGAGTATAATATAATATTTTCAATCAACTAAAATTCAACTCGAATGTAACCAAAATTATGAAAAATTTAACAGTTTTATTTTTGCTGTTCTTTTCTTACTAATATTTAACACAAAAAACTGGTGATTTAAGGGGTTTTTTCAGCAACATTGTTTTTAACTAAACATTAGTAGCTTTTTCTGCTACTTTTACCGGATTATTTATTTGAGTGTGTTTGCTTTATTGATGTTATTTTTATATGTTTAATTCGGCTACAGCAACCAAATTTTTTCGTTGGAAAATCCTAAAAACCCATTTCAATCACGAAAACCACCAATTCAATAACTTTAATCGCTGAAATTCCGCCAACAACAAAAATTGCTAATTCACTAAGAAATTGATAGCTCTTTATTCGATTTTTTTTTTAATTAAATAATAACTCATTTGATTAAAAAGTATACCTTCGCAAAGAGAAATTGTTGTTGCCATACCAAATGTTTTGTTGCCATACCAAATGTTTTTTTTTTATAGCTTGACTTTTATAAAACTGAATTTAAACCGGCATGGAATTCTCATTTAGTTAGCAGATTTATTTATGTGAACAAATTCACACAGAAATTAGTTTTTTCTTTCTATTGAAGCATAGGAAAAAACAATTTGGATTTTTTCTTTGCAGAAATGATCCGTTCTGTTGAAATCAGAGTATTGTGTTTTGTTTGAAATAATTTTTAATTTATTTTTGTATTGCATTTTCTTTCTGTTTAAAAAAATTTTAAAATTTTTATTAAACATAACTTAACTTTAAAAATTACATTATTTAAATTATCGATTTTATGATAATGTTTTAGAATAAATTAATATTTAGATTTAAACAACTGAAACTAAATTATTCAACTTAATAAAGTAATAAACCTTATAAGAATTAAAATCTTATCTAATTGAAATGAATTCAAAATATTTATTACTAATACCACTAAACATAAACATTTATAAAAAACAACTACACAAATATTACAAAAAGCAACAACAATGTGTTGAAGTTTGCTTTTCAGTGATAAAATAAAAAAAGTCAAGCAAGTTCCGAATTTGTGCAAATATTTAATTGATTCAATTAATTTTTAATTGACAGCTTTTAAAATTTTCAACAAGCCGAATTATTTGTTTTAATCAAAAAATTTGTTCCCTGCTTCGATTGACCACAAATTCGATGTTCTTAACCAATCTGTGGTTTTTTTGTGTATTAAAAAAATCTGTTCGTCTTTTTAACTTATTATTAAATTGATATGCAAAATCTCTTGATAAATAAAACTTTGGTAGCAAAACAGTTAGCAAAGCTTTTGATTTAGCAAATGTTCATTTGGCTAATGAGAAAGTTTAGAAATGTTAGAAATTTAAGCTAATCTTCCCACTCACTCAGTTAGAATATTGTGGGTGTTGAATGTATAAACTGGTAATTAATTTAAATACTAGATTAAACTTATTCTTATAAATATTTAATGATTTTTTTTTATAATTGATACAACTAATTTTGGTAGCAATTTTTAAACGAGTTTAAAATAAACTGTTTTAGAATTAAATATTTGTCTTTGTGTAAATATTATTTCGAATTTTTATCAAAATTCTAAAACTAAAATTCTACATAACAAATTTAATGTAACGCTCATACATTTTTTATTTTTGTAGTCATTGAGTTTAGAATTTGTAAAAGGTGACCCTTAAACTTTTTTAGAAGACTCTTGAGTAGGGATTAATTCGGCTTACAAAGGAGGTATACCGACCCGGACCCACAGATTTTAATGAACTTTTGATATATTATATAGGAGGAAAAAAATAAGACACTTATTTTTTAGCTGCCCGATATCACGTTAAAGTATTAAAAAGTGGGGTAAAAAATTAATGTGTTATGTACACTCAGAAAAAAGTTACAATTTTCTGAATCAGACTGCGCAGTTTCTGGTATTGAACCTTCGTCAGTGACCCTGTTTTTTGAATAATGTAATATTTGTTATGTTTTTATTTGTTCGATTGCGTCTATATGAAATTTTCTGTGCAATCACTGATCGTGGTATAGATAAACTGATTTCTAATGCCACATGGACTCGCCCTACACGTTAGACAGAGCGCTTTAGCCCACTGATCTATCGCCAGGTCGAGTTTTGTTGTGATTAAAACTAGTTTTATTCAATACACGGTGTTTTTGTTCTTGCATACATAATCTCAGTAAGTACAACTCTAACAACACAACAGTTCTATTTTTATAAATTTACCTCACTCTATGTCCACTGTTTTCCCATATGTTGTAAATGATGCCACATCTATGATATATTCTTTGTATATTCGATAGATGGCGCTTACTATTTCTTAGCAAATTTTTTGCTGAAATTATTTTTTCAGCTATAATTTTAGCTATACTTATTCAGTACTTAACTGCTTTGAACTAATGTTTTACTAAGATTTTACTAATGTTTTACGAATTTATTTTGCTAAAAAAAATTTGCTGATAAGCACATTAGTAGTGTGGATGACAACCAATGCTACATCCAGAGAAAAACAGAAATAAGTTTCATCAAGTTTCAGCCAATGTAACAATTTTATCAGTATTTAAGAAACATTTCATAAAAAACATGGATTATATTGAACATATAATCGTCTCTTAAATATTTTTTCTACACACAAATAATGAAATCTTTACTAATACAAAATACACTTCATATAATTTCATAAATATGATGAAATGGATTTTACTTTTTATGAAATGTTTCATAAATACAATGAAACGTTACATTGGACGAAAATTAATAAAACAAATTTCCATAGAAGTTTAATAAAAAGTTAATTCCATTTTATTTTCACATGATTGTGATCTACTTGGCAAAAGAAAAATTTTGATACCCAAGGTGGACATATTAAGAACATCATTGATTGTAATCCGCCAAATTTTTGGTAAATCGCAAACTAGCACGAATATGAAAAAACAGTATTCTATGAACCTCTTTTAAGTCAAATAGTGATTAAAATATGTTGATGCGATTACAAAATGATTACATTTTTATGCAAAACCCGTTAAAAAATACATATTTTATTGCATGATCCATGCTCGTACGTTCAAAAAACCTTTCAAATGATGTGCATTACTTGTATATTGTATTGGGAAAAAGTGGAAAAATAGACAAAAACCTAATAAATTTAAATTTTACGGTCGGCGTTTTTTAGGAATCGTCATACAACAACCTAAGTAATTTTTTTAAGGGGCACTTCTTTCACTCCATACAAAGTCAGTCACTCTAGTGAACATATATGGATGGCCATATAAAATCATATATGTCCACATTTGCCCATATATGGAAATGTAGGTTAATTTTTCTAGTATGTACGAATATGGATGATCTTATATGATCATATAAAAAACATATATACATGGTCACATATGAACTTTATTAACCGTCCCATTCAAAAAAAAATTTTGGGGATAATTCTTAATTTAAATACTCATAAGGCTAAGAATTTTTGAGAATTTTTTCAGATTTTTCGGAGGTGGTTTAGAGGTCGCGCAAATCGATTTTTTACCAAAAATCGAGTTTTTTGGGCTTTTTTTGAATTTTGCTTGAAAATTGGTAAAAAATCGATATTTCTTCAGCTTCTGAGTCAATATTCTTAAAGAAAATTTTCCGATCTTTAATTTTATGTGCATAAATAATAAGTTTCGGCAATGATTTTGCACATTTTGACAATTTAATAACGGTTTTCCGTAAATTTTCAACAAATATGGAAAATAATGCTTTATAACTTTTAAAATTTGTATAAAGACTGAAAAAACTAATGATGCAGTTTAATAGATTATTAAGTTTTAAATTAATTTGCAGAAAAAAATGAATTTTCTCTCACCGTTCTCGATTTATACCCTTTTAAAGCTTTGTACACATTGTATGAAATGTATAATACTATAAGGTGTGAACTAGGTTTGCATTGGTTTAAACTTTAAATAATTGGATTTAGAAAATGTTTTTACAAATAAAATAATAGTTACTTACCACTCATACATAACAATTATATTAAAAACAAAGAAAAATATATTTGTTATAAATCATTTATTAGAGTTCTTGCGATGCGATGCCCCTGCAGTAAACTCTGAAAGTCTGTTTCAGAAGTTGTGATATTGATATAACTATTAGCCAATGCCACACCACGTTCTGCGACATCATTTACAACTTGCAATTGTTGAACTTTGTGTTTTGCTTCCTGAAATGATTTGTTGTTTTCCCATTTTTCTGGGTCCGTTTGTAAAAAATCAGTAGAAATGTTGCAGGCTTCAAAAAAAAAGTTAGCCTGGCTTTTGTAATAAAACACTGAATTTGTTTTTTTCAATCATGTCTTCTGTTAAATTTCCTTTCACTAATTCGTTGTTATTACTTGGTTTCTAAGCATTAAACGCAAAAATTTTGGTATCTATACGTTCATCAAAAAACGATAAGGCAGCCAACTTCTCGGAAAGGTACCACTGATGACCCAGAAAGGTTTTCAGAGTCTCGCGTGCAACTTTTTCATTAAAGCGTTTGTAATCATACAATTGTTTCAAAGTCTAAGGTCATTGAGAGGAGCGTATCGGGGACACTGGCATAGGTCCCAATTTTTAATATATACTCTTAAAATAAATGAGGTAAACTCCAGCAAGGCATTAATTTTTGAATTTTGAATGAAAGGTTGTAGCTGGTTTCGAAAAATACATATTTTTAGAGAGTATATAATTTTCATCATCCAGCGAGCTCGGTTAATGGCTCCAGGAGATTTTATTGTTGGATGGGGCTCAGGTCTATCAGCCAAAAAAATAAGGCTCAGTTGCAGCATTTCTTTATAATCTTCCCTTGGTTGCATATTATCCAGCTGCCCTTTTACAAAAATTATTAGATCTTTTCGTATGAACTCCGGAATAATTTTTCCAACAATTTCGTGGTTCATGCAATCCGAAAAATATTTTTTATCAATGGATTCCCACCTTTGCTGAAGAGTGACTAACATTTTAATTTGTGGGGATGTAATTTAATCCTCAATATTAAGGGCCTTAAACGCTGATCCAGCAAGTAGTTCCATAATATAATGGCGGCATGCCAAAAATATGAGGTCTTTTTTTAATTTTTGGCGAAGTAAAACGCAAGCCCCAATCCGCCGTCCTGTATTGGAGCTGGTTGTGTCCGCACACATAAATTGGACATTTTCCGTTAGAGTGGTACTACTCCCAGAAGCTTGGAGTCTGAATTACCAGTTACACTAATGGATAGCCGATCATTTTTATTCCTTTTTAAGTCAGGCATTGTTTTCCATCCCAATGTACCGTGTTGTAATTTGAGGCAACAAACGATTTTTTAATTGAGTCTGCCACAATCAGCCGATGCTTTTTACGTTCCCTCCAAATTGAACTCTTTGAGCATGCAGCTTTTGCGTTGCTCTGTCCGGAATCAGAGTAGGAATTCACAATGAGCGAAGCCTTATGGCAACTAATCCCGGTTCTGTCAAGGCTTGCACAAAGCTGGGATTTTTTTTGGCAAAGTGAAAATTTTCTTTGAAAACAATTTTTTTTGATGGTTCATAGACCGAAACGTCAAAATCATCGCTATCAACGCTGCTGATATCCTCCTTTTCAAACGGTTTTGATTTGGTTTTCCGAACTTTATTTGTGGGCTGAGATTTTCCCAATGGTTGACCTATATTGCAGAACGCGCTCATCAAGTCGTTCACGAAGTCCTTTCTTTTCTTAATTTCGAGCTTGGGTTTTCTAGACTAACCCTTACATAACTTTGCCCACTTCGAGTGCAATATTATTATTGCACAGTTCCTGATTTGGATTGCACAGTTCCTGATTTGGATTCCACAAATCTCTGAAACTCTTTGCTATTATTCTGGCGCTTTTGGAAATTGTGCACTTTTCCACTAAATGCAATTTAAAAAATCTTTGCAGTATTTGCATTTTTGTCGGCGGTTTGGCAGTATCAAGGTCATCAATCATTTTGCCCACACACCACACATTCCTTGTATTCGACAAAGGCATATCTATTTTAAAAAAATATTACCCAATATTTTTTGGACTACTTTATGATGATTTCAACTTACCGGAGCAATAAAACTTCAGATTAAAAAAATATTTTTATTAAAAAGACGGGACTTCTTGTAATAATTACAAATTTTTTGAAATAAAACTACTGTTTTTTCACAAAACGTTTTTTTTTGTATTTCTCTGCCAGCTGATCACAAATGCTTATCAGCTGATTTAACAGCGGATGCAAACCAGCCGTATTGTGGTTTGTGAAGTAGCTTAAGCTTTTCCAGAGATTTTACATATATAGTATTGTGACTTGTGTTCTCTAGACCTATAGACTATCTGCCAAAAATAGGGTTGTAGTTCCCCCAAATCCAATAAATCATGAATTTTAGTTCGAGCCATATCAGTGCCACCTAGTGATAACGGCTTTTTGGCTACTTTTTTTGGTGTCCACAACTTGACAGCACTTAAAACTAAGCTTTGACATACAATAAATACATTTTCAAATCTCATAATCTAAAGTTTACAACAAATCGGATACCCAAATCTTATAGTACTAAACATTTCATACAATGGGTGCAAAGCTTTAAAAGGGTATAACTCGAGAACGAGAGAAAATTATATTATTTTTTCTGCTAATTTATTTAATACTTCATAGTCTTTTAAACTGCATCATTAGTTTTTTTAGTCTTCATACAAATTTAAAAAGTTATAAAGCATTCTTTTTCATATTTGTTGAAAATTTACAGAAACTGTTATATAATGTATTAAAATGTGCAAAATCCCTGACGAAACTTATTACTTATGCACATAAAATTAAAGATCGGAAAATTTTCTTTAAGAATATTTACTCAGAAGCCGAAAAATTACCGATTTTTTAGCAATTTTCAAGAATAATTCAATAATAGCCCAAAAAGCTCGATTTTTGGTACAAAATCGGTTTGCGCGACCTCTAAACCACTTCCGAAAAATCTGATAAAATTCTCAAAAATACTTTACCTTATGAGTATCCAAATTAGGAAAGATCTTCCGAGAAAATCCAAATTTTTATTTTTTTTGGGACAACCTAATGTTCACATGCATCCATACATGATTCACATGTGTTCATAAATGATCCCTATATGTTCATATGAGCGATCATATATATTCACGTGCGTGCATTAACGAAAATTGAGGTAATATTTACATATATAATCATACATGTCCATTCATGATAACTTTTGTGCAATGGTATATGAATATGAATGAGTTCATACACGTTCATAAATGGATGCATATATTTTGATTTTTAACAGGTCGGTTATTATAAAAATTTAAGTAATTTAAGAAATTTCAATTTTAAGAAATGTTTTTTTCTTTTTACTTCAATTTCAAAAGTAAAAGTGCAACAATATCATATTTTAGTATATAAATATCTTTAGCTCAAAAATCAGCTACTTTGTAATAATAGATTTAATATAAATTTTCAATTTCATCAAACGTTGCTATTAAATATCACAAAATTGCAAAAAAAAAAAAATATATATATAAAATATTTTTTATAACGTTTATAAAGAAATCATCAAGTGCAACCAGAGGCTATTTTCTTACATTAACAAGCTTTCTATAAGACTTTTACTTTCCGTTTATTTTTCTTTACTTTCTTTTGAAAACATGTAATTTTAGTCAATATAGTTTAAGTTTAATGACAATGGAAGTAACAAAAATAAATGAAGACATTTTTGTTATTTACGTTAGTAACAAAAAAAAAAAAAAAAAAAAAAAAAACTAAGAAAAGAAGCAAAATAAATATCGTTAAAAGTCTAATTAACCCATTAAACACCAACAAATATTTGCTAACAATTTTTATAGAAATTAATTCAATAACCATTTACTTTCCACGCATTTGGGAAAAACCACAAAAGATTTTCCTATGAATCGAACCCTGTTCCCTCTAAACAAGTTACCAACTAACGTGGCGGTGTTATATGATTTATTTATGGGCTAAACAAAATATAATATAAAATACTACAAACTGTAGTATTTTAGGTTCATTACAGATTAAAATAAAAAATTATTTTTTTACAATTTATTACAAACTTGTTGGGTTTCTAGCATATTTATTTACTTTAATGCCAATCAATTTTATTTTAACTTCTAAACAGCATTTAATGGTCTAAAGGCACAAATAGTTATTTATTGTAAAGACCTTCAAATAATATTATTATGTATTAATTTCCAAAAATCATAATTACTTGCCATTTTATACAATTTAATTGAAATTGTTAGTAATTTAGTTTCTGTTAAAGCCATATCAGTTTCATAGAAATATAGAATTAATTTTCAAAAATTAAAGTGAAATCGTTTTATTCAAGGTACTCATAATTTATGTTTTTAACCAATTTACAAAATATCATATTAACACATTTATGTGGTTAACTAAATTATATATTACACAAAATTTAATTTAAAATTTCAATTCCAATAAATAGTTTCTATTTAAATTTAGAAATCGTGTTAATTTAATAAAAAAAAATGGTAATAGGAAAATCACTTAATTAAAAGTGTTATAATAAACAATAACAAAAAACATTAAACAACTATTTTATAACAAGAATAACAACATGTAAAATTATATTCAAAACATTGAGATCATATGGTGATTTGTTTTTTTTAACTACTAATGCCAACTAATACAGTATTAGCTCACGACATTAGAATCACAAACTTAATTTTGTATTTGCTTAGTGCTTTCGAGGTAACGATAGCAAATAAAAATAACTTTTTCATAAAATAAAAAATAACTGTAAAAAATATTACTTGAGCCAGAGTAAACACTAACATTTTTTTATATAAATCGAAAATTTTTGTCTTCAAAGTTTAGTAACGTCATGACCCTAACCACGTGCTGGATTACTAAGAAGACAAGAATGGAGCAAAATTTTGTAAAAGATCTGTCTATTCTGGAGGCTCTAGTTTTTTTTTAAAACTTCGGGTTCTGATGAGATCTTTATCCAGAACGAAATACTAGTATCAACCTAGCTAATATGTTTGATTTGAAAATAACATAAAAATAATCTCGATGTATATAAAAACAAAAAAAACTAATATAACTTTAAAAAATATTACTTGAGCCAGAGTAAACACTAAAAATTTTTGGTCTTCAAAGTTTAGTAACGTCATGATGCTTGTTAGGAAAATACCCTCACCACGTGCTTGATTACTTAGATGACAAGAATGGAGCAAAATTGATGATTTATAGGTGTTTTGTTATAGTTCTGCCTACTATTTAGGCTCTAGCTTTTCTAAAACTTCGGGTTCTGATGAGATCTATAGCCAGATCGAAATACTAGTATCAACCTAGCTAATATGTTTGATTTTCTATATTTTTGTAAATATACGGAGGCTGAAAGCTCGTTATAAATTGAAAATAACATAAAAATAATATCGATGTATACAAAAACAAAAAACAAAAAATGTTTTAATTTTTGTACTAAAAACACAAAAATTGTTTTTTCGGACTTTCTATATATTCATATATTTTAATTAGAGTTTAGTTTAGTTCTTCCTAAAGTCCAACAATCTAATATGATATTGTCCTACACTGATAGAAATTTGTGCGTAGTATTAATGAATTCCTTCATTATTCCAATGAATTTTTTCATAAAAAAGTCCCCAAAGAAACTTTTCATTGAGTCAATGAAAGGTGTTTCATTATATCAATTTTAATGAATGGTTTCATTGACCCAATGAAAATTTCATAAAGTATATGAAATTTTTTTCATTAATCCTAGCCTAATCGTTATGAAAGTTTCACGTGTTTAATGAATAAAATTCATAGTTTGTATGAAATATTTTCGTTGATATTTTATAATTAGCACTTTTTACGATTATTGTAGTATACAGATTACAAATTTTGAAAATAAAATTTTTTTATCCATAAAAAAGAAATATTTTAATTATTGTACATTTTTTAAATTATGTATATTAAGTACTTTAATGATTGAAAAAAATCGTTTAAATATAATTAACAGGCATTAAAATATTAAAAGCTGAACTAAAAAAAACAATTTTAATTTATTTCTGTTTTTATTGTTTTATTTTTAAAAAATTGTTCAACCTTTCTTTACATTTTTTATATTTTGTGTTTAAAGATGATATTTTCTTATATGTCAATACAAAATATGTAATTTTTTATCGATCTGGCTTGGAATTCTGTAGAACGATCGACGATGATAGTCCACTTTTTGTAGTTAGTTACGACCATATTAGATAAAAATGTTAAATATTGTTAACAATGTTGTTAAAAAACATAAAATTATTATCGTTTAGCATAACGTTTTTGTGTAACATCGTCAAAACGATAACAATTTAGGTCTCGTTTTGAACAAAACTATAGTTTTTCTTGGATAATCTGTTCCCTGGAATTTAGGGACCAACTATTCAAATTCGTCAAAAACTGTTAGCTCTAAGCAAGTTTAATAAAAAAAATTATTTATATCAAAGTTTTGGTTAATTCTGTTTAAAAGAAATTTTTCAGTTTTTTTTGTTTCAAAATGATAGTACAAAAAAAAATTTTTTTTCTTATTACAAGTCAAAATTTTTATTGAAAAAAATTTGAAAAGTTTTCATTGATTTAATGAATTTTTTTTATGAAATTATGAAAAAATCATAAAAAATGTTAATGAAAAAAATACCAATATTAATGAATTATCATTCAGTTAATGAAGTTTTTCATTAAACCAATTTTTTTTTTTTTTTTTTTTTTTTTTTTTTTTATAATATATATGTATTTATTGGATCTTTCTTTTAAAGAAAATAACAATAAGTTTTCAAATCTTACAAGCTAACTTATACTAATGGAAACCAGCCAACGCCAGTTACCAGCCCAAATTTTCACTCTGATTTTGTTTATGCTTCATCATGCTAGTGCCAGATCTAGCGTGTCTCTTCTCTTCAGTCGCCTGTGACCATCGCTAGAAAGTATGTTGCGTGCTAGGCTATTAGGGTGCTCTATAAGTTTTTTAACATATTTAAAGCTGATTTCTCTTGCTTCATCGAATACTTTGGGAATGTTGAGATCCTTGTGGAGGTTTGAATTTTTGAAGTACCATGGAGCGCCTGTTATTAATCTTAGGATTTTAGACTGCCGTCTCTGGAGTTTCTCAATATTTGACGCCGAAGCTGTTCCCCAGAGTTGGATGCCGTAGGACCAAATCGGTTTAATTATAGCTTTGTAAATCAGAACTTTGTACTCTAGGCTAAGAGTGGATCTCGAGTTTAAGAGCCACATTAATTGAAGTGTTTTTAGTTTTATTTGGGTTAGTTTTGACTCAATATGTTTGCTCCAAGTTAGTCTACGGTCGAGGTGAATACCTAAGTATTTCACATGGTTTTGTTGGGGTACTACTACGTTGGTTATTTTAATAGGGCTACAATTTTCTTTTCGCAAAGAGAAGGTGACGTGGGCGCATTTCAATGGATTAATTTTTATTTTCCACTCTTCGAGCCAATTTTCCAATTGAGTTATGTGGGCTTGAAGATGGTACGATGACGTTACAGGGCTGGAATGCGTGCTTATGATCGCAGTATCATCAGCAAATGTGAACGTTTTTGTTAGATTATTAGTTGGCATATCTGCAGTGTATAGGAGGTATAAAAATGGGCCCAATATGCTTCCCTGCGGAACACCAGCGCATATTTTTCGACTGCTTGAGAAGTTTCCTTTTGCTTTGATTATGAAAGAACGGTCTGACAAGTAGTTTTCGAGAATCTTATGAGTATTCTGTGGTAAAGTGTGTACAATTTTCCATATCAGTCCATTGTGCCAGACTTTATCGAATGCTTGAGAAATATCTATAAATAGGGCTGAGCAGTAGTGTTTCACTTCAAATGTTTCCCTTATAACGTTGACAATTCGATGTACTTGTTCTATTGTGCTGTGGCTTCTTCGAAATCCAAATTGATGCTGAGGTATAACGCCTTTTTCGTTTGCATATGGAACAATAACATTGAGTAGCAGTTTTTCGTAAACTTTCGATAAAATTGGCAGCAGGCTAATAGGTCTGTATGATGTAGTTTGCGTTAAATCTTTGCCGGGTTTTGGGATCATAATTATTTGGGATTGTTTCCAATTTTGGGGGAAATGCCCTATTCGATTTATGGCATTATATATAAAAATTAGTGTTCTTATAGCACATTCGGGAAGTTCCTTAATCATTTTGGCGGAAATTTTGTCATTTCCTGGTGATTTTTTAACGTCAAGCTCGCTGATAATATTTTTCAATTCTGGGAGTTTGAATTTAATTGGATCCATGGGAAAACTACAAGCAGGTTGTAAGTCGCGTGTTGAACTTAAGGAGGGATTTGGGGTGAACACTTGTTCCAAGTGATCTGCAAATGCATTAGCCTTTTCCTGATAATTTCTAGCCCAGTCGCCGTTAGAAAGTCGGATTGGGGATTCAAATGTTGTGGGACATTTTAGTTGCTGAGTAGCTCGCCAAAGGCTATGATTTGTTTTATCGGTTGGGTCAAGATTCGAAAGATATTCCTTAAGGGAAGATTCTCGGAATTCTTTTAAAGCGGCACGCAATTGTCTGGTGCATGTTGCAAGTTGTTTTTTCAGGGTAGGAGATCTTTGTAACTGCCATTGCCTTCGAATTTCTCTTTTCTGATCAGACGATAAGTCGTATATAGGGATGGCTGATATTTGTTCACGTTTTATGCCTCTCGTGACTCCAAAATCTATTAGGTCGGGGATTTTTTTCCGATCAGTAGGCCAATAAGTTGGATGACTAGACGAAATAACATCAAGTTTAGCAGCCGATACTGCATTAAATAATTGACGACCCCTTGGGGAGATGAGTCTAGAGCCCCAGTGGGTATGAATTGATTTTAATGAAATCGTTTCATTAATACTATGAAGGAAAATTCTATCAGTGTATTAGATTTTATTTGTTGTTTGTCAAAAAGTTTGATAATTTTCATGATAGACAATACAATTGTTTCATAGGCATCACCCAAATCTTTGCTTGTATGCAATTGAAAAGCAACAAATAAAATCTAATATGACAATATCATATAAGAATTTGAGAACTTTTTAATTTTTTTTTTATCATGTATGATATATCTCAGATATACCTTTCGTTTGGTACCCAATTTGTAGATAGTTCCTTTGAAACCGTCATGGCAACATAATAAAATAAAAAATGGGATCAGATTTGACCTCACATTCGATATCCTAAACATGAGATTGAGTACTAAACTAATTTGTTTGTTCCATAGTTTTTTGTACCTTAAAACATATACAAAGTTTTATTAAGATCTGCGGGTTACAACACTGCGTACACAGAAAAAACTAAAAACGAGTTTCAATTAAAAAATTTATTGAATCAATTAATATTTTAATTAATTTTGCACCTATCACGGCAATGATAATATCAATTAAAACTTTAATTGAAAAAACTTTAAAAAATCGAAGAAAAGCTATTTATAACTATCTACAAAAAAATATATGATACAAAAAAAATTTGGTGAAAGATACGTTTGTATGTGTTTTTGATAAAGCTGTGTGTATTTGTGTGTGTTCTTGTTTTGTTTTTAAATTTTAAATGCATTTGTTATTTCATACTGAAACTTTTCTTTTTAACTCTATCGTTTATGAAAAAATAATTTGAGAATTATATCTAAAATAAAATATGTATTTATGTATATATTTAAAAGTTAATTAAAATATTAATTGATTCAATTAATTATTTGTTTATAAACGAATTTAATTCAAATCAAATCTTTAATTAGATATTTTAAGTTGATAATTTTTTCTGTGTAGTTTGCCAATGTTTATATTCCAGCAGTTTTACTAATTTAGATAACTTTGATGACACGTTCCTTTGGGTCAGTTAGGTGACATACGCTTATGGGGTTTTTCCCGGGTATCATCACAATTGTGTCTTAACTGTGTTAATTGGCCCCATCCTATGCCAATGTTAAAGTAACCAGTCTCTTTCGAATAAAAAGTCCGAAGAACGACCGGTTTCTGCACCCAGAAAACATGCTCGATAGTGTCTACCATAGTTGTTGGCAATCGAATGTCTCGGTTGCTGTATCCGAATTTTTTGTTTGGGATAACTAGGGCAAGGAATTTCATGCAAAAGTTTGTTTTTTCTCGATAATCTATAACTGATACAGACTAAAAATTTATCCGAATCATCAAATTTATGTGGGCGTTGTGGTGTAATGGTTAGCGCGTTGGAATCGAACCCGGGACAGATGGTCCCGGGTTCGATTCCCGGTGACGACAACATCAATTTAGAAAAATAATATGTATGAGTTTTCTATCACTTATATGTATCGCTGCGCCCACCTTCGGTGTTCCCATAGCACTTAACCCCACCGAAGTAAAATAATGAATCAGGGCTATGAAACAAAAAGCTTCAATAAATTCGCCAACTCTACATCAGGTGGCGACCAACAACTGTTCTAAGACTTATCATCTCGCGCAATTACAGTGTTGCCATATTTGAAGCCCTTCATCTTTCACCACCTTTCATCTATCCACTATCCCCTTTCCAAAGAAAGCAACACATTAATAATAGGAAGAACTTCCTGAGTGTTGCTTCTCTTTATAAAAAAAAAAACAAAAAATGGCATCGACTTGTAAAGGGTGTTTTTCATAGAGGTATAGAACTTTGAAATGGAATAAAACAAAGAAGATTTTTTAAATTTTACATGAAATTTACTTTATTCGACAGATAATCTTCTGGCATTATAATTTAAATATGACTTCTGTCATATGACCGCCACGACTGGCGCGGACGTAGTCTAATCTGGAGGTCCAATTTTCGATGACTTTTTCCAACATTTGTGGCCGTATATTGGCAATAAATGGGCGAATTTTGTCCTCCAAGTGGTCAATCGTTTCGGGCTTATCGGCGTAGACTAGCGACTTCACATATGCACACAGAAAATAGTACAGCGGAGTTAAATCCCACGATCTTGGAGGCCAATTCACGGGTCCGAAACGTGAAACTATGCGGTTACCAAACGTTTCCTTCAATAAATCAATTGTGGCACGAGCTTTGTGATATGTTGCGCCGTCTGCACATTATAGCTCCTTCACATTATGGTTGTTTAATTGATGAACGAAAATGTCAGTAATCATAGCTATATAGTATAGTACGTACCAATAATTCCCCCAGTCATCACTCCAAATACGGCAGTTTTGTAGAGTGACGTATTCATTTAACCAAAATTGAGCTTCATCGCAAAATTCGCTTATGAAATGGATGTAGGGCGCGATACGTAATTCGAACAGAACCATGATTTTCAAAATAAATTTGTACAATTTTGAAACGTTGTTCAGGCGTCAGTCTATTCATATTGAAATGCCAAACCAAACTAAACATAAATCACTTAAGAGCTAACAAAATGGCCGCCAGTTAAAAAAGTGTTGCCAACTTAAAGTTCTATAGCTGTATAAAAAACACCCTTTAGTTGCATAGTTTGCATATTGTTGTTAAAGGTAAATATTTTTTAATATTTTGATTTTTGTATACATATTTTGGACTTTTTAATGCATATTTCCTTCGTCTTAGTGCATATTTGTGCATATTTTATATTTATTTAATTTTTTTTTAAGTTTGTAACACAAAAAAAAAATTTGGATACATTTTAATATTTTTTATTATTTTAAGCAAACTCATTTTTACATTGTAAAATCTGGCTGAACTGAAGAAAAGCGTAAGATGCTGTTCCTATTGCAAAGATAGATGACAGATTCAAATTTTTCTATATTTTTAAGTGCATATTTTTCGTGTTTTTAGTGCATATTTTTAATTTTTAGCTGCATTTTGTAAGCGGCTATTTTTCATTTTTAGTTGCATGAAGTTCTTGCCCTACACTTAGAATACTATGTAGGTAAAGACCACTGCAAATGTATTTAAAACAAATGAAATTTCACTTAAAGAAATGACGATTTACAGTTCAGTAAATTCCACTAACATTGTCATTTGTTTTTTTAATGTTAAAAAAATTAAACACAATTGTGGTAAAAACTGCAGTAAAAAATAAACAAACCTTTTTTTATTTTAGTTTTTTAAATAAAAAAACAACTGCTTAAAATGAATGTAAAATCATAATACAGTAATTTGATGTGGTTTGTTTTTTAAATGAACTACATATGTAGTCAACAATTAAATTTCTTCTGCAAATGACTGTGTTTTCACTTAAAAACAATGAGTACTGTATTACAACTCAAACAGTGAGTCTGTTTTCTGGGTGTGCCAGCTTTGAACCTATCCCGCCTGTTATCCGGCACCGATCCCTTTGCCCGTAGAACGGTCAAAACATCTTATACTTGGTTTTACAATTCAATTGGTGTCAGCAATGGCCATCACCGTTTTTTTTTTTTAAGATAAATTGTTATATTTTCTCTACCATTCTAATATCACTAACCGATACTGTTTTATAATATTTATAAATTTATTGTACTATTGCTGTTTCTATATCTACAAACACATGTGAGTATGCATAATAGACCTCACCTTAACCAACAACCAACCAACCACCACTCCAGGTGTCAGTTTAACAACGACTCTATTAAAATGAATATTGTATTGTTTTGTTTTATTGCATTGCATTGTTAAATATGTGTTTTTAACTGGGGGTTTTTTTTTTTTTTTCTTTTAAAGTATTATTTTACTTCCAAGTATTTTGCTATTTATTTTTCAAGTGTATGTTAGTGTTGTAAGTTAATTTTTGTGTTGTAAATTTGCAACTATAGCAACAACTTATCAAAATCTAATATAGAAAACTAGTATCCAATTGCAAACAAGAACTCAGTAGTCAACATACAGAGAATAGAAAGAAAACATGTCCAGATCATAGAAACATTTATTAGAATATATACTTCAACTTAATTATCTAGGAGAGGAAATAGCAAACACTAACAGAACAAAACATGTTATTGAGCTACTTAAATTTCACTTGTAATTTTTTTTATTTATTTATTTTTTTATTTCTTAAACTGATTTAATTTATATCAAAGTGTACATGCTGTGATGATGGAAGACATTTTTTCAATTAATTTCTAAGATTTGTTTAATGTTTTCTTCAGGTGTCACAAAGATGTTAAAGAAGTTTAAATTTTTTTTATATTAGATCTGTTGGTTGAATTTGCAATTTTGCTCTCAATAAGTGAATTGAAGAAGAACTTTGGTGCTGAGTTTGAAAATAATTGACAAAGTTATGAATGAACATGTAAAGAGTTCTTGTGCAGTCAAGTCACACAGAAAACAGTTTTGTATTTGCAACCGATTTTTTTGCCAACCGAATTTTTGTGGTTCCACGTTCTATCACTATTATTAAATTTTAATACTATTGTATCAACCGATATTTATTCAAAAATTTCGAATTTTTATTGTATCAATTGAATATTTTATGTTTATGGACTATAGTATTCTATAAATAGATTCACACGCATGCAACAAAATTTATTTTATTAATAAAAAAAAAATGATATGCCTTGAACTGGGCTCGAAACGGTGATCTTCCGTTTATCAGGCAAGTACAAGGTGGCGCAAAAATAACCTTCCGATGTTTTTCGGCTGTAATTTAAATAAAAAAATGAAAAACTTTGATTCTTCTTGTGGATTATTTTTATTTGGTATTTTAATTTTTTTTACATAAAGTCGAGAATATGATGTCATGTAAATGGCCGCCGCCACAGTTGATTGTCATTTGAGCCCTTTTTATGGCATTTTCCATCACTTTGGCCAAAACTTCCGGCGATAGGTCCTCACATTCTTGACGGATATTGTCTTCAAGAGCTGCAAGTGTCTGAGGCTTGTTGACATAAACCCGCGACTTCAAAAAGCCCCACAAAAAGAAGTCTGGAGCGGTCAAATCAGGCGATCTTGCTGGCCAGTGAAATCGCCAAAACGGGAGATTAGGCGCCCGGGAAATGCATCCTTCAGCATATCGGTTGTGGCACGTGCAGTGTGTGCCGTTGCACCGTCCTGTTGGAACCACATGTTTTCCAATCCCAATTCATCAAGTTGCGGCAAAAAGAACTCGTTGATCATTGCTCTGTAGCGCTCACCATTCACAGTAACCGTTTGGCCCGCGACGTCTTCGAAGAAAAAAGGTCCGATGACTCCTCCAGCGAAAACAGCACACCATACAGTGACTTTGAGCGGGTGTAATGGCTCTTCGTGGGTTACACGCGGATTTTCAGTGCCCCAGAAGCGTAAATTTTGCTTATTTACGTACCCGCTAAGATGGAAATGGGCCTCATCACTCATGATTATTTTTGATGAAAAATGTCAAATAAATAGGTCAAATAAATAGTCACCAATATTCCGCGTTCTGGAGCAGTGTAGCGTAACATTGTTTATTAACGTGTATTTCGCATGTGTTTACTACACAAATGTCGAAACAGAACTGACATTAGGGACCAATCGCAAAATTTATAGCATTTTCTGATAGGAGGATTACTTTTGTCCCACCTTGTACTTTCCCTCTAGCCTAAACCCAACTTAAATATGTTTTTTTTTTAAATTTCAACCTTGAATATTTTCTAGTTTCAAATTTAAATATTTGTCCAAAAATAGATTTGTATGCACAATAGAAATTTGGTTGCTAATTTCAATATTTCACTAGAGTTACCAAAACTATAAAAAAATTTATATTATTTTTTTAATAAAAAATGCTCCTCCGCGAACTGGGCTCGAACCAGCGACCTTCTGCTTATCATGGCAAATACTTTACCTCTAGACTAAACCCAATTGTAAATTGTATTTCCAATTTCAACCTTGTTGACTGTTTTTTTGTTTCGAATTTAAATATGTATGTCTAAAAATAGATTTGTATGTACAACAGAAATTAGGTTGCTGATCTCAATATTTTATAAGAGTTACCAAAACTATAAAAAAATTAATATATTATTTAAAAATTATTTTATTAAAAAAAAATTCTTATTCCGCGAACTGAAATCGAGCCGGTGACCTTCTGCTGGTCAGGCAATTACTTTACCTCTAGCCCACACCCAATTTGAATTTGTATTTTCAAATTTCTACTTTGAATATTTTTTTTTCTTTCAAGTTTAAATATGAGTGTCTAAAAATAGATTTGTATGTACAACAGAAATTGGGTTGCTAATCTTAATATTTTATTAGAGTTACCATAACTAATAAAAAACGTTTATGTTATTTTAAAATTGGTACCGAAAACTTATATTTCAGATAGAGTGATTGTTTTTTTGCAGACGAAACTAATATTCGATTTTAACTGCAAATATTTTATTCAAGGGATAAAATCTCCGATAAGTAATTGGTTGTTGGTATGAAAGGTAATATAGAAGATAATATTTTTTTAATATTGATTAGGAAAACCAATAATTTGAATGATGTGACTGTGTGTTGGTTAATTTTATATATTTTCTGTTTACAATATAGTTTAATTATTTTGATGATGAATTTTAAGTACTTACAATTAAAATTATTGAATAATGATTAAATTTTGTTGGTTACAATGGAATTCCAACCAATTTATTCTCAGTGTGTAGTATTCAGAATTCGGATCAACACTTTTGTTTTGTGCACATCTTCACTAGGATGTCTTTTAGTCACTACCGTTTACAGTTTCTGCAAATTTTGTAATCTCAGGTTTTTATTTCCGTTTTTCAGTTTTTAAAAAATACAAAAAGCAGTTAAGTTTGTAAAGTCATATTTCCTAAAGTTCAAATCTTTTAGCATATTTTACATTTTTAAAAAAATTAAAAATGCGAATAAAACCGCGAGTTTACACAATATAAAGAAACTGTAGACGATAGTGAGTATTAGACATCCCAGAGTATACGTTTGCCAAATTTTAACAAAATCAAAGGGGTAGAGGCCAAAAAATCACAGTTTTTAAACGTTTTCTGTTAGAATGGACGATATATTTATTTGGCTATAGCCAAATTTTGGGCACATTAACACGAGTTGTGCAATGTTGTATTATTAACGAAAAATATTATTTTGGGTCGTTTTGTAAAAAAAACTTCACCCACCAAATTAATTTTCTTAATCATTACAAAAAAAGGTTTTTTTTTAAAGTTATTTAATTTCAAATCATATAATGGTTTAAATTAAATCAAATTTTAGTAAAATTAAAATTACAAAAAAAAAAAAAAATTTTTGAATTTTTTCGCGGCTGGCGGGAAACTTTTTCTACACCCCTAATTGTTAATTAGAATTCTTTTTTTGTGGACATATATCAAATAAAATGAAAATATTATATTTTTTATTAAAAACAATACAAATTAAAAACTTTATCGCTGTTGGTTGGTTAACGTTTTTTTTTGACGTCAGTGAAAAACTAAAAAAAACGTATTTCTTCAAAGTTTTTTTGTTTTTTATTCAACTATACTATGTCAATTTTGATATTTGGAAAATAATTTAAAAATCTATAGACCTAGTGTACAATGTATTGTACAATGTATTGTACAATGGTAGTGAAAGGGATAAACAAACAATATTTTGTTGTTAACCACGTTAAAAAACTGCCCAAAGACTTACAACATCAACTCAAAGTCTAAATTTATAATTTTGTTTATTATGATTTTTTTTTAAGTTTTTGATTTTAGTTTTTTTATTTTAAAAATTCAGTTTTAGGTTAATACTAAACTGGTTAATATTTTTGGATTGGGCATAATTTAAGACAAAATTTAAAATTAAGACAAAATCTGAACTCATGCTCCTGATAGTCCATTGATTTTTTAGCTTTAGTACTATATTTTTCCGATTGGTAGAGCAGCACAAAATTAATTTTTTGTCATAGGTCGAAGTCTTTGCAAAGTTTCTTCAAAAAAGCTTCAGCGGCTTAAGTTCGGTCGCCAAGTGTTAAAATAGATGAAGCGGAAAATAAACTTGATGACTGTTGACAGTTTTGACATTTTCATGCAACAACACGAAAAAAACGGAAGGTCCACTCTAGCGAACAGGCCACATTAGCGAACATTCCATCAATAAACTTTTACATTAACTAATACTAACACTTTACAAAATGCACTTTCTGTATTTGCAAAAGAACGAACGAATAACAGAGCAAAAGAAAACAACCGACCGGCTTAAGATAATGCAAAATTTTAAATGCATTTTTAGACGTTCTATCCCATTGTGCAGGTAGGTATATATCAGTTTGTCAAATGTTTGAAATTCTTTTAAAAAAATTCTGGGACCCCATAAACTATATATTCTTGATCATCATGAACAGAGAGGTCGATATAGCCATGTCCGTCTGTCTGTGGAAACGGCAAATACTCCGACAATACAGAAGAGGTGTTGCTAATTTTCAACCAAATTGTTTGGTGATATCATGGGCAGTTTTTTAGTGAAAATTATCAAAATCGGTTATATATTTAATAAACAACTGGATCCTAATTTTTGTCTAACCCTAGTTTTTTTCCTTAGTTCAAAGTAATTGCTCTGGTGAAATTGCATGGCTTATTTTTATTCTAGGTGATAATGTGAAGGAGGCGTTAATATTAATTTGAAGAGGTATTAGTTAAAATTCACGTCATCTATTTTTTTATATTTTATAAATAAAATAAAATAATTTTTAATAAAGTAACAAAAAGAACAGCATATTTGATCTAAATATATGGGACAACTTATTAAACTATCTAGGGATTCTTATGAAATAGAATGGATAATTTTATTACGATTTTCTCCTTAATTTATCATAAATAAAAGAGGTAGAATTACCAAGTTTTTGTAGTTAAATGTCATTATATTTTTGTACAAATCATTTTCCTAAGTTGATTGACAAATTTTACTGAAATTAGTTATTAGTTAAAATGCACTTACTATACTTGGTAATATTATACCTCAATTTTGATAAACGTGTCCCTAATTTTATTTTTGCGTGTAGTTGAAATGCTCCTACTATACTTGTTAATATTATACCCTTTTTTAATAAACGTTACCCTAGAATTTTTTTGTGTGTATAAAACAAAAAAAATCCCGTTTTTTATACATATATTCTTTGACATACTAATTTGTATTTTTATTTATATTACTATTGCGTACTGAAGGGCATTTTAAAATTTTCCACTTAACTATACCCATTCAATAATTTCTCTCTTAATCAGTGATGTTTGCTTATCAAAACAAAAACTCTCAACTCTCAATCAGTGATGTTTGCTGATCATAACAAATCGCCAATATGAATTTAAGTATAACAGTAATAACAACAACAACAAATACTTCTTTATTGGTTTTAGTACATTTGTTGTTCTTTTTACTTTTCATTCTATTATTACTTAATTTTTATAAAGTGCAGACGTCGCGGTAGTAGTGTTTCTAATAAAATTCAATTATTTTGTGTTAAAATTTAATAAAATTAAAATATTTTTTTATAAAAATGCAATTCAATTGTAGCTTAATAGTTTTCGATAAAAAAAATCCTTAAATTTTTAAAAAATAACAAGAGAAAAAATAAAGTGTTGATTTGAAATAAAGAAAGAAAAAATAAAAATCATGAGCCGGTCGGTTGTTTTCTTTTGTACTGCAGTTCGTTCGTTATAGAAATGAGAATAGGTAATGCAAAATGTTATTAGTGTTATTTGTGTTATTAGTGTTTTAATAGTAAATGTTGAATATAACTAAAAATTATATGCATATTTTATTTGTTACCATTACACGTTTTTTCTAAATGTCAAAAACATAAACCAAATAGTGAATAAAGAAGGTAAGTTGAAATGTTTAATTTTTTCGGATAGGCGGCACATAGTCGAATTTCCATCTAGCACAATACTTTTTTCGTTGCATGCAATAAAAAAGACATACTTTGTTGTAAAAAAGTGCAACCTTAATAAATTTTTTTTTAAATAATAATAATAAAAAAATTTTTAATAAATTTTTTTTTCTATACCTTTTGCAACTGTAATTCAGAAAATATCAATTAAAACTTAGAAAATATCAATTTGAGTTAAAAAAATATCAATTGGAGAATACAAAATATCAATTGGAATCTAGAAAATATCAATTATAATTCATAAATTCCATTTGAAATTCAGAAAACGTGGATTGCATTTCAGAATTTCGATTTGAGATTTAGAAAACATCAATTGAAATTCAGATTTTCTATTTGAAATTCAGAAAATATCAATTGAAATTCAGAAATTTCATTTGACATTCAGAAAATACTAATTGAAATGCAGAAATACTAAATGACATTCAGAATACATCAATTGATATTTAGAAAATATCATTTGATATTCAGAAAATATCAATTGAAATTTAGAAAATATTATTTGAAATTCAGAAAATATTAAATGAAATTTATATGAAATGTTTTATGAATTTCAATTGCTGTATTCTAAATTTTAAATGTTATTTTCTGAATTTAAATTGATATTTTCTAAATTTCAATTAGTATTTTCTGAATTACAATGGATGAATTTTTGAATTCCAATTGATATTTTCTGAATATCAAATTGTGTATTCTGAATTTCAATTGATATTTTCTGAATTTTAAATGGAAATTCTAAATTTAAATTGATTCTTTTTTGAGTTTCAAATGGAAATTCTAAATTTTAATTGATATTTTCTAAATTACAATTGCAAATGGTGTAGTGCAATATCATAAAATTCGGAAAAAAAATTCTTTTAAGGGGGTTACTATCTTTGGATTTATTTATTTTGCTATTTTTATTTCATTTCTTAATACTTTTCCCTACATTTCAGAAAACATCGAGTGCATTTCAGAATTTCGATTTGAAATTTAGAAAACATCAATTGAAATTCAGATTTTCTATTTGAAATTCAGAAAATGTCAATTGAAATTCAGAAAATATTATTTGAAATTCAGAAAATGTTAAATGAAATTTATATGAAATGTTTTCTGAATTGCAATTGCTGTATCCTAAATTTCAAATGTTATTTTCTGAATTTAAGTTGACATTTTCTGAATTTCAATTAATAGTTTTTGAATTACAATGGATGAGTTTTTGAATTCCCATTGATATTTTCTGAATATCAAATTATGTTTTTTGAATTACAATTGATATTTTCTGAATTTCAAGTGGAAATTCTAAATTTAAATTGATATTTTTTTGAATTTCAAATGGAAATTATTAATTTCAATTGATATTTTCTGAATTACAATTGCAAATGGTGTAGTGCAATGTCTTAAAATTCGGGGCTTACTATCTTTGGATTTATTTATTTTGTTATTTTTATTTAATTTCTCGATAGTTTTTCTCTACATACTGTAAAAATTTTTGCGAAAAATTCGCCACAATAAAAAAGTTACAGCTTGTTAAACAAACTCCTTGCCCTATATTTTACACAATATTTATTTTAAATGCCTTTTTTCTAAAACAAGATATTAAACATCGGGTGCCACTATGCAGCCTTAACGGATGGACCGATTTTCAATTGGTTTTTTCTGTTTCATAGAGTACTAAAAAAAAACCCCTTTCGTGGACCCATTTTAAAATTTTTGCTAGTTTTTTTTTTTTAATTAAAAAGACAATTTTGATGGCCATTTTTAAAAATTTTGAGTTGACTTCGTACCATTTAAATGCAAATCAATAAATTTAAATACTAGGTAATATATTCGTGTGTAAAAAAATAAGAATTTTTTTCTCAGATTAGTACCTATGGTTCCACTGTGCACAGTGTTTTTTCCCATTTAGAAAAATCAAAAAAAATTGTCTTCTTTTTAAACGAACTTGATTTTTTTTTGATATTCACTAAAATAACTTAATCCTGTAAAAAGTATCCGTTGTGATATATTGTCACAAGGGGTCGCTAAAGTCCCAACATTTTTAACGTAATTTGTAATAAGAAAAAGTGAATTTTTTAAGTTTTACTAAATAAATTGCCAAACATTGATTTTTTAAGATAAGTATTGATTTTTTCGTTTTTTATTTTAAGATATATTTGCAATATAAAAATATTGATTTTGAAAAAAACTTTGTAGTACATATCGTATATCTAGGGAGCTTTGAAATACAACATTTTTTTGTTGGATGCTTCAAAAATTGTAGTAAGGACAGCAATTTCTGGAATAGTAACTCTAACTTGTACCTAAACGCTCCGATTTTGATGAAATTAGCATATGTGATAAAGATAAAAAATCTAACATCGACCTGTCTCGGCTTATCGGCCATCTAGGGATTTTAATGGGACAAAGCAGGTTAAAAAATTTGCCTTTTTCCGTTTTTTTTTTCTTGCTTTTTAATGTAATTGAAGCAAAGGAACCATATGCCAAGGCGTTATCGTTGGAAATGGATTTTGTGGCCTTTTATGTGGTTAATTTTTTTTTTGGTACTTTATGTTTTTTTAAATTTTTTGTGTTAAAAAATGTATAATTTATTGTGTATTTCATATGGAGAACATACCGATATGGCTGCCGAATTCACATATTTGTTTCCGTGATAAATTTAAGCGGACACGTATTTTCAATATTCCTGCCATTTTAGGTTTACAAGATTTTCCCGGAAACACCTTTTGTTGTACTTTTTTTTAAAGAGTTTCTTTGTTAAACATAGAATATTATGTAGGTAAAGACCACTGCAAATGTAGTTGAAAACAAAAGAAATTTCACTTAAAGAAAGGACGACTTACATATCATTGAATTCAACTAACAGTGTCATTTGTTTTTTAATGTTCAAAAAATTACTAACAATTGTAGTTAAAATTAACCACAGGTTAGTAAAAAATAAACAATTATTTATTATTATTTTTTTTTTAAATAACAAAAAACTACTGTCAAAAATTAATGTAAAACCATAAAGCAGTCATTTGATGTGGTTTGTTTTTTTAAATGAACTACAAGGTTAGTAAAAAATTTAATTTGTTCTACGAATGAGTGACATTTACATTAAAAATAAAGAAACTGTATTACAACCCAAACAACTACATAATTTTAAAGCAGAAGTTCCCTAAGTGCAGATAATGTGCATATTAAAATTAATAAATTTGACAATGCATTAACGTTGTGATATTTATCGTATTACTTATTTCTACATCAGATTATGTATTTTTTTTTAAAGCTTTTCAATGATATATAACATGATACACATTGTACGTACAGAAGTGCGTAAAAAGGGAATATAAGTTATTTGAATTAAGATCCTTTACAAAAAAGTACCAAGAGTACTTTAACATATTTGTATGTCATGGCCATTTTTTTTTTTTGATCATAGGCAATATATATATAAAGAATTTTCTCTTGAATAGTTGATTAATATTTAATTTAAATATGTTTTAATATTTTCAGGTTATAGAAAGCTCCCGTACATATATCATTTTTTTTTTAATTTGAGTGGTTTGATCATTGAAAATAAATTTAAAAAAACATTATACAATGATAGATGATTCCAATAACATTACTCGTTATGAATGTGTTACTCCTTCGTTATTATTGATTATTCGTGTAAATAATGTTAATAATTTTTTAACATCACAACAACACACATAGTATAACATGCCTTCTTTTATTGAAATATAAGAGATTTGCAAATTATTGATCTTTTTTTCATATTTAAGGCATAGAGTTGCCACATAATTTGTTGCTAATGTACCCATTTTACCATATAAATTATAAAACAATTTTTGAATACTCATTTTAAACAGATAAAAAATATTTTTTTTAATAAAAAAATAAATGCTTAGACATTCATTTAAGAACTTAAAAATAATGAAGACAACATGTGTTTTTTAAAACCAAATTTAATTAATTCAACAGATGATTTACAATAATGTTACTCTGTAAAAAAATGGTTAATGCATAAAAATTTCGTACACCAGGTACATTTAATTGAAGTTAAGATGTTGCCTGAAGAGCATGCGTTATTAATGATTCCAAAACAAAACTCTTTTGGAGTAATGTAAGATTTGAGTTTTAAATATACAAAACATACTTATTAGTTAATATCTCAATTTATATACTATTCAAGAGAAACATTTTAATATATTGCCTATGATCAAAAAAAAAAAAGGGCCTTGCCAAGCAAACAAACATGTTAAAGTAGTATCAAAGTGCTCTTGGTACTATTTTGTAAAGGAGCTTAATTCAAATAACTTATATTTTCTTTTTATGCACTTATGGACGTACAATGTACATCATGTTATATATCATTAAAAAATACATAATCTGATTTAAGGCAGAATTAGTTTGTACGTTCTGTTCTGTTACGAATCAGCTGTTTTGTTTCTGTTCAATTAAAAGTCTATATGTGTGGTTAGTTTTCACTTTTTCGTTCTGTTCTGTTGCGGACAATTCAATTGAAAATAGAATTCAACGTTAAGTGACAGCCTAAAGTGCGTATGTATTGGTTTGTTGTGAAATTTTTTTTTCAATATTTGAATCAGGAATGATAAAGTTGGTACTATAGTACTTTTTATGGTACTATTTGAACCTCAAATGTACCATGATACTCCTATGACTCTTTAGTACGATTTACAAATTTTTCTATGTAGGAATTTCTTGGTCCCTTTAAAATTCAATTATTATTAATTCGATTTGCAGTCCTATATGAACAATGAATTAATTTGGAACCAAATGCTGTGAATTCAATCACATGATTTCACTGAGTGCGACTGATTACAGGTGATTATATTAGAGTTTTAATAACCGATTAAACCAATTATTGAATTCAATCACCAAGGGTTATAATTATTATTAACTAATTTTGATTTTCAAAAAAATAAATAATAAAAATCTTATAAAAATGTGAAATTGACTATTAGCTGCGTGTTTTTAAAATCGAATGAGTTCCGAACAAATTTGTTTGCTACCAATCACAAGGATTGAATTCGCAAAAAACTGTGAGAAACGTAATTCAATACAGCAAAAATTAATAGGACGTTCAAAAAATATTAAAAATTTGGTGAATTTAAGAAAAAATCTCAAAATTTTAATAATTTTTTAAATCAAAATCAGCTAATTTTCTTAGTACGCACTGCTCGTTTTTACATAGCTTTATGTAAATTTTTCCGAAAAGTTTGGTATTGAAAATGAGCAAAATCGGTCCAGCGGTTCAAAAGTAATTAGTGACAATGTAAATTTTTCATACAAATTGGTGTATAATGCACTGTATATTATTAGAATTCATTGTAGTGTGTGATGTTTAAAATATAACGTCATATTTTTCCACCAGACGCTAAGAGGTGAATAATATTTAAAATTCACCGCAAATTTTTTTCTCCACAAAAAAAAAAATTTTTCACCTCAAAAATAGTTTTGTTACCTCAAAAATGTTTTTCACGACACAATTTATTTTTTTACAGCCAAAAAAGTTTTAAACCTCAAAATTTTGTTTTCACATCTTAACATATTTTTTTTTTTATAATATATTTTTGTTGTTTCATTTGTAATTGTTCATTTGGAGGGTACAAAGATTTGTTCGTTAATTTATATTTAAATTTTTTTTTTTACTTTTGATGCCGAAAAAAGTACTATTTTATATGCAGGTTGGTACTATTTTAAAATCGCATTTATCATCCCTGATTTAAATGTTTTTGGTTGGAGTTTCTTTTACTTTTGAAAACAGCTGATTCCTTTCACAGAAAAAGTAATTACAAAATATTACCTACAGAACAGAACGGCAACAGAAAGTAAAAACTAATGAGGCCTTTAGAAATAAGTAATACATTTCATATAAAAAAATTAAGTATAACAATTTTTTTTACTTTTTGTAGAATTTAAGAATGTCTCAGCGTTAATGCATTGTCAAAACTATGAAATTTGATACGCATATTGTCTATGTTTAACACAGAAACTCTAAAAAAAGTTCAAAAAAGATGTTGCCGGGAAAATCTTGTAAAACATAAAATGGCAGGAATATTGAAAAACCAAAAAATATATGTCGGCTTAAATTTAACAGGAAAAAAAAAATATGTGAATTTGGCAGCCATATCGGTAAATTCTAAATATGAAATTCTCTAAAAATTATACATTTTTTAACACAAAAAATTTAAAAAAGCAAAAAGGTACCAAAAATGTGCACCATAAAAAATCCCTTTCCTACGATACCACATTTGCATATGGTTCCTTTGCTTCAAATGCATTAAAAAGCTAAATAAAAACGAAAAAAATTCCATTTTTGAACCTGGTTTATACCCATAAAAATAACGAGATGTCTTATAAGCCCAGACAGGTCGATCTTCGATTTTTTTTCTTTATCACATATCCAAATTTCATCAAAATAAGAGTGTTTAGGTTAGAGTACTTTCCTTGTAAGGCATCCGGAAACATTTTGTAATTTTAGGAATTTTTTACTGCCTACTTTTTAAGCGTTATATTTTGCACAGAAATGTAGGAAGTTCCTCTTTTTTCTATTTTATTTACAATATAATGGCAAATAGAGTTTCTAAAAAGTTTGTTATCCAAAAAATCTGATTTATGAAATCTGGTTTCGAACAGCTGTTTCGGTTATTTATTGTTTATTCGTGGTATTCCAATCTTTTTTTTACGGGGAAAAAAATCTGTTAATCTCCATGAAAAATTCTATTAAATAATCATTCAACAATGAAATTTGTAAATTCAAACACCCTTATTTTCAAATTTAAATTTATAATTTTTTTTTTAAATGTTTGTAAATTATTTTTTTTTATATAAAAATTCTTTTAAACAAAAATTCTAAATTACAAGAAAATCAACAAAAGCGTGTTTGTATTTACAATTGCCTATTGTTGGTGCCAATTTAAATATTTTTTGTATTTATAAAAATACTCTACGAGACGTGTTTGATATTACAAACAGTATTTCGTAATTTATTTTAGTGCAATTTTAAAAATGTTTTCAGTTATTTTTTATAACAAATTATTAAAAAGTGATTTGTTTTTTTTAAACTGAACTATTTTTAAAACATAGACAAATATTAATCGAGAATTTTAGATTTTCAACTTGAACTCGTCATAGAGAATTTTTTTTTATATGTTGTAAGGGAATGTTCGCTAATATGGCCTTACATCTTTGTTTTTTGTTACACACTGAGAAATAAAGTGCCAACCGAATTGAAAAGTGTATTTTATTGGTAACAACTTATAAATTCAGTTAGTGAAACATTATTTATATTAGAATTCTAAATGCTTTTGCTGTTGCAACTAAACTTTAGTTAAATTAACCGAACTTTATTTTGAAAACTAATGTTGAGTTGTTCCAACCGACTGAACTTCGTAATAATCGAATTTGAGTCGAAGTAACCGAATAACAGTTGGCAAACAGCTAAATTTTTCTCTGTGTGTATACACTCAGAGGAAAGGCTTTCTATCATATTTATGAAAACTATTATAAATATGATGAAAGATTCATTGATTTTCGCCCAATGTAACTGCTTCATAAATATTTATGAAACTGCTTCATAAATATATTGTTAAATATTGCGTTTCGGAATTCCACCCGGAAATGTCTCCTTTTAATTTGCCTGTTTTGCCCCTGAACTAAAATTATTGATGATATTTTTCTATGAAATGATGAAGAACTTTCATGAAAAGGTATTTATGAAATATGTTATCATATTTATGAAAGCTTCATAAATATGATAATGTTTCATCGATTTTTGTAAAATTAAACCTTTTCCCTAAGTTTATAAAAAACTAAGTGTAATATTCCAAATACAGCAACTTATAGGTAACTCTCTAGGCATTCTTTCTTGGCTATAAATCGTTTTCTTTTGGCATCTTAAAATGTCCACATTAGCAAACATTTTCGCTAAAGTGGACCTAAATTAAAAAAACTATCCAAAAGCGTATAAAACTGTTAGTGCATAATGTAAAATCGACAAAAATTTGTTTTTGAATTTTAATTTATTTAAATTATGTTAATTTTTTTTGTTTTTTTTTGCACATAATCCATTTCAGCGACCCTATAGTCCACTTCAAAAAATCTGAAAAAATTATCAAGAATCTTTTCAGCCATAAGTATTCATATTCCGCTCCAAGAGTTGCAAAAATCCAAGAATGCTAATATTTTTAATTGCGGTAAACAAAAGACATTTTTTATTGTTGTGGACCATGTTAAAAAATTTTCCAAAATAGACAATAATATTTAAAGTAATGCGGAAAATATTTAAAAAAGCTTAAACTTTGAAACCTTATAAAAAACATAAAAACATAAGAAAATATATCAACGGTCCACCTTAGCGAACAAACAGGGTATAACATTAGCAACCATTATGAAAAGAAAAACATGTGTATTAGGGTTATAACTTTTTTTCTGAAAAATGTTTACACGTGGTTGGAAATATTGTATTAATAAAAAAAACGTTTTTTCGGCGCATACATAAAAACCTCTTGTATAAAGCGAATTTTCTAATAATGAATTTTTAACACAATTTCACCATTAAAGTTGCATTAGTGGATAACGTTATAGCTGTTTTGCAATGTTTTGATAACCATTTTGCAAAACAATGCCAAAAACCTTTATTACCAAAATCGGCGAAACACGTCAAATTTTAAAACATTTGTCCTTTAAACTTGATAGGTATCATAATAGTCGAATTACTTTAAAATTTTAGCGAAATATTAACTTATGTTAATGAAAAAAAAAAAATTGCAAAAACTTCAAAAAGGTTGTCAAGGAATGTTTTTGAAAATCGAAAAAAAAAAATAAAATGGCGTTTCTTTATATTTTTTCTGGACTCTACGCCTAGTGTAAGTAAAATTTCATAATTGCATAAAAAAATCAAAAATTATAACCCTACTGTAATAGTTTTTCATCATTACTGGATTTTAAAGGCAGGGATAAATTTAAATTTAATTTATTTACGACTTTTAATTAAAATAATTTAATATTAATATTAATTTAATATTATATTATATTAATTAATTAATAAATTTTTTGTACAATAGTCTGTAAGATATAAATCAGTAGACTGAATAAATAAATAATGTGCATTCACGTCGAAACTTTTTCAAAGCAGTGGGAGCAGAAAATAAACTTGATGACAGTTGAAAGTGTTTATATTTTCATGCAACAACACGATAAAACGAAAGGCCCACTTTAGAGAAGAAGCCACATTAACGAACTTTCCCTTATAAAAGTTTTTTCAATTGAAATCGGAACAGCTTACTATGCTGAATGAGTTTTACTTCAGAATTGTGTAGAGTTGGTTTTCTCTCAAACTTAAAACACAATATCATTATTTTTCTGGTGAATGAGTAACGTTTTGAGTTTGTTGCGATCATGATTTTATTAAAAAATAAAAAAGTTTCTACTTCAAATTCGAGTGAAATGAAAATAAACTTTAACGCCCGTATGCATAAAAATTCTTAATTCAGCTTTCAAATTTTAGTTATAAAACATTTTAAGCCTTAAAACTGTACACTCAAAAAAGTCAGCAAAAAATTGGCAAAATTTAAGCTCGCTGATTTTATTAGATTCAGCTAAAGTTTTCCTAGCACTTAGTTGATTAGAAAATAAAAATCCTTGTTAAAAGTTAATAAAATGTTTACTAAATATTAGTAGATTGAAAAAAAACTAAAAATAAATTGTAGAAAAATTATACATTAGTAAATTTATTTGCTGAAAATCGCAAAAATTGTTTGTGATTCTTTTAAAAATAATTTACAATAAGTTACAAAATATAAAAATGTTCATACTCCCACATTGACGACATGAGTTAATGTAATATCTGAAAATATATAGAAATAATGAATTACTTATCAACTACTTACAGCAATGGTTGTCTAAATGATGGTAGCTTTTAAATGAAGACAAATAACAAAATATGACATATACTTTGTAATAAGAAAAAGGAAACATAAAAAATTACCTAACGTGTGTACTTATCTTTCGTTCTAGTCTATCTCTACCTGAACGTATATTTGTTTGCAATTTCAAATTGCCAATTTGAACACACTACATTAGTAATCTCTATAAACATTTAGTTTACAAATACACATTTAATATTTTGGGCCGGAATGCAAAAATGTTCGAATCTTAAACTAAAAAGTACTTTTTTGGTCTAACTAGGCCCCAATTACCACACACAGAAAAAAATTATTGTAAAATCAACTAAAACCAGGTTGATTCAACATTTTTTAACAATGATTTTGCTTCATACCCGTTTCATGTTAATTCAACATGATTTTACAATAAAACTAAAATTAAATTATTTCACTTAAAAACAACAAGAAATCATGTTGAATTTACATTGCAATTCCAGTTGAATCAAAGGGATTATGATGTTGAAATTACATTGAGATCCATATATAATCAACATTCTGAAAGGTTAAAACAACATGAATTCCATGTTAAATCGACACGATTTTAATGTTAAATTAACTAGGAAATAATTTTAGATTTATTATGATGGTCCTTTTGAAATAACATGTAAAAATGTTAAAATAACATATAAACATGTTAAAATAACATGAAATTTTATGTTGATAAAAATTAGTTCCTATATTGAAATAACATTTTAGCAATGTTGCTTAAATAAAAACAACTTTTTTTTTATATATTTTTATTTGTTTATAAACACATTTAGAACATATATGTACACTTAACACACATAGTACATATTATATAACATAAATTGAATTCATTTTACAAAGATTGATTTCTAAAATATATTTTACCATTATTAATTGGGAAAAGATTTAAAGGTGGGCTTGTAAATTCATGAAGTTCTTTTAATATTATTGTATCCTTTAATTTGCCTACTACATATGATTGAAAATGATCGTCAAAGTTATGAGTTTCAACTTCATAACAAAGAACATACATTTTAGTGTAAACTTTCACAATATATGAAATTTTGTATAAGCTTAGAAATTCTTTTTTGATTGTATAACATAACAATTATTTTTATAAACTTTTCCAGAGAAAATAATTTTATCATAAAATACAACATTATCAAAACTTATTTTTAAATGTGCAAACACATGTCTCAATTCATGAATAGGTTCAATCATATTATTTTTATTTAATTCAAGAGTATCTGGAACTCCATTTTCATAATCTACAAGAAATTTAGCAAAACTTAATCCAGCTTTTTTACATAACGTTAATGGGACATTTACTCTGGAATTTATATTATTACAATATCTTTTTGTATCTTTATGTTTTGCTTCAAACCTTAAACTCCAAGAAAACTTCGGTGATCCACATTTCTTTATAAAAGTTACATAATGCAGTAAAAAAATGAGCTTTAGGTTTAAAAGATCCTTCATCATCAATGGACATATTATGATTGCTTTTGGCAATCGTTTCAGACAAGGTACCGTCGTCAATATTATACTAAAACAAAGAGATAGAAAAATTTGGTAAGAATCAAATAAATATATCATTAAAAATTTGTTGTCTTTACCTCACTTTTTCTCCAACTAAATAATTTTTCGCGAAAACACGAAGGCCTATAGGTGGTATAGCTTCCTTTATGTCCTCCTTTGATAAGTTCTTCAAGCTTTCAAATGTGATTTCAGCTCCTAAATGATTTATTTTTTGTTAGAAAATTAGAAAAAACGCGTTTAAAACGGCCTTGCCGAATTTTCAAATCCCTCCACAACACTAATGTGACAAAAAACTTAAAACACAAAACAGTTTTGTAAATAGTTTATATACTTACTTGTCAAATAAGGCGTTACTTCAGTTAAGTTAAAAGTTTTCAACAACTCGTCTAATTGGGAACTTTGGATTGTGTTTTGAACAACTGGAATGTTTAATATAATATTACCTTCTTCGTCACTCACGAAATTAATATTTTCTTCTATGGAAATAAAATTTTGCACAACGCTTGATAAATCCATATTATTGTTGTTGGTCGCAGACATAATTATATTAACAAAAATTTAATTCACTTACTGAAACACTGCACTTTATCAAAAAAACACGCACGATACGTATGAAAGCTGTACTACAGAAACATTTTTTGTTATCATGTTGATTTTATATGATCAAAAGTTATTTAATATTTTAAATGGACGAATATTGTTTCAACACGTTGCAATGTTAATTTAAATGTTTTTGTAATGTTAATTTTCCAATGATCAATATTGTTTTTACTAGGTGAAGTGTTAATTTTACATGAAAACATGTAATTTTTACTATAAAAATACAATTTTATAAATTCTACATTGATCAGTGTTATTTTTACTCTGAAGAAGGTTAAATTTAATGTAAACACTTTTGTTTTAACGTGATAAGTGTTAAATCAACTATTGTGAAGGTTAAATTAAAATTTTTAACTATTAATTCAATATGAAACAATGTTAAAATTACATGAAAAGAGTATTTTTCCAGAAATTTAAAATGATTTAAAATCAACATTTTTTCGTGTTGATTTTACATTGGGTTTTTTTTCTGTGTGCATACAAAACCGTTGTCTAACTGTTCGACTAGTCGAACAACGGCCGTAGGCGAGAAACAAATTTATACTACCATACAAAAAATAATTTCCAGGTATCGACAAAAAAAATCATATGTGTAACAAAAAACGCGATTGTAATGTTTATTTTTTTAAATATTTATTATATATATTGTAATTACATGTACTTTTTGTAATTTTCATTACTCTTGCTTCCATTTATGGTAAGCACCAAAACACTTATTTTCGTGGAAAAGGACTTGGCACTTAGAGCACATTTTCTGTGTAGGCTTATGACAAACATTGCAACGCCTGGCATGTTTTTCAGGTTCTGTTATGATTTGGTGATGACCTGACACACGAGGGTGCGGACGAATCTTAAATGATGTATCTTTAGTAATGTCATCGTCGTTGTTCTCGTCAGGCGTTAGTAACAAGTTTGTGGCGAGGTCGATCCGAAATGTCAGCTGAGAATTATATTTACGAACAAGCTTCTTATTTACTAAACAATTTAACTTCCAAGCATTCACAACAGATGACTCTTGAACGGCCAACCAAAGTGGTCAACACCACTACAATTATATATACACCCCTGTTACGGTTTTTAAATCAGAGCGAAAGTGAAAATTTTAGAAGTTTTCTGTGTTCTTGCAATTAAATCAGAACGTTTTCCCTATTTTTTATTCGTTTTAATTCGTGTAAAAAAGCCTGGTCGAAAGTAAAACGAATGCCATTTTTTCTAATAAATTACAATTTAGGGTCAAAAATGGAGCTTAATATTAAAAATTTATAACTTTTTTTTTACTTATTTCTTATTTTATTGTATTTTTTGTTTGTATTGTTTATACTCTAAAAAACTGTTTTAAAAAAAAATATTTTTGTTTTGATATTCTAGAAAACACTCAAACAAATTGACAACAATGTTAGAAGCATTTCTTAAAAGCATTTTACTTTCCATATATATTTTATTTTCCATAAAACCATATGTTTTTGGCACTTCGATAATAATTTTGAAAAAAATTTGAGGTTTCGAAAGCTTTTAGGATTTGAGAACACCAAATTTCAATTACGTGTGATTTCACAAATTCGTTCTAATTGCAAAACGTTCTAAAGTAGGAACATGGGCGATAGTTTATCGGCTATGTGCTAGATATCGAGTCGTTTTCAAATAGCAAACTTTTTTGAAAACGAATCATGTAGAAATTGGTGTTCCTTAAAACGTACGTTTTGGTATATTCGAAGTTTTGTTCGAAAAAAAAATTTTAAATGTCAAAAGCTTGTAAACGTAATTTTAATCAGCTGTTGTATTGGGGTGAATGCAATAACCCCCACTGAAATAACCCCCACCGCCGAAATGAAATAAGCCCCACCAAATTTATAAAAAAATTTAAAGTGGGGCTTATCTCATTTTTGGTGGGCAAAGTTTCATTTTAATACGTGGGGGTTAATTCATTTTCATTGGTGGGGATTAATTCATTTTGGTGGGGTTTAATTCATTTTAATTCTAATATCAATTCTTGGTTTTTGAATTAATTCCTACTTTTACAGTACTAGTTTTATTTGTAAAGGTGATATTAGAAAGTACGAAAAAAGAATACGTTATTTCAATTAAAAAAACACATTTCTTCTTATTAAAAATCCATTCGTGCACATATCACCAGGTTCCTTAGTTGGTAAAAAACTAATAATTTGCCCTTTTACAGAATGTTGACATAAAGGTGTATCCATATTTTAGAAGGACACGATGGGGTCCAATAACACCAACTGAAATAAAACAAAAATGGAAATGAAGTCAAATTCACAGGTTGACTTTATTTCCAACAAAAATTAAAATAAAACCAAGTTGTCGATATTTCCTTTTAAAGAATATCGTGTTATCCAATTTAAATCAATATTCCATTTATTTAATCTCAACGTGAAAAAAAAAAATTTAAAAAAAAATGGAGGAAAAAAACCCCTAAGAACGGCCGCAGGCCGCCACAGAGAAAAACTTAAGCTTGCGAAGCCATATTTAATTATTTGCCTTGTATTGACAAAATGTGCCAACTTTGACCCCTTATATCTTCTTTATTTAAATAATTTATTTATCTAAATAATGTAAAGTGGGGCTTATCTCATTTTCGGTGGGAAAAGTTTCATTTTAATACGTGGGTATTATTTCATTTTAATGCCCACCAAATTTGGTGGGGGCTAATTCATATTCATTGGTGGGGAATAATTCATTTTGGTGGGGATTAATTCATTATGGTGGGCACAAATTCGGTGGGGCTTATTTCATTTTCGGTGGGCACAAATTCAGTGGGGCTTATTTCATTTCGACGGTGGGGGTTATTTCAGTGGGGGTTATTTCATGCACCCGTTGTATTGTATCAAAAAAGAAAAAAAGCTGTAAACAAAAAAATTATACAAAAAATGCCCGGTGTTTTTGTTTTAATGTATGCTTATTTACGGCTGCGTGGGCCAACAAAAAATAAAAAGAAGATGCATAAGGGATGCCTCAGATCCTTTGAGTATTCCAGATAGTAAATTGTTAAGGTTTTTTTTTCAAAACTTGTCGGTGTCCTTTTATCTTTTTTTTTTTTTTTTGCTTGTACACAACACAGAGATGATGCATTCAATTTTCAAAATAGTACTTTTTATCCCCAACAGTACTAAACAAATTAACAAACCAAATCGTCATGAAAATTTATTTATTATTTATTTAAGAGCTTGTTCACAACAACAGTTAAAACTAAAAGCGAAACTGTACACTCTGTATGGGAAATTTTAGCAAAAATTGTATGGGAAAATAGATTTGCTTTAAGCTTTTATTGTGAACAGCATCTAAAACAAAACTTAGCCGATGTTGTTTAAGTGTAAGTGACACCTGCTTTTTTGTAATAGATTTACAAGGGTTTTCTATCGGAAATTTAAAATTTTTTTTGACATTTCGTTTTGTTTTTTAAAATGAAAAAGATTTAGCTTAAAATAGAATTAATTCTCTTATGACGAAGTTTAAGTCAGCAGTCTTTCGGATTTTTGCTATTCATACAAAATGTATGGGGAAATAATTTCGTTATTAGTTTTATGTCTTATTGGGAGTGTTCTCATAAACAAAAATTTGTAAATCAAGTAGTCAAGTGGTCATAAGAGTACCATGGTACTTTTCAAATACTACAACAAAAAGTACTATAGTGCCAACTTTATCATCCCTGACACGACATGCAAATGTTTTTTAAAAACATGTCATTAAAATCTAGGGCTGCCATATTAAATTATTGCAATAATTTTGCAACTAAATCAATAGTTTTTATGTGTTTATTTTTAACAAAACAATTAAAAACATATTTGCTATTTATTTTTAATTTGTTGTTATGTTGTTATTAAATAAAAAAAATGCAAAAAAAACTTGACCTATTAAAGTTTGTGAACTTCGGTAACTCTGGATTTTTCGAACATCATTATAAAAGAAGAAGAAGACTTTAAGTAAATTTGCGATTTGCACAAAAAAAGTGTTATTTTCAAGAAATATTTTTTTAAGTTATTTAAGTGCATGATAAAAAAATTAATTTACATTGTTCATGCTCAGTTCAAAGTGTTTTTGTAAATGTTAGACTAAAACTTTGTTTAAAAAAATGCATTTTATTTCATTGCCACAGATTTATGTAAAAATACATGAAATATTAAGAGATTTTTAAAAGTCTTGTTTTAAATTGAAAAAGCTATTAAAATATTGCTTTTTGACTTAAAGTAAATAAAAAACATTTCAAATTTTTAATATTAATTGTTGTTTTAATTATTTAACAAACCTTACTAGGAAAAAAATCTACATTCTATTTACTTTCGACAAAGTACAACTGCTCGATTTAAAACGAGCAAAAAAATTGCGATATCGGAATCTGGCACACCTTATTTTGTAAGCTCGTTTTACTTTTGCGGTGTCGTTTTCTGTCACACACGTATTTATGTGTTATTATAATTCACATAAATTTTTATTTTTATAACCGCTTTCTGCAATGAAACAATCACTACACGATTAAATCAAAACTGACAAAATTCAAAGAATTTATTTTTTCTGCATAAAATGCTCAACGATAAAACACAATAAAAAAGTTTTGGCCTACGGCCAATGTTCGACTAGTCGAATAGTGAACTTGGCGCGTCTCTAAATATACCTGGGGATTCTTAAACTCGGGAAAAACTTACTGATCGACTATTTTAGACCTTTGCGAACAATAATAAAGTACTATTATAAAATTAAAATTTATATATATTTTCCATTTTATCCAAACTAAAATTGTCTATATGCAAGGTATTTTTCAACCCCTCCTGGAGAGGAGCAGGGGGTGGGGGATAATTGTTATATACTTTTTCTAAAAGACAATTAAATTTCCTTTAATATTGCATAACTTTTTGTGTGTCGGGAACACCTAATCACATAAAAAATGGAGGTGAAGAAAGAGAATTTTGCTGTTCGACTATTCGAACAGCGGCTCAAAATGGGTTAAATTTCTATTCTTTATTTTGACATTAATTTAATTAATATGCAATTACTTTCATAAGCCGGTGACAACATAACATTTAATTAATGTGTAAAACACAGACACAAAAATCTTGCATGGTTGATTTTTATATATCTTACCCCAATTACACTTTCTAGTATCATGTTACTCTTATCTACTACATCTTGACATACCGCGTATATTTTTTAATCTGGTTATTGTCCACACTATTAATGTGCTTATCAGCACAATTTTTTTAGCAAAATAAATTAGTGAAATATTAGTAAAACATTAGTTGAAATCAGTTAAGTGCTGATTAAGTATAACTAAAATTTTAGCTGAGAACATATTTTTAGCAAAAATGTGCTGAAAATTAGTATACTTATTTGCAAGACGTTTTACTAACTTTTTTTTTTAGTGTATTCATAAACGAATAATAGCTTAAAATACCTATTTAATTCTTCTTATTTTAAACGAGCTTAAGATCATTTATTTATTAATTATAATTATTTATTTCAATATTTCTTCTCCACATTGGGTGACTTATTCAGGGAATAATTATAATTATTTATTTCATATATTTCGTCTCCACATTGGAATAATTATTCCCTGAAGAAGTCACCCAATGGGGAGACGAAATATTGGAAATAAATAATTATAATTAATTAATAAATGATCCTAAGCTCGTTTAAAATAAGAAGAATTAAATAAAAGAAGATCAAAGAAAACTTAACATTTTTAAAATACATATTTTAAACCTTGTGTAAAACTTAATATTCGTTTATGAATACAGTTTTAAGGCTAAAGTTTGTGTTTTAACTAAAAAGTATTTGAAATGCTGTTTAATATTTTTATGAATACGGGGGTAATTGTTAAACATTTTGTAGTCCTGAATAAAAATATTGCACTTATACAAATTGAATTGACTTCAAAATGTTTATGAAAATTTACTTTTGGTGTTTCAAGGTTTTGCTTAGCATATATTTGACTTATGGACCTAGATATACGGTTAACAGGAGCGCAAAGCTAAATAAAACACTATCTTGTAGATAATTCTTTCAAAATGTTCAAAATATACTCCAAAACTGGATCGTTTCAAGGTACACTCGGTTTAAAGTACACTATTTTCCCCTAAACACAATTAGTGCAAAATTGCGAAATTAACCTTTAGGGTTTATAGTGATTGTAACGCTTTTGTGAATTAAAAAAAATCAAAACCGACCTAAATATTTGATTCTAGGATATTGAAAATTCATAATAAAGAAAAACTGCGCTGAAAAATTAGAAAAAATGAGAAAATTGTAAAACACAATTTAGTTTATTTTACAAAAGTGTTCGTTGTTTAGATATAAATTTCGTATTTTTAGGCATAGATTACAATAAGTGTGATTAACCGGTTATCGGTTACGGTCTTAGACACTTTAGTGGAAAACTTAAACAAGAGATATTAAAAAAAACTAAAACTGACTGCCAGGCTTAATAAATAATATTCAAATAATCACAGCTGAGACAAATTTTATTGTTAAGGCTAAGCGCGATATATTTTATAACATTTAAATTTAAAGAATAAATATCAGACGTCAATAATACAATTCTAAGAGTAAGAATCCATTGAGTTTCGTACGTATTTATTTTATATTAATCATTGCATTTATATCATAGAGTGTCCTTCTGAACTGGTAAAAAATTCTCAAACGTTCAATGACTCGGTTTGTTTGTTATATATTTGTTGTTTTTGTTGTTGTTGCACTCAGCTACCATAAGTGGAATTTTACACCTTTTTTTTTTGTTATTTTTGCCAGCCAACCACCACTAGTGTAACAAAAGTTCTGTATAAAAAAAAAAAAAACCACAAAATAAAACTTCAACAATTCGTACAAACATGGCATAAAGAAAACCCTTAAAAGGTTTCAATGTTGACTTAAATGCAAAAAAAAAAAAAAAATATACAGAAAAAACTTAAACCTAAAACAAAGAGTTCTATGAATGTGAAAACTATTATACAAACACAACTAGTGCAAAACCATATATGGTTTAGATGCAACAAAACCAACAAATGTAAGATGCTTTAACATTTTGTTGTGTTTTAACTTAAATGCCACAGAATTAACTATAAATTCCCGGTGTAACTTATTAACCAATTTTGGTGTGGTTTTGATTAAGAATTTTTTTGTTTCTATGAATATTTGTTCTTATACAGAAATCTGAAATTAATATGAAAAGAGAGTAACAGGAGTGTGTTCAGCTCATATATTTAAGGAGGTAAAGTTTTTAAAACTTATACGCCATTCAAAGGTTCGGTTAAAGAAATATGTATATGGAAAAATGTACGAAACCGTACACTCAGGGAACTTCTGCTTTAAAACTATGTAGTTGTTTAGGTTGTAATACAGTTTCTTTATTTTTAATGTAAATGTCAGTCATTTGTAAAACAAATTAAATGGTTTGTTCATTTAAAAAAACAAACCACATCAAATTACTGTTTTATGATTTTACATTCATTTTTTACAGTAATTTTTTGTTATTTAAAAAAACAAAAAAAAAATAAATGTTTGTTTATTTTTTACTACACTTAAATAAAAAAGTTAGTAAAGTCAGCAAAATATTTTAGTCAGAAAATTAGTAGATTCAACAAAAGTTTTGCTAACACTTAGTAGATTAGAAATTAAAAAACCCTTGCTATAAATTAATAAAATTTTTGCTGAATATTAGTAGACTGAAAAAAACTCAAAAAAATTGTACACTCAAAAAAAAAAGTTTGTAAAGTCAGCAAAATATTTTGCTGAGTCAGCAAAATTATAGTCAGGAGGGTGCTAGCAAAAAAATTGCTAATGTCAGCAAAATCTTTTGCTGAAAATCAGGGAGCTGATTTTTAGCAACAAAATTAGTAGATTCAGCAAAAGTTTTGAAAAATCCTGGCGTAAAATTAATATAATTTTTGCTGAACATTAATAGACTTGTCCACATTTTACCATTGTTCATTGGTCCAAATTGGAATGATATGGAATGGATCGGAAAACGAGCGGAATCGAAACACTTAACACATTTTTATTATCGAAACGTGTTACGTGGTTACAGTTTTCCAAAATTTTCGGCAGTTGTGCGCTATCTCGCTTAGTTTTCTAGTTACTGGCCATTTTCTAAAATGTCCATTTTTAAAAATGACCTGTATCTTCAAAACTAGGCGAGATGGGACAAAACGGACTAAAATTTCGTTTCACAGGTGTATTTATGCACCCTTATATTATATATAGGCTAGCTCCGGGAGAAATTCTGAGTGATAAATTTTTATAAAACTGATACTCGAATAATAGAAAGCTAGTTCCTCGTTCCATTTTATTTCCCGTATTACAATTCCTATCGATCTACGTCCCATTCGTATGTGAAGCAATTTACAGTTCACTTTTTTGTAAACAAATGCTTTTATGCTCAATTAAATATAATTAGTATTCTTAGGTATTAGTGTGACTTTTTTTGCATAAGGGACAAATGGTAATGCCAAAAAGGTTCATTATAAATAAGTGGTAATGTCATTTTTTGGCATTAGCAATAGTGAACTAATGCTGGCGAAAAGATCCTATGTATGATCTAAAGTCAGTTTCAACAAGTGTCGGAAATTTTTGGAATTACTCATATATAGTTTATGGGGTCTGAGAATGGGATGGATGATCAAAAAAGATAATTATACTGAATATTTGTAATATTGGTAAAAATAGTACTAGCCATGAAATTTGCGAGTGGAACTGGCAAAACACTTGCTTTACTAACAAAACAGTGTTCTTTTCTATTTTTACTTTTGGTAATTTCCAATTGCTTGGGATTTACAAAAATAACAGTGGTTTGCCAGTACAATTTTTTTTTTGTAAGGTTGACAATTTCTACCTGTGTCGTTTCCCGGCGAGGTCATAGATTTATAAATTTTTATGAAACTAGACTACTTGCAGTCTGAAGTTTAACATTAATTTATAAAAAATTGGTTTATATAAAAAGGGTCAAAATGACATTATATTTTTAAAATACCAAAATATCTTCACAATCAACTTCAAATCCCTTCATTAGTATATATTTTTGTAGCAAAAAATTAAGTTAACGTTTGCGCTTGTTTTGCGATACCTCTCAAATGACTTAAGCAATATTTTTCTAAGAAATCTCAGTTTCTAATGGCTTTTTTCACATCCACCGGTAAATGGTTTTCAAATACTGCTTTTCTGAGGAAATTTTACCAAATTTTAATAAAAAAATGTATAACTTTTATTATAATCAAGAGTTTTATGCAACCATGTAATTAAAATAAGTCATATAATATTTCGCGTGTGTGTCTTAAGTCTTTTGTTTTACTCAATTATAATGTATAGTAAACACGCTTGAAAGCCCGATACTTCGTTACCGTTAGTTTTATATATCGAATATATTACGATGGAAAAATTAATTATTTTTTAAGGAATTTGTTTCAATAAATTAGTTTATCTTTTTTAAGTAGATGTTTTTTAAAACCTCATTTATAATAAGATTTTATTAAAACCCAAAAAATATATTCAATAAATTTACCCATACCTCAACCAATTAAAAATATTTTGAATTTCACACTTTGCGCCTAAATCGTTTGAGCTTCTTATTTTTGACTTCCTGTTTTTGTCACTCCCTGTAAACATTTATTTTTTTTTTTATTATTTTCATAATATTTATTTTTCATTACAAGTTCCGGATTATGCGGTGTGCATTAACAAACCAAATTTTAAGATCATTACTTTAGCTGATTTTAGGAGCAGACATTTCTCCAAATAAATCCGTATTTTACACCGTTCTTTTCAAAAGTTCCAAAATAAAACTTATCAGTGAATTAGTCCATACAACAGTAAGCAAATATTTTAAATTTAGATTTCTTACTAGAAGGGTCTAGACATGCCGTCGGTGGAGATACTTTTCACCCCTCCTAGAAGGAATTTCCGAAAATCCCGTCTAAGGGCATTTAAAAACAAACTTATCAAATTTAATTTGTTCGTCGTTTTACCAAAATTTGTTTTACGTTCCTCGTGAAACTTTTAAAATAACCTTAACATATTAACCTTAATCTTAGGACATATTTCAAGGAACATATGATTTAAATTTAAAACTTTTAGCCATTAAACACCCCACACACCAAATTTCAAGTACGTCGCTTAAGCGGTTTTGCCAGGCCTTGGCAGCCAAACACCTATTTGGCCTTCCCCGTTGGAATTCCCGAAAATCACCTAAGGGTATGTCTACTCTGGATCAGGAACCCACATACCATATTTCAAGATCCTTTCTTAAGCGGTCAACGAAGGGATATGTCTGCTTTATACATTGCGTTGTAAAACTATAATTACACATTAATTTCACTAAAATTCGTAAATTTAAAACAAGTTGATGAGTTTAACCGTCATAAAAGTAAAATCAATGAAAAATTAATAATGTTTAACAAAAAAAAAATTTATTTATTTTTTGTTTTACTATTTAAAAACTATAAATTTAAGAAAAATAATTTAAAGCAGCAGTTTTAATAATGCGTTAGGCTTAATTTTTTTTTTTTCAATCGACTCGAAAATTCGAGCAGACATACCGTCTACCAGATTTATTCGAAGTTTTTCCGTTATAGATCTCCACTGATTCTTTTAGATGAAAAAGTCTTTCATATTGACGGTTTTCTCGTATAGTCGACCGGTTTATACTCCGCAAATATTCTCAATGGGGTTTTGATACGAAGAACATGCGGGACATTCAAATACTCTTATATTTTTTGATGATAGCCATTCCATGGCCTGACGGCTTACATGTACTGAGGAATTGTCTGTTTGGAAAATTAATTCTTCTTCGTTGATGTTTCAATAAATGACTAAAATTTCTCTTCCAATACTGTAATGTAATCAGAAGAATTTATTCTGTGCTTGGAAATGCCAAATCACCCATACCGACGAAACAAAAAGCGTCCCAACAGTTAAACAGTCCTACCAACAACAGCTATTATTGACTTAAGCTTGATTCACACGCTATCTATCCCTGTCCACCCAGTATTTTGTAATTTTCAAAAGAGAATCTGAAATAATTTTACAATTCGTATCACCGATAATGGGAAATATTAGATATGGCTGAATAGCGTGTGAATTGTCCCTTATCTTTCTTCACTTGGTATCTAAATTAATTTTAGCGAATTCAAGTCGAGCAGTTATATGGCGGCGTAGTAACCTTGCCACATACATCAGCTTTTGGAGGATAATTCGTTGGGAATCCTTTACGAGCCTACTTATGGTTGATATGGACACATTTACCTTACATTCATCGATTATCTGATTAGGACTCGTCATTGAGTTGCTGGTACAGTTGATTATTTTACGCCAGTCCCGTTTAGAATGCTTTTATTTTCTGTCTGTTTTATTTTTACCATAAGCACTCGGATTATTTGCAAACTTTGGGACAACCACATGTGAACGGTTTATTTTTCTAGCATTTTATTGCAAGTTGATTAAAATTGCATAAAAAACAAAAATAATTCTTTAACCTAAAATACCTCTTAAATTAACTGAAAACACAAGGACTACTGATTCCCCATTATATTAAACCCATTTTGATATTTATTTTTAAACATTGTTTAAATAACCGATGCAAGTAGTAAAAACAACAGAAAGTCATTTTAAACAACATTTAAATATTTAACGTAAACAACGAATTTTTCCTTTGTTTTTGAAATTAAAAATAATTTTTTTTGCAAAACTGAAGACATACACAAGTCAATGTTTGTATGTTTGTTATTTTGGTATGTTTGAATTTGTTGTAAATTCTATGGAAATAATTTTGTATTTAAACAAACAATTTTTATAAAAAAATTTATGGGAATTATTGGAATTTTTTTGTTTGAAAGAGAAAAAATAAAATTCAAAATGTAACTGCCAATATTAAACTACTACCACTAACGAAATAACGTATATTTTGGTAGTTTGTTTTTTAAACTACACTCAAAAAAAAAAGTTTGTAAAGTCAGCAAAAAATTTTGCTGAGTCAGCAAAATTTTAGTCAGGAGGATGCTTGCAAAAAAGTTGATAATTTCAGCAAAATCTTTTGCTGAAAGTCAGCGAGCTGATTTTTAGCAACAAAATTTGTAGATTCAGCAAAAGTTTTGCTAACACTTAGTAGATTAGAAATACAAAAGCCTTGCTAAAAATTAATAAATTTTTTGCTGAATTTTAGTAGACTGAAAAAAACGCAAACAATTTGTAGAAAATTATAATTTAGTTAATTTATTTGCTGAAAATCATAAAACATATTTTTGTGATTCTTTTAAAATTATTTACTATAATAACGAAATATAAAAATTTTCATTTTTCCACATTGACGACATGAATTAATTTAATATCTGAAAATATATAGAAATAAATATATATAACATAACAAAAATTTTCTTTCAATTACTTACATCAATGGTTGTCTAAATGATGCTATCGCAACTGCCGAAGATAATTATAGAAACGAAAAAATAAACAAAAACAAACGAAACGAAAAAAAAACAACCCTTTTTGCAATAAGAAAAAGGAACCATACCTAAGATGTGTGTCTTTGTCTTTCACTTTACTCTGTCTACATTTCTGTATATGTTTGTTTGCAATTTGACCACACATATAAACATTTAGTTTAAATAAATAAATATTTTATTTTGTCTTTTATTTAATTAATAGACAATTATTTTCACAAGCCGGTGACAACGCAAAATTTAAGTTATTTTAATCCTCAATTTTGTTTCATGTATGAAAAAGAGATACAAAAACTTCCATTGTTGATTTTTTTATATGTCTTATTAGAGTTGTACTTTTTAGTATCATTTTCCTCTTCTCTACTACATCTTTCATTCTGCGTATATCTTTCAATCTGGTTGTCGTCCACACTATTAATGTGCTTATCAGCACAATTTTTTTTTAGCAAAATATATTAGTAAAGCATTAGTATAAAACAGTTAAGTGCTGAATAAGTATAACAAAAATTTTAGCTGAAAACACGATTTTAGCAAAAAATTTTGCTAAAAAATAGTATACCTGATTTACAAGACGTTTTAATAACTTTTCTACTAACTTATTTTTTTGGGTGTACCGTTAAAAAAAAGTTGAAAAAATGTTTCTGTGTATTTTAATTGATTCTTCATAAATAAACTTGAATCGGTAACAGAAAAGATATTGTGAGTGTACTCGTGATTAAGGTACCTATATGCAAAATTTCAAGTTCCTCGCTTAAGTGGTTTGGCAAGGCCGCCAAGGGCAAGACTTTTACCCTGAATGCCCCTCCCCGTATTTTTAAAAATCCGCTCTATGCAAATGTTTACTCCTGATTATTAACCCACATACCAAATTTCAAGTTCCTAGCTTCAGCGGTTAGGACAAGTCGCCAAGGGGGAGACTTTTTCTTCCTACTAGCCCATATTTTTCCACGTTTCTGGGAAAAATTCCGAAAAGTACCATACCAGGGAGTATGTTCATATCCGAAAGGATATATATTGAAAATTTCAGCTTTCTATCAAAAGGTGTTTGGTCAGGCCGTCAATGGTAAAACTTTTTTCCTCATAGCTTCTCGGCGTAGGAATTTCCAAAAATCCCTTCTTAGCGAACGTCTATGCTGGAGGATGAACCTCTATGCTAAATTTCCTAGCTCCCGAGATATCGGCTGGACGATGTTAAGTTAGTCAGTCAGTCAGTCAGTCAGTAAGGGCGTAACGTTATTATTTTATATATATATAAAATACTAAAAGTAATTATATTTTATTAATTTGACATAAAATGCCCATGTATTTGTTTACACATTTATTAATTTTGAAAAAAAAAACGTTATTAAATTTTACGATATTCCGGCAAATTAGTTGCAATAACGGCGCGTGCTAAAACAAACAAATAAAGTGTTTTTGTATTTCTAACAAAAAACTTTACTTAACTACAATCTAAGAAAAAATTGTCCGCTTAAACATGTTGCTGATTGTTATCTAAGCGAGCGTTGTCTTTAGTTTTTTTTATAGTACAAACAATTTTTTTTTTTTCAAAAGTTGTCTAAGAGAATTTTTTTTTCATTGTGGTTTATAAGATGCAATGAATTGCTTGTTAGAACAATTGTATTTTGTATTTTTTTCTTAAACGTTCGTTTATTTGAAACTTTGGTAACCATTATGGCGGCAATTTTTATTGTTGTAAATACATTTTTTTTTTGTACAGCAAACATTCATAAAAAATTAAACAATAACATATGGCATAGGTTGTTTTTATTGTAGTTTTTTGTTTTGTTACTAACGAAAGTTATTTATGAGGCCCTTGCACAAAAAAAAAATTAATACATTTTATACAAAAGTTCGACTTGTTGCTTATATATAAAAGCTCTGTCGTGTTTTATTTCTTTAGCTGGTTTATGCGTCATCGAGTGTTAATAATTTATTCTTAATGAAAAAAATATGCAGTTGGTAAAAAAAATTAAATATATCTGTGATAAAGTGTGTGTTTTTTGCCAACACTTAGGGAGATTAAATTGAGGGTGTTTTCTTAAGCTTAATCAACAGTCCTTACTAGAGTTGGACACATAATGAGTTCAAACATTTATTTCCAAAAAAAAAGTTTAAACCATTAAAATATCCAGTAAAAAATTTCCAAAAAGGTAAGGGGTTTTGTAATCAAGAATTTTGGGCAGAACGCATTCCTTACTAGATTACCTACTCGATTCTTTTATCAGGGCGTGAGACTAGAATAATTGATTCTTTAGAATTGATTAGTTTTTTTATCGAAGAACTATTTACTTTATATTTTTAGGAACTATATATATTTTTTAATAAAGAACTAGTTCCATGGTAAGACTACGAAGTACTTACAGAAAAATAAAATAGTTGCCTAGAAAAAATAAGAAGTACTTACATTTAAAAAAATTGTTCATATTAAAAATAATAACTATTTCTTTTAAACCATTTCTAACTACCCTATGGGGAATGGGACCGGTTCTGCGTGTGCCACAGGATCGGTCCCTTCGTGACAGAGACCGGTCCTCTGCTAAACCCTACCCTATATCAACAACTGGCAACTTTAACATTGGCTTGTCATAGGAGGGGGTAATTTGTCCTGCTTTAAACCACATAGTGGCATGCTACAGGACTAACCAAAGATGGGCATACCACAACTGCAAAAGGGCCATATCGTATAAAATGAACGAAAACTAAACAGCTTCCAATGGGTAAAATTCTGGCCAACTGGCTTTTTCGTGTTAATAAGCATTCTGGTTAAGTGGTATGTCCTCCCTTTACCAGTCACGTTATTGGTAATTTTAGGACAATTGACACTGCTTAACCCACTTCAGTATTAAATTATACCAGTCCTGTGATAAGTCCTTCTCTAACCAGTCACTTTTAGGTCAATTGACACATTCCCCATATGGTAGTTACAGTTTAAAAAAAAAAAGAAGTACTTCTAATATTGTTTTTGGAATTAATTGCCTTATGTATTTGAGAAATAGTTCTTTTTTTTAAATTATTAACTCACGTGATTTAAAAAGTAATTACACCTATTTATATTTATTTTTAATTAAAAAAATTTTATTATCTAAATATCACAGAAGTCAACATGATAACTTTTCAAGAACAATTCAAAAAAAAAAAAAAAAAACGATTCAACTAAAACATTAATGACCTGTTCCACGATCTCGAACGAAAACCTAAGCGAACGCAAGCTAGTCACTCGAATTCGAATCAATTTGGGTTTCTCTATTTCGAAAGCTATCGTTCGCCTATACTTACGTGTGTCAATTTTTGTGTTTTACGTATTTACAAATCATAGTGGTGCCATCCCGGATATTTTAAACTTCTATTACAATTTCCTTTAAAAATAGCAAAAATACTACTAAATTGTTTGAAGATAAATACAACACTACTTAACAGTGATCAGCTGTATATGACAAATAAATAAATAAAACAAAAGAAAAATTAATAAATCAAAAGAAGAAAATCAAAAAAGTACACCAGCGTTTTCAGCTGTTCCATTGTGGATTTCATTAAGCTGAAATTTAAAGTTCTTAAAAAACTACAAATATTCGTGTTATTTTGTTATCCATTCTTTTTTTTAAATATTTATAATTTTGTATTATATCATTCATTCCATCAAAGAACATTGAAAAATGAGGATTTTTTTTTAGGTTCTCCGATTTTTTTATATTTTGTACATGTATACTCTATAGTCCCACTTGAAATCTCGAAATTTGTAAAAATCGCGATTTTATGTACGTTTTTAATTTTCATAAATTTGATAAAAATGCTAAAAGTGTTTTATAAAAATATTTTCATTTTATAGAATAAAAAAATATTTTTTTTTTAAATCATTAAAAATAAAAGACATGTTTGTTCCATAAAAATCAGTATTATTATAATTAGTTAATATTCCATATTTTAGTAAACTGTCTTTTTTTTTTTTTTGAAAATCGTAGGGGGGAAGTTTTGAAAAATGCATTAGAAAACTGCATTTGCATTAAGTATGCATTTTTTTTAGCAATGATTTTGTTTAAAAATCCAAATATCGTTTAAATTAATAACATGCGATATACAATTAAAAAGTTATGGCACTTCAAAGTGAAGTGCTTTTAGCATTTTTTTGATATTTATGAGATCTAAAAACGTGCATAAAATCACGAGTTTTTACAAATTTGGAGATCTGAAAAAGGAAATGTACAAATGGGACCATAGATTATTCATGTTAAAAAAATAAACAAATTCAGAGGACCCGTGTTCAGATTTTTTCAATTTTCTAATGGAATGAATGATATATTTTTTTGAAAATATTTTGTTACTCGAAAACAAAAAAGCAAGTGACTGGTTTTGACATTTACGTTCGCACTGTGTTGACAACTCGTTCGAAATAGAGAAACAAAATTTTGTATGAAAACTGTTACGTTTTCATTCGACTTGTACTTCAAGTCATCGTTCGCATAGAAATTTAGTTAGAGAAACCCAAATCAATTTTCTTTCGCTTAGAAAGCGAAAGAAAGCTTTCTTTCGAAATAGAGAAACAGACCATAAAAAAACTACTAAATTTTAAATTCTAAAACGTCCGTACTCAAATCGAAAATTAGCATATGAAAATTAAAATTAGTTTTAATTGAAATTTAGATAACATCAATTGAAATTCAGAAAATTTCATTTAATATTAAAAAAAAAAAACATTTAAAAATTAAATTAAAAATTTCATTTGGAAAAAAATACATTCAAAAAAGTTCGTTGTATTTAAACAATCAGAAAACATTATTTGAGAAATATCTAATTTAAATCCAAGTAATTTAAAATTCAATAATACAGATAATTTTATCGGTAAAAAAACAAAGAAATTTTCTTATTAAATTCATGAAGTTTTTCCTCCGAATATTAAAAAAAAATCTTAATATTAATAAAAGTTTGCTAAATTATATGAAACACGATTTTAAATGAAACTTTTTTATTCAGTGCATACAAATTTTTATACATAAAAAAGTAATTATTTTGCCTATTATATCTGATTTTAAAAAATATTTTACAAAAGTGCTATAAATTGACTTTTACAAAAGTGCTATTAATTGAATTTTGACTCACAATTACGCGTACTTACGAGAGAAAATCGTTATCACGAACACTCACTCAGGATATTTTTCCACTAGCTCACGCTCACTTGAGTAAATACAGCTTTTACTTACTCTTGATTCTAAGTCACCCAAATATAACGATCAAACCTCATTCGGAAAAATAAAATCCTAAAAAGTGAAACATCGAATTGTTATGATAACATGGGTTTGTCATAACTTTGAATTTTTTCCCAAAAGAGAACTATTAAAAATTTAAATTTAAAACAAAAATATGACCTTCGAACATTTTTTTTACACTCACTTAAGATAACGTCAGTAATTTCAACTTTCACTCACAATTTTCTGCTCACGTGCGCATCCCTAATTTATACCTAACCACAGTTTAACAAAATTTTGGCAACATGAAATTTCTGTTTTTAGTATTATTTTCCTACAAATAAAAATTTATTTAAAAAATATATAAGATAAATTCTCTAAAATTGTATAACTGCTTTTTTTCAAAATGAGGAACTGCTTCCAATAAAGTCCTTTTATTAAGAAAAAGTATATGATTACTTCTTGATTACAAAAAGTTATACATATAAGTTAATAACATTGTCATTTTCTTTTAAGTAAATAATTACTTTGTTATTGAGTTTATGTTTTCTGGTTTAAAGTTAAAGAATTGATTACAATACTACTTGCTTTTTTGACTCTATCGTTGTAATGTGTTTGGTATTGCAGTTACTAAATTTGGCAATGAGATATGTAAGCAAGTGTGGGTATCACATTCTTTTTGGAACGTGTAATTTTTGTCTGGGTAATAATATATACAGTGATCAACTTAAATGGATACATGTATGTGCAAATTTGCTTAAAATCGCTGTAAGTCATGAGCCGTTGAACTTATTGGAAATAAAACTATGGTCTAAGAAACTTTATAAAAATGCTTAAAATTGTATTTGAAGTTTGGTACCAGTTCAATAATTTTTTAAATAAAACAGCGTTATTTTCAATTGATCAAAATTAATTGAGTTAAATGTGATTAATTTCTATTATGGGGTACTGTCCGATTGATTCGTACAAAATTTAAAGCGAACCCTCTATTCAAGTACAGATCTGGTGAAAAGTATTCTTAACAATTACATCACTCAAATGAATATAATGTACGAGCGCTGAGTGTCAAATAAAATTATTAAAATATTTGCAATTTTCTGATTTTATCGTCGATTTTTCTGGGTTTTAATAATATAAACTATTAAGTTTTTTGTACAACAGGAACATAATTTTTGGAAATAAATTTGTTGTGTTTTGTTGTCGTGATTATTTTGGACAAATGGAATAAAATTACTAAAAATTATCATTATATGACTCAATGAGTTATTCTAAAGCAAAGACCTAACCACGTGCTTGATTACTAAGAAGACAAGAATGCAGCAAAATTGATTATTAATAGGTTTTTTGTTAAAGTTCTGCCTATTATGGAGGCTCTAACTTTTCTAAAACTTTGGGTTCTGATGAGATCTTTAGCCAGATCGAAATACTAGTATCAACCAAGCTAATATGTTTGATTTGCTTTATTTTTGTAAATATATGGAGGTTGAAAGCTCGTTATAAATTGAAAATAACATAAAAATAATCTCGATGTATATAAAAACAAAAAACTAATATAACTGGCAAAATTTTATAATTTGCTACAACTTTGAAAAAAATTTGTTGTTCTTTCCTACACTCTAGAAATTTGTTGTAAATTCACTACTCTAAAGTCTGTAAGCATCACTAAAAATGACTAATTTTAGACACAAAATGTGTAAAATGTACACATTCTAGACAACAAAAATGTATTTTTAGACACATTTTTATTTATAATTACACTCAATTACTACGCTATGGTGAATGGGACCGGTTCTGCGTGTGCCACAGGATCGGTCCCTTCGTGCCAGAGACCGGTCCTCTGCTAAACCCTACCATATGTAAACAACTGGCAACTTTAACATTGGCTTGTCATAGGAGGGGGTCATTTTTCCTGCTTTAAACCACATAGTGGCATGCCACAGGACTAACCAAATATGTACATACCACAAGACTGTCGCAAAAGGGTCATGTCGTATAAAACAAACGAAAACTGATCAGCTTCCAATGGGCATAACTCTGGTCAACTTGCTTTTTCTTGTTAATAAGCATTCTGGTTAAGTTGTATGTCCTCCCTTTACCAGTCACAGGATTTTTAATTTTAGGACAATTGACACTGATTAACCCGCTTCAGTATTAAATTATACCAGTCCTGTGATAAGTCCTTCTTTAACCGGTCACTTTTAGGTCAATTGACTCCTGATTCCCCATATGGTACCTTCTGCTTAATATTATTCATAAAGTGTGTAAAATGTTTATACATTTATAAAAAAAAATTTTATTTTTCAAAATCAAACAAAAAATAGAAAAATAAATAAACGTGATTAAATAAATTTAGAAAAGTGTGAGTAAATCGAATTTTTATTTGTCTTTAAAATATTTAAATTTGTGGTGAATCTGAAAGTTGCATTAATCAGCCCTATTTAAAAACCAGACAATATGTACACTTGGAATAATATGTAGGTAAAGACCACTGCAAATGTAGCTAAAAACAAATGAAATTTCACTTAAAGAAAGGACGACTTACATTTCCAGACGACTTACATTAGCCAGATCGAAATACTAGTATCAACCTAGCTAATATGTTTGATTTGCGTTATTTTTGTAAATATACGGAGGTTGGAAGCTCGTTATAAATTAAAAATAACATAAAAATAATCTCGATGTATATAAAAACAAAAAACTAACAAAACTGTAATAAATATTACTTGAGCCAGAGTATAAACTAAAAGTTTTTTATATAAATAGAACATTTTTGGTCTTCAAAGTTTAGTAACGTTATGATGCTTGTAAGGAAAAGACCCTAACCACGTGCTTGATTACTAAGAAGACAAGAATTGAGCAAAATTAATGATTAATACGTTTTTTGTTAAAGGTCTGCCTATTATGGAGGCTCTAACTTTTCTAAAACTTCGGGTTCTGATGAGATCTTTAGCCAGATTGAAATACTAGTATCAACCTAGCTAATATGTTTGATTTGTTTTATTTTTATAAATATACGGATAAAAATAACATTTCAGTAGATTCATCTTACATTGTCATTTGTTTTTTTTCTCTTCAAAAAATTAACCACAATTGTAGTAAAAATGAACTAGTAAAAAATTAGTAAAAAATAAGCAAACATTTATTTTTTTTATTTTTTTAAATAACAAAAAACGGCTGTAAAAAATTAATGTAAAATCATAAAACAGTAATTTGATGTGGTTTGTTTTTTTTTTTTTTTTAATGAACTACAAGGTTAGTAAAAAATTTAATTTGTTCTACAAATGATTGACATTACAACTGTATTACAACCCAAACAAAATTGAAAATAATTTATAGGTAACTAGAGATATGTAATTTTTTCTTCACCAGATTTGGGATATATACATTTAGGCTTAATATTGGTACGAATATATTAAAAAATAAATCTATTCAAAAATATTTAAAAATAACAATAAATTGTTTTGATTTGTTACAAATTATTTTGAGCACTAGAAAATACCGCGGTTTTATTTAAAAAATTATCGAACTGGTAGATGTTTTCCCAAATTTAATTGCATTTCTCGGCAATTATGTGAGAAAAATTTTTTTGGTTTTTTTAATGCAGACTTGGGCGACGTCAGTTACATTTCAAAATCGTTCAATTGTGAAATTTTTCTTAATCATTAATAATATCAGACCCAAACTCGCACTTGTGAGCTTAATCGCTTCCTTGGAAAATTTGTAAAATGTTTAATACCAAACAACATCTGGGTATTTAATTACAGGCAAATTCCTCAACTACACCCAATTACATGTAATTGAACATAAAAAATTAATTGGCCTGTAATTAAATACACAGATATTGAAATTATCTCCCATGTCTGGTATTGACAAAATTGAAAACTTTCCAGGAAGCGTTTAAGCCCGCAAGTGTGAGCGTAGGTCTGAAGTTATGAATGATATAGAAAAATTTCACAAGTGAACGATTTTGAAATGTGATTGACGTCGCCCAGGTCTGAAATATTGTGCACATTATAAAGTTTCTGGTGCCATTGTTATATTTATATAGTTATATAGATATACAGCGATTTTAGCAAAATTGTCAAAAACATGTATCCATCACAGTTGAACACTGTGTATACATATAATTAATAGTCAGAACCTTATCTATTAATTTTCTTGATGTCATGCCATGTAAATATATTGTATTAACTTTGTAAAAAAAAAAAACTTCATTAGCAATAACGAAAGATTAAAACATTCTACATCGATGTCATTTACATTAAAATAAACTATAAAAATCTTAGTGCTTTTATTTAAATTTCCTTCAGTGTATTTAAGTTGAATAGTTGTAGTGGGTGTCAAACTTAACTCCATATGTATGCAAGCAAACATGTATATATGCATATGTGCTTATAACGTTACCAGCAGAACATATCGACTTTAGACAAACAGCAACAGGGCCTAAACAAACAAGAACAACAACAACAACTACAATAACACCAACACCACAACCACCACGATTCCACTAGTGTTGCCTTTTGCTTAATATATAAAACTTTTCAAGCATTCATGCAGTCAGTTTAGTTTTTACAATATTGTCTATCTGTCCGTTGGTCCGTTCGTCTGTCCAACCATCTTATCCACCCGTTTGTTCACCCATTCCACTATGTTAGGGTCGACGACTTTTTTATTTGCGTCATGCTTTAAGTTCGACTTTAAAGCTAAAGCATAGAAAACACAAAATCTTTATATGAGAAAAGTACTAGTAGAGTAGTTCAACCAAGAATACTACTTTGTTGTTGTGCATTTATTTGCTAGATTATTTTTGTTCTGTTCGCTTTTTTGTGGTTTGTGGTAGTGCAAATGTAGAAGCAAACAATGTAAGAATTTAAAATGCTATAACAAATACATTCCTCTCAGAAGCGTATGCATAAATGCATAACATGCACTTCTATTTTCTGTATATTTTGTAAGAAAAAAAAACAAAAAAAGAATTTTAAAAACAGCAGATAACTTAAAACTCCAACTTGGCCAATAAAGTATACGCGGTTGTAAAATAACAAAATGCTGCTAATAATGATAATTACAATATAAAAAGTTGAAAATTTACATATTCAATGTCGTTTTATGTATTATGTTATTACCTCCTAGTGGAAGTTATAGTTAACAAGATAAGACCCTTAAAAGAAAGTGTGTGCTGATATTAACTATGTGAATAATTTTTAATAGATTTTTCTTTCATCGTAAACTCGAATTATGGCAAAAATCTCTTAAAAGGTGTTGTAAAGTTTTTATGTTTTGATGTTTTATTTAATTTTTTTATAGTTGATTCTTAAAAGCCTATAAGTAAATTTCCGATAGGTATAAAATTAATATGTTATTGATTTTTTTGTTTATTTTTAACAGTGGAAATCGAGAATTTGTCATAAAATAGACACCGAGGGTCTGCAAATTTTATTACGTTTATATACACACATATTCTATGGAGCCCTTAACATATCTCTTTACTCAGTTTTTCAAATTTTCAAAAAAATTTAAATAAATTTATATAACTTTGAAGAGTCATATTTTCGAAAGTTGTCATCGGAATTCTCCGATTCAGAAAGCATTCGATTTATTTGGTTGTCCTCTTTTACACTTATGCGAATGCAGTTTTTTTTGTGCATTTTTGAATTTGATCTCCCCTTCAAAGTTTTTTAAACATGCATCAGTCGAGAAAAGCCATACACTTAGAATACTATATACGTTAAGACCACTGCAAATGTAGTTGAAAACAAATGAAATTTCACTTAAAGAAAGGACGACTTACATTTCAGTAAAATCAACTAACATTGTCATTTGTTTTTTAATGTTCAAAACATGAATCACAATCGTAGTAAAAACTAACCCCATGGCAGTAAAAAATAAACCTTTTTTTTTTTTTATAAGTAACAAAAAACTGCTGTAAAAGATGAATGTAAAATCATAAAACAGTCATTTGATGTGGTTTGTTTTTTTAAATAAACTACAAGGTTAGTAAAAAATTTAATCCAAATTTATGTCAACGCATAACCGACCGTCGGCGACGCTTTGCCGATTGTAACGTTGAATTTCACAAAGTTTAGAAAATATTTTAGAAATTAACATTACACTCATGGAAATTAACGTTACACTCTTAGAAAAAAATTGGTAAAATTGTTTTCTAAAACTAAAATTTACATTAAAAAAAATTTTTGCTGAGTCAGCTAAATTTTAGTCAGGAGGGTGCTTGCAAACAAATTCTTAATGGCAGCAAAATATTTTACTGAAAATCGTCGAGCTGATTTTTACCAACAAAATTAGTAGATTTTGCAAAAGTTTTGCTAACACTTAGTTGATAAACAAAATTCTTAGTAGACTGAAAAAAATTTGTGATTATTTTAAAAATAATTTACAATACGTTACAAAATATAAAAATGTTCTTACTCCCACATTGTCGACATTAATTAATTTAATATCTGAAAATATATAGAATTAATTATATATAACATAAACAAAATTATCTTTCAACTACTTACACAAGTGGGAAACAAAAAATTACCTAAGATTTGTTTGCAGTTTGACCTCACTACATTAATAATCACTATAAAGATTTAGTTTACAAATACACTTTTAATGTTTATTAAATTCAAATATTTCAATTTGTATTTAAAGTAATTAATATGCAATTACTTTGCCAAGCCGGTGACACCAAAAAATTTAATTTTTTTAATCCACATATATATTCACATTGTTAGCGTTTGTATAAAAACACAGATACAAAAATATTCCATGGTTGATTTTTTTTATATGTCTTACAAGAGTTTTACTCTTTAGTATCACTTTACTCGTCTCTACTACATTTTAACATCTACTTGATTTTGTGTATATCTTTCAATTTGGTTGTCGTCCACACTATTAATGTGCTTATTAGCACAATTTTTTTTAGCAAAATAAATTAGTAAAAATGTTAGTAAAACATTAGTAAACATTAGTAAAACATGAGGTCAAATCAGTTAAGTGCTGAATAAGTATAACTAAAATTATAGCTGAAAACACAATTTCAAAAAAAAAAAATTCCTTGGAAATAGTAAAATTGATTAACAAAACGTTTTACTAACTTTTCTAATAACTTATTTTTCTGACTATAGTTCAAAATGACGTTGCAGGAAAAAGTGCTAAAATTAGCAGATTTTTTTTGCTAAAAATTTGTAAGATAAGAATAGCACACACAGAGAAATAAAGTGCCAACCGAATTGAAAATTGTATTTTAAGGGCAACAACTTATAAATTCAGATAGTGCAATGGTACACTCAAAAAAAAAGTTTGTAAAGTTAGCAAAAAATTTTGCTGAGTCAGCAAAATTTTAGTCAGGAGGATGCTTGCAAAAAAGTTGCTAATGTCAGCAAAATCTTTTGCTGAAAATCAGCGAGCTGATTTTTAGCAACAAAATTTGTAGATTCAGCAAAAGTTTTGCTAACACTTAGTAGATTAGAAATACAAAAGCCTTGCTAAAAATTAATACATTTTTTGCTTAATTTTAGTAGACTGAAAAAAACGCAAAAAATTTGTAGAAAAATTGTAATTTAGTTAATTTATTTGCTGAAAATCATAAAACATATTTTTGTGATTCTTTTAAAAATAATTAACTATAATAACGATATATAAAAATTTTCATTTTTCACATTGACGACATGAATTTATTTAATATCTGAAAATATATAGAAATAAATATATATAACATAACAAAAATTGTCTTTCAATTACTTACATCAATGGTTGTCTAAATGATGCTATCGTTTAAATGATGCTATCGCAACTGCCGAAGATAATTATAGAAACGAAATGAAAAAATAAACAAAAACAAAAACAAAAACAAACGAAACGAAAAAAACAACCCTTTTTGCAATAAGAAAAAGGAACCATAAAAAATCTACCTAAGATGTGTGTCTTTGTCTTTCAATTTACTCTGTCTGTGTGTCTTTGTCTTTCAATTTACTCTGTCTACATTTCATTTTCCTCTTCTCTACTACATCTTGACATGCCGCGACATCTACTTCATTCTGCGTATATCTTTCAATCTGGTTGTCGTACACACTATTAATGTGCTTATCAGCACATTTTTTTTTTAGCAAAATTAATTAGTAAAACATTAGTAAAGCATTAGTATAAAACAGTTAAGTGCTGAATAAGTATAACAAAAATTTTAGCTGAAAACACGATTTTAGCAAAAAATTTTGCTAAAAAATAGTATACCTGATTTACAAGACATTTTACTAACTTTTCTACTAACTTATTTTTTTGAGTGTATTAACATTCGATTTCTAAATATTTTTGGTGTTGCAACTAAAATTCAGTTGAATTAATCGAACTTTGCTGTTAGAACTAATGATAAGTTGTGCCAACAGACTGAAGTTCTTAATAATCAAATTTGAATCGTAGTAAGCGAATTTCAGTTGGCAAATAGCTAAATTTTCTCTGTGTGCAGTAATAAATCTATTGAATCTACAACATTTTAGTTATATTTGATCTAAATTTAAGATAATTAAAAGTTACAAATTATTCTGCTAAAATTTGCAAAAAAAAAAAATTTAAATATTAGTAGACAAAAAAAGTCGCAAAAAATATAAAAACTTAATTATTTTTTTTGCGAATAAAAATTTGACCTGAAATCAGCAATCTAAAATTTTTTATGAAATATTTCTGAAACCGAAATATATTAATATTTTCACTCAACCAAATTTAAGGTAAATGTAGCAAACATTTTGTTGATATTACAGTTTTTGCTTTCTTTTTTTGTGTACAAATATTTAGTAAAAGCACAGATTTACATAATGTTCTTTGCGTATTTGTATATAAAATGATTTGTAAAGTTTATTTAATGAAATTTATTTTTAAATCACAAATATTTCAAATTTTATACCAAAAATTAGATTATTATTATTTTTTTTGCGTTAATTATTTTTCACTTTTGATTATTTGCATCCAACTACAAAAGTTATTAAGGGTCTAATAAGAATTTGATGAAACAATTGATGAATTAACATAAGAATCGACTTAGAAAAAAAACTCACTTTTTTGCCAATTGAAATAAAATATTTTATATTTCATGCTTTAACACTTTTGCTAGTTTTCCTTGTTCCTCCCCTGCCTCCCTGCCTCCCTTTTTGCTTTTTCCTTTTTTTTCTTTTTCGATTTTGCTGAGGGAGTATTCAACCACCCTCAGGAATATGTACTTTAAAACTACTAAACATATAGTTTAAAACCGGTCTACTAACTTTTCTTTTAAATCAAATGTTTTGTTTTTTTTAATTTTTTTAACTATTAAAATATTAATTTAAAATACGTAAAAATAAAAGATTTTCTTTAATTTTTGCTATCAAAAATAAAATAAAAAATTTAAATAACTCCCACATCCATAAAAATAAACCATTTTATTTTAACAAAAATGAACTCCCAAATTATTAAAAACAATAGTTTTTATTTATGTATAGTTTGCTTTTTAATAAATGGTAAAATAAGTTTAAAAAAAAAAAATATTTCTTTGTAGTTTAAATGTATATTCCTTAAAAAACTAAGTTTACTGATTACTTATTACATAAACTACAATCAGTTACTGCTAAAATATTGTGAGTGTACTATATTTGTACCCATATTTGTAGCTCCTCTTATATATCGTAATAATTTGTGCTTTATACTGTCAATCATGCCCATTTTAAACTTTCCTACCGTAATTTTCTTTCTTTTTGGGAGGTTCAATGTATTGAATCCCTTAATAGCTTTTGTAGTTCGTGTCTTAAGTCTTTTGTTTAACATTCCATGTAAATCAATGTACAAATTAACTGACAAATAAAAGTAAGACAACTGAAACACGTTTCATTAAAAAGAAAACAAAAAGAAATAAAAAAACAAAAGAAAAAGAATAAATTATACATATGTCAACTCTGACAAATTTTAAATCAATCACAAATGTATAATTGTGATCTATCATCACTTGACAAAGAGTGAAACAAATTATAAAATTTAAAAAGTAACGTGTGTATAATAGCAACAAGTATAATTATAGCAAAATTGGGTAAAAATTGGGCAACAAATGGATTGAACTTGTTGAAAAAAAGTATGCTAAAGATGACTTCTGGTTTAGTGGCAGAAGGAAATTATTAAAGTTTGTATAGAAGGTAATGTTACAAACTTAAAAGTTTGCTTTAAGTAGTTTTTAATTTATTATGCTATAGCAGAAGCGAAATAGTTTTGTTTGTTTTTACTTCCTTCAATAAAAGTGATAATTAGCATGCACTCTAAGGTGGCCCAAAAAAAAAAGTTGGAATTATTTTCAATAAGAAAATTTATTATGAATTTTGAAAATATTGTAAGTCGCTATTTGCCACATGACTAATTTTTAGACTGGCGGAATGTAAGGCCTTGAAATTAGGACATTTCAGTGTTCCCTGAAATTACATTTTTATTTGCCGAGATGTGGAAGAAAGAGTAGAAATAAAATCAAGTATTGAGTGTTAGAAATTTATAACAATTTATTTAATCCATCTGAGAATTTACCTTGAGAAGGTTGGAGATTAATAGAATACTAAATAGTTTTGCATGCCAGCAAGAGCTCTTTGACTGTCACCTTTAACTTCCTGACCGTTACGGTTCAGTGGCAAATAGCGACTTACAATAGTTTTATAATTCACAATAGATTTTCTTATCAAAAATAATTTACATGGAATTTTGTAAATTTATGTTAAATTCAAGTAAATAATAATTAAAATTTCAACGGCAGAATTCTCCTGCACAATGTTCAGTAATACCTTGTTCTGCTTAATGCACACGTTGCTGATTTCAGGATTTTCTGAAACCAGTGGAATTTCACACTTTTGGCCATTTTTTCTTCTAGAGTATAGAAATACTAGGTAGTTGTTGCTTATGATACACCGAAAATTCAATAGGATTGATCGTTTTCCAACTAATATTTTCCCCGTGTGTGTAAATCTTAATTTAACGTTAATTGTATAAACCGAGTTTATACAATGCTTTTATGAAAATAAATATGGTCTGCCAGAAAAAGTCTCAAACATTATTTTGTTTATAGGATGCAGATCGAAGTTAAGGTTTCAACGTAGTACTAGTTATATTATTAAGAATTTAAATAATGAAAAAAATTAAAAATAATTATTATGACACATCAAATCTAATATTTTTTGGGCGTACATTACGAATATGGAATCCAGATTTAAATTTTCCAACTTTGATAAAGAGTTTTTCATATAATTACTATTATTAAAAACTATTATTTTTCATGGATATATTTCAGTGGAATGTCCTCTATGTTAGATAAGATATTTGTTAACAAATAGATTCTAGTAAGCTAAATATTATTGAAAAACCAACTAAAGCCAACATTTAAGTTCAACTGCAAGGATATACTTTCTAAAATTAAAAACCAAAACCTTATATAATGAAAGTCCTTGGTAAATAGATTGATAAGTAGTTTAACTTTAATTTTTTTTTTTGGGCTACTCTAATGACCTCTTTTATTTTTTAAATCTGTGTTAAAGATTTTTTCTCCAAAAATTAGGTTAAGTAAAATTCGTTGGCACTTACTTTCAAGTTATTTGTGTTACCTTTTGTACCTATTTTTTAATGATTTGTTTTATTTACCAAAACTCTTAAGATAAGATTTGAAGAATTGCCAAGATAAGATGGTCTTCTTCGGTTTTTTTAAATTTAATTTTCTTGTGAAAGTCCATTGATCACTTGACATTCCAAAAACAATCTATTAAAAACTATTTTTTTTTTGTTTGTGTTAGAATGTACATTTTTTGTTTTGTAAAAAAATGCAATTAAAATTTGCCCATATTTTTTGTAGTTGTTGTTGTGTATTCCTTCTTAAAGATCAAAAGCACCAATGTGACCTTAACCGCTAAACTAAACCGTTAGAGGTAAAATGTAAGAAATTTATTTTATTACCATAAAACCATAAATTATTGGTACCAAGTTTAAGAAAAACTATAAAAAATAAATAAATAATAGAAAAAAACGACAACGTCAGACGGGAAAAAAATGAAACCAAAAAACTATAAAAGACAAAAGCTTTAAAAAAAATCTCTTCTTCTAACATCACAGTACCTATTTGTAAGAGTTTTAAAAGAATTCAATCTTCAATGCGCAAAAGTTTTAATATGGATAATATTAGATTTTTAGTGTTGATACACTTAGAATACTGTGTAGGTAAAGACCACTGCAAATATAGTTAAAAACAAATGAAATATCACTTGAACAAAGGACGACTTACATTTCAATAAATTCAACTAACACTGTCATTTGTTTTTTACTGTTCAAAAAATTAACCACACTTGTAGTAAAAATTAACCCCATATGTGGTAAAAAATAAACAAACGTTTAGTTGTTTTACTTTTTTAAATAAAAAAAAAAAACTACTGCATTAAATGACTGTCAAATCATACCTCAGTCATTTACAGTGGTTTGTTTTTTTTAAATGAACCGCGAACGTAGTTAAAAATTAAATTTCTTCTATAAAGATAAAAATACTGTATTACAACTCAGCTAACTTCAAATATTTACAGCAGATGTTCCCTGAGTGTACATATTTATCGATTTAGTTATTACATGTTGATTTTATCGATATTTATCAAACATGTGGAAATTTATCAAGCTGATCGGCATTTGATGAATTTCATATCAAAACCTATAAAAAAAAGGCACATTTTGGACCCGACCCCCTAAGAATTTGATGAAATTTTGCATACAGCTACATTTAACCTATACAAACACAACCTCATATTTAGAAATTGCAGTTTTGAAAATATGTGGGCGTGGCAAGGTATCGAAGTTTTTGAAAAATCACGATAACATGTACTTTCAAGCTGAGATTACTACGGAATGGCTGAACCGATTTCAAAGATTTTGGTACCATTCGAAAACATACACTGTAAAAATTTTATATTGCACTGAAAAATTTTTTTTGCCAAAAATAAAACTTTAAACTGGGAAAACACTTTTTTTCCAAAAAAAAATTTTTTAGAAGTTTCTATTTAATATATACAACATATCTAAAAACTAAAATGGCGTTCTTTTTTCTTTTTTTTAATTTTTTTTAAGTAAATGCATCCTTATATTTTGATATCATTGTGTGACAAAAAAAAAATAAAGTAGCTATACTTTGAAAGTTATACAGATTTTTTTGTAATTCTAATAGATTAGAACAAGAATCGTATTATCAAATTTTTCAGACACCCCCAAAACATTTATTTACCCTTGGTAATTTTTTTTTTTTTATATTTTCATTTTTTAGATTTAATATATAATTTTGCGCATACTGTTGACTTTCGGAATATGTGCTAACTTTTAGTGAAGTTTCATCTAAAGGTATAAAAGAATGGAAGCTTTGAGTTCCTGTAATAGTTTTAGCATTTTTATACCTTTAAAATAGCTCATCTTTTGTTTTGTTATAGTCGTCAGCGTCTGCATAAGCAACTTCTATGGAGGTCTTATAAGTTTGTGAAGCCCAATGATAAAGGTCTTTCGCCGTTTGATTTTGGTTTTTATTTGCAATGCTATAATACCGAGCGCAATTTCCTCTACTACAGCCAAATTTTTTGACGATTTTGTAAAACACATCAACAAGCTGGTGCCACATCATTTCATAGCTAAGCGCAAGTCCCGATTCGTAAGTAAAAAAAATGACATTGCTGAAAGGAGAAATGCTAATTCAAATGGATTTCGCTGAAAACTATGCGTTTGTTATGCAAAATGCCGTTCAAGGATAATGCCGTTCAAGGATAATAATCAAGCCACGATACATCCGTTCGTTGTTTATTACAAAGATAACGAAAAATTAATTTATAGAACCTTTGCCATACTATCCGATTGTAATATCCATGATAACATAGCAGTTCATCTGTATATTTCAAAAATGATTAATTTTGTTAAGACCAATATAAGCAATTCAATTACTAAAGTTGTCTTGGTTGTGATGGTGCAGGAACACAATACAAAAACAAATACAACTTAATTAATTTATGTTCATCACAAAATTGATTTCGAAATATTCGCTGAGTGGCACTTTTACGCAACCAGCCATGGAAAATCTGCATGTGATGGTATAGGTGGGACATTAAAAAGAGGCGCTCGGAATTATAGCATTGCAAATAAAAACCAAATTCAAACGGCGAAAGACCTTTATCATTGGGCGAGCTATTTTCAAGGTATAAAAATGCTAAAACTATTACATGAACTCAAAGCTTCTATTCTTTTATACCTTTAGATGAAACTTCACTAAAAGTTAGCAAATATTCCGAAAGTCAACAGTATTCGCAAAATTATATATTAAATCTAAAAAATGAAAATGAAAAAAAAATTTACCAAGGGAAAAATCCATATTTTGGGGGTGTCTGAAAAATTTGATAATACGATTCTTGTTCTAATCCATTAGAATTACAAAAAAATCTGTATAACTTTCAAAGTATAGTTACTTTATTCTTTTTTGTCACACAATGATATCAAAATATAAGGATGCATTTACTTAAAAAAATTTAAAGAAAAAGAAAAAAGAACGCCATTTTAGTTTTTAGATATGTTGTATATATTAAATAGACCATTCTAAAAAACTTTTTTTTTGAAAAAAACACTTGGCCTTTGAAGTGTTTTCAAAGTTTAAAGTTTTATTTTTGGCAAAAAAAAAAATTTTCAGTGTAATATAAAATTTTTACAGTGTATGTTTTCGAAAGCTAATTGAAATACATTTCTAATGGTACCAAATCTTTGAAATCGGTTCAGCCATTCCGTAGTAATCTCAGCTGGAAAGTACATGTTATCGTGATTTTTCAAAAACTTCGATACCTTGCCACGCCCACATATTTTCAAAACTGCAATTTCTAAATATGAGGTTGTGTTTGTATAGGTAAAATGTAACTGTATGCAAAATTTCATCAAATTCTGATGGGGTCGGGTTCAACGAATATCGGTTTTGATATGAAATTCATCATTTATGAATTTCTTTCGATAATTATTGATTTTTACCGATATTGATCAATATTTATCGACACTTATAGATACATCGATTTAATCGCTATCTATTGATTTTATCGATTTCATAAATATCATAAATCTCGGTCTAGCTATTGTCGATTTTGGCTGTTTTTTATTTATTGGCAATACGTGTACTGGTTGTCATAACTGTTAACAATTCGGATGCTGCAACCTTGTAAATTCAATTGTCACAACTGAATTCGGATGTTTTAACCGAATTGTGGGTTTGTGACAACCGAATTTACGAGGTTGCAGCTCCGAATCGGTTCGGTTGAATGAAATTTTAGAATTTCTGTGATTTCTTTACATGTTCAATAATGGTCCGCTAAATTAAATCATGTTTCTAAAAACCATAAAATGTTTGTGCTAAATTTTCATTAATAATTTCAATAACATTTAGATGGCAATCTTTTTTAGAGTACCTATATCCGATATTATGTTGAAATAACAATTCTTCAGTAAATTTTACAAAAAAACATTTTAACCTGTGTTCTCTGACGAGATACAGACCATTCTTAATACCTGCTTTTGACGTTTATCGATTTGGAAATGTTGTATTTTTGCCACCCGAATTTTTTTTTCCAAAAAGCAATACCACATTTTTAAACAGTTATGGGTTTTTAAAAATTCGATTTTTTTTTTAAACTCGATTCAAAATTTTGTGTAAATTTATACAGATGATTTAATGCCACTTAAGTTCTGTCCAAAAAACTGACACTTAAAAAACGTTTCCCTGGGTGACGTGCTAAAATAGGAAATACCCAAAATTCAGAAATTAATTATTTATTTTTAAATTACATTTTTAGTTAATTTAAACTACAATTATTTTGAGTGTACCGAAATAACTGAAATATTGTTACACTCAAAATACCGTTACCGAAATAACCGTTACCTTTAAAATACCGTTACCTCTAGCTTTTCTAAAACTGCGGGTTCTGATGAGATCTTTAGGCAGATTGAAAAACTAGTATCAACCTAGCTAATATTTTTGATTTGCCTATAAATTAAAAATAACATTAAAATAATCTCGATGTCTATAAAAACTAAAAACTAATAAAACTGTATAAAATTACAAGAACTTGAAAAAGTTTACACGCGTACCAAAGACATTCAAAAAATATCTGTTTGTATTTGGTGTGCAGCTAAAAAACTGAAAAAATTACCAATAACTATTTTTTTTTTACAATTACAATGAAATTGAAGTAGTAATTATTTTTTGTTAATTAACTTAATTCTTACAATTGATTAATGAACCTGGTAAGGATAACCATTTCACTACAATTAATGTCATACGTCTAATAAAATCATAAATTAAAGAGTCTTCGCAAATAAAGAGTCCCATGCTTGTTTTAGATAAAAATATTTAACTTTTCTACATACATGTTTTATTTGATGAATAAATTCTTTCAAAGCTCTACTGTACGTACACTATATGCAGTAACAAAAAATTATATCGTGTGTAACTACTAAAATATTGGCACAAAATGATTTGAATGTTGTGCATTGCTTTGAGCTATTATTTCGGTTTTAAATACTTCTACCACAAGTTCAAAGATTTAAGTATTTATGGTTTGAAAAAAAATACCGCAAAATAACTAAAGAAACAACATGGAAAAATGTATACTCCTGTATAAATAAAAAGGTGGCAGTTATTTTAAAACAGCGATTTTTTAAACTTGATATGGGCGATCGTTTAACTGGCGATCTGTCGAATTTCATGGTAATAATATGGCACAGGTACCATCTTAGCCAAAACATCTGGTGGCAAGAATTGAAGCTGCAAACATTCTCCTCATTTATTCTTTTAAATATATCTCTCCCTAATCTTAAATACCAGGGATATATAATAAATAATCGTCTCTTACATATGGTGGTTTAATTGCTTTAAGAAATTTTCTTTTTGTTGGATTTTTTTGTCTAACAACCTCCAACAGCAATTGACAAACAATAAATCAATATGTATACTTTAAGGAATCTTCTTAAGAAAAAGGAAAAAATCTTTATAAAATTAATGGGTTTCCAAAAAAGTAAGCTCTATATTTAACAATGTTTTTATCAAATCTGAAATAGCTTTGATTTGTTGAGTTTGTTGCTTAAGTCTTTTGTTTATTTTTCTTCTTAAGATATAAATAACAACTAAAAAAATGTCTTTTCCATCTATTTCAGATAATATAAACAAATTTTAACCATTAAGGTAAGTTTTGAATTAATATTTTTAGAAGTTTTTTATATTTAACTGTAAATATTGCCTTTTATATGAAACACAGTGAAAGTATTTTATATAAATATAAAATGAGAACAAAACGTACAAACAATCTTTTACATATTTTGTATTATTATAACACCCACATTTAATTTAAATTTGTTTACAACAATTTGTATGTATAATTTTGTATAATTATATATTTGGAACTTGATATTTTTCTTTCAACCAAGCCAAGTGTCAAGTGTACTTTATAATTACGGTTTGTAACTATATTTTATCAAGTGGATATTCTATGAAATGTTATTAAGGTCAAGATTTTTTTAGGCGTTGGTTTAAATTTATGACCAATTTGAAACTTCTTGTCTTTTTGTTAAAAAGAATTAGAGAAAGTTGTTGTTATGACAAAATTATGTATAATTATGGAAATATTAAAATTGTTTTTGAAGAGCTTAACATATAAGAGAATGTTTCTATCAAAAAGATATTTAAAATCTGTTAACAATAATAGAAATGTTAGGGGGTGTTTAAATAAATGCACATAAAATTATGCGCGGTCAACAAAAACATGTAATTTTATGTAAAAACTAATAATTTTATATTGATTAGTTTTTTAGAATACACCCGATTTGTTTATTCTGGTCAATATTAGAAGCTTAATGTTGATATTCAGTAATATTGCTATTGATTTTGATATTAGTGGATTTTGGGAAAAAAAAATTTAATATTTTCTCTAAAAAGCTATCAAAAATTGCGTATCTCGATATTGATTTAAAAAATGTAATTAAGAAATTAGGGAGTAGTCAATTTAGTTCACCATTGGGTTTTCGAATTGCAGATTAGGCACCTTTTGTCAAAATGGGTCTTTAAAGTTCACATTTTCCTTTAAACCTTCAAACAGAAGGATCTTAATAAAACAATATGTTCATTGCTTGTTTTCTTAACATAGAGTACGCATTATGGGGCTTAAATTAATCAAACAAAAAATATAAAAACATATATTTTCTAATGGTGTCGTCATTACGCAAATTTATATAACAATTTTATTAAAAAATTTTAAACTTTTTTACCGATATACATCAATATTGTCAACTTTAGGCACTGTTAGGAAAATAAAGATATTCTCCAAAATCTTTTTGCCTCTAAAATTGTTATACTATTTCGCCCACACTCAGTTGATTGAAATACTTCATTTGAGTTTTATCACTTCAATTTGTATTTATCGGGACATAAAATTGTACTGGAAGTTAATGAGATTTGCTACTTCTGACTTTTTATTCATTTTATAGAAATTCTCATATTTTTGTATAAAATTGTTTAAAATATGTGGCAGAAACTTAATTCAGATGCCACAGAAAACTATACACTACAGAAAAACGTAGCTATATTTTTTTGAAAAATGTTCAATACATATCTCCCCCATATTTACTGTAGTCGATTAAGTCCTATTTCTGTTGAATATTGGAAAAGTCCTATTTAAAGGACGTTTTAGGACTTACAGTTTTTTACATAATCTTCAAACAAATTTTTTAGAGGCCGCTCAAGATATATAATTAAAAAATTATTTGAATATATATTAATCATACGCACCAATGTGTGGAAATAGCTTAGTGATTTTGGTGTATTCTACGTATGATTAATTCGAGTATTTGACTCAATTAATGACCTTACGTAACTTGATCAAGTACTTTTGGTAAAAAACCAGAATTTTGGAGCAAAAATCAGAATATTTATGTTTTTCTTAAATTTTTATTTCACTAATACGATTAATAAACAAATAATCTATAAATTTTCAAATTTAAATACCGGAAATTTTTGTTTTTAAAAAATTTCTCAAATACTTCATTTATTGAAAATAAGTTTTCCACGCTTTGATGAAAATAGTTTCTAAAAAAAACTCACATTCTGAATAATTCCCTAAGCCCTTTTTAGTCATTAAATCTGTAATGAAAGATTTTTGATTTAGAGGCAATACATTCTAAATTTTTTGTAAAGTTTTCTAAAAAAAATTTATCATGGAACCTAATGATTTGTTCTTCCAGAACAAAAATATAAAAACAAATCCGCTGTCAGCTAAACATAACTCCATTTTTTTGCTCTCTATAAATATGTACAATTTATTCAGAATTATTAGAAATTAGAAAAGTGAGGAATGGCAACCATTTTTAGAAATAATCATAAACGCCATGAATAATAGCCCCCAGTAGAAACGATAATATTTTCTCGTAGCCCAGGTAAAACATCTTGAAGGTAAATCTGAGAAAACTGTGGCGTTTCCAGATTCATTGGAACTGATCTCATTATCCGTCTTCAAACTTATTATAACTTTTTATTACAAACAAAATTCTTGTATTCTTTTTCCCGCAAAAAGTCAGAAAAAAAATCTGATTCTGAGAACTTTTTCTAGAAGTTTAATCTTCTGCGTTCATCTTCTTAAAGAAAAAGTCTTACAAGTTTGTTATAATTTTTATTAAAAATAAAAATTATGTTTTTTTCGACCTTTAATTGTGCAATGAAAATGAAAATTATTCAAGTTCGAGGCCATACTCTATATTTCTTCATTAGGATATTGTCCTAACAAATAATCTATAGAGTTTTTTGTTTTCAAATTTATTATTTGACCCTTTCAGGAATGTGTTGATAGATCTATTTCGGGAATTTTCTAGGTTCCCATCATCAGAACACGTTTTGAAAGCGGTAACAATCCCATGCCAAACATCAAACATACATATGAACTAGTTTACTCACTACATGAGAACTAATATACATATGAGTTTGAAGTTAAAGATTATAACCATTGATCAAAAAATAAATTGAAAACTTGTTTGATGTAGAAGATCCACCTCTGGTGGATATTCAATACACTTTTTTTTTTTTGTTTCTCTCTCCTTTTTATATTTTGTTTAGTTTGTAAGCAAAACAGGGGAAGTAAACTTGGCGGTACTCTGCCTTTTATACAAGTTTGTTATAATTTTTATTAAAAATAAAAATTATGTTTTTTTCGACCTTTAATTGTGCAATGAAAATGAAAATTATTCAAGTTCGAGGCCATACTCTATATTTCTTCATTAGGATATTGTCCTAACAAATAATCTATAGAGTTTTTTGTTTTCAAATTTATTATTTGACCCTTTCAGGAATGTGTTGATAGATCTATTTCGGGAATTTTCTAGGTTCCCATCATCAGAACACGTTTTGAAAGCGGTAACAATCCCATGCCAAACATCAAACATACATATGAACTAGTTTACTCACTACATGAGAACTAATATACATATGAGTTTGAAGTTAAAGATTATAACCATTGATCAAAAAATAAATTGAAAACTTGTTTGATGTGCAAGATCCACCTCTGGTGGATATTCAATACACTTTTTTTTTTTTTGTTTCTCTCTCCTTTTTATATTTTGTTTAGTTTGTAAGCAAAACAGGGGAAGTTAACTTGGCGGTACTCTGCCTTTTATACAAGTTTGTTATAATTTTTATTAAAAATAAAAATTATGTTTTTTTCGACCTTTAATTGTGCAATGAAAATGAAAATTATTCAAGTTCGAGGCCATACTCTATATTTCTTCATTAGGATATTGTCCTAACAAATAATCTATAGAGTTTTTTGTTTTCAAATTTATTATTTGACCCTTTCAGGAATGTGTTGATAGAGTCTTACTTTATAAGTGCTTTATCCTATAAAAAGTCTTAGGTTCTAAGGAAAAGTCACAGATGCTAAGGACTTTTCGAATAAAAAAGACTAAAACTTTAAGAATTTTTTCGTACACACAGAGAAAAATTTAGCTATTTCCCAACTGAAATTCGGTGACTACGACTCACATTCGATTGTTGCGAATTTCAGTCGGTTGGCACAAATTTATATTAGTTTTTACACCAAAATTCTGTTAATACAACTGAATTTTAGTTACAACACCCAAAATATTTAGAAATCTAATGTAAATATCGTCGTACTAACTGAATTTATAAGTTCTTAACATTAAAATACAATTTCAATTCAGCATTTTATTTCTCTGTGTGTACAGAAGAGTCTTACATTTTTACTACCTTTTCTATTTTACAAACCTCTAATACTAAAAGCTTTTTCTTCAGTGAAAGTCTCAATTTGTTATTTTGAGCTTTTTATTTTAGGAAACATTCTCAGGATCTGAAAAATTTATGCTAAAGAAAACGTCTGATAATTCTAAGAACTTTCCGTATAGAGGAAAACCTAGATTCTGAGAACATTTTACTCATAAGTCACAGATTCTAAATGGTTTTTCCTATATAAACTGTTTCAAATTCTGTGAAATTTCTTCTATTAAAAATTGATCAGATTCAGATGACTTTTTTTTTCTTGGGTCAAATTTACACAAAAGAATGGCCATTCAATTCAATCTAGGGAGTGTCTGAGGCTTTTCTGATATTTTTAATCGTTTAGCTTAAACTAGTATTTTGCCTTTTTTCACCAAAATTCCAAATATTTGAAAAGAAATTACTAAGATGGGTCCAAAACGTGTTTTGTTTTTGTAGTAATTTAATTAACAGTGTACCAATAAATCAAAATTTCGTAAATTTAAGACATGTTTTCATACAGAAATGTTTTCATTTTCTCACTTCAGTGAAATATTCAATAATGTTTTATGCAAAATTATTAAAAATTATAATTAATTCATAATATTTATAAATTTTCATATAATATTTAATAAAAGTGCAAATTGAACCATTTATACGAAATTGAATACACTTAGGATTCAATTTTATATAGTATGATATTATTTAGTACAATAATATCCGGCCAAAATTCGGATTCAATTGTATATATTTCAAAGTCATTAAATCCAATTAGAACAATTGTATACACCATTTGTCGGATTAAGTTTTATATGACTTGTTCCTATTTAATTAGATATGCCATATAATTTTTTTACTCAGGTTATTATAATTTATTTTTTAACAAAAATCTCATCTCACATAAGAGGACATTCCACAGAAATATATTTATGCAAAAAATAAATTTTCACAGCGGTAAATATTTGAAAACTTCTTGTTCAAAGTTGAACACTTTTTGGTATAAAATTTTTAATTTTTTCAAATTTCGCGACTTCGATTCAAATTTAAATTTCATATTCGTAAAGTAGTCCTAGCAATATATTAGATTTGATGAGTCGCGATCAAAATAATTATTTTTATTTTTCAAAATTGTTAATATTTTTTTAAGCCAAATAAAGTGGCTGTCACAGAAAATAAATGGTACAAACCATTTTCGTTTTCGTATCGATTTGTGTGTGGTTGTTGTTGAAAAACGAAAAAAAGGTTCGAAATACTTTTCTGTGACATTCCTGGAAATAATAAAACAAGTACAACTTTGAAACTTCAATTTCTATCTGCGACCTCTAAAAAAACTTTTTTTTATTTTAGAAAGGTTGAGGTTAAGAAGAAGAATAAAAGTTTTTCTCTACAAATTATAAACACTATTAATTTTTAAATCAGACTAGACTAGTTTCTGCCTTTTTATGGACAGGCGTCATCAGTGATTTTCCGTTCAAATTGTATTCTTATTTGTGTCTTATAAAAACTTTTTTTTTTTTTTTGCAGACCGTATTCATTTACATAAATGCTTATTATAAGGGATGTGTAGCTCGTGAATTCCAACTTTTCTTTTACCACCTTAGTCATTCGAACAATTTTTTAGAATCTAAAGTTTTTTAAGTGGAACAAAATGTTTCAAGTCTGCTTTAGATTCTGAGGAATTTTTCTTATGGAAATACTTTTATTATGACTTTCCAGGTCACTTTTTCCTTAAGAAATTTAAACTGAGGTTCTTAAAAAATAAATAAAATGTATAAAGTGTCAGTCTTTAATATTTTCATATGTGAGACTTTTTATCAAGACACAAATTTTATGCATTTGATGTCTAAATTTAGGCATTTTGCGTGAAATCACACAAATTACAAAATGTTATATGTTGATTGTGTTGGAAAACAAAAGAAAAATTAGAAATACTTTTCTGTGACATGCCTGAAAATAATAAATTTCAATTCCGATCTGCGACCTCTGAAACAACTTTATTTTTTTCAGGCTGTATATATTTACATAAAGGAATATTTTAAGGCATGTGTAGCTCTTGAATTCCAACTTTTTTTTACCACTTTAGTCATACGAACAATTTTTTAGAATCTGAAGTTTTTTTTTTCGTGGAAAAAAAATGTTCCAAGTCTACTTTAGATTCTGTGAAATTTTTATTACGGAAATACTTTTATTCTGACTTTCCAGGGCACATTTTCTTTAAGAAATTCAAACTCAGATTCTTAAAAAATAAATAAATAAAATGTATGAAATGTCAATCTTTGATATTTGCTTATGTGAGACTTTTTATCAAGACACAAATTTTACGCATTTGATGTCTAAATTTAGGCAGTTGGCGTGAAATCACACAAATTATAACATTTTTTATAGTAGTGAATTTAAAACATGCTTTTGAGTAAATATTATATATTCACCCAGCAATTTTGCTAACATTTTTTTATCTTTATCCTCAAACATTTCTTTTTTGAGTGTAAAAATGTTAAACCCAATTTGCATAAAACCAATATCACGATTTCTTGAAACGAATCAAAAAAAAAAAAAAAAAGACTGCAAAATAATTACGCATCGTCTTCTTTATATTCTTACCATTAAAAACAATTTATTACAGCTCATAGAAAATCTTAATTTGATTGAAATTGAAGCGTTTATTATGCAAAGTGAGGTTGTTTAGTTTTTGTTTGTAACTGCTGCAATTGCGGTAACTATGACGATGACGAAGACGTTACGGTGATAAAGAAAACAAGTATCATTATCATTAGACTGACTACACTGCAATAGCAACAGCAGCAAGAGCAATAGCAATAGCAGCAACAAGCTGCAAGGTAAATATTACTTTAACTTAAGGTTCTACATACTATTATTTTGGTTAGTTGTTTGGTAACTAACTAACAATAAGTAAACATGTGTGTGTTACGTACTTATGTATTTGATTGTATGTATGTTTGTTATTATAAGTAGTACATGGTATACTAAACGTTCGTAGTAGCTTCCGCCTTTGCTGCTTCTTTTATTTTATTTTTGTTTTTTATTGCTTCGTAACTAAACCTTGCTGCATATTCTTTCTAAGTGTACCTTAACTTTGAACGTAGTAATTTTCAATTTGCCAATTGTAGCAAGAAGAATAACACTAGTATTACCACTACCACCACCGCCGCCATCGTCATCACCACACAACCATCACCTTCAACAAGTATCCAAGTTATTTTTTATATTCTTTGTTTTTTTATGGCACTTATACCATATATCTACCGTTATTTATGCAACATACTATTTACAAGTTGTAATAGCAAAAAACACATTAAAAAATTGGCTGAATTTTTTTTGTTTTTCGCTCATGAGACAGACTGTTAAGAATGCAATTTTTCTAACAAAAAAAAAAAACTTTTTTTTTTGATATTGCAGCATTTTTTAGTATATATGAAAAGAATACAAAGGTGGAACTTATATTCTAATTTGTATTTGTTTCAAAAAATATTTATTTAAAATTTACAGACAAAAAATCAAAGTAATTAGCTCAATAAAAGACAAAGAAAGACCCAGAATTCCACCTTTTTTAAAATCCAGCTAATCTTATATTATTTTTCATATTAATACTAAAATCGGCTGGCAAAAAACTATACATTCAGAAAAAATAGTTAGTAGAAAAGTTAGTAAAATGTCTTGTAAATCAAGTATACTATTTCTCAGCAAATTTTTTGCTGAAATTGTGTTTTCAGCTAAAATTTTAGTTATACTTATTCAGCACTTACTGTTTTAAACTAATGTTTTTCTAATATTTTACTAATGTTTTACTAATTTATTTTGCTAAAAAAAATTGCGCTGATAAGCACTTTAATAGTGTGGACGACAACCAGATTGAAAGCTATACGCAAAATCAATCCTGTCAAAGTGTAGTAGAGACGAAGACAATGATACTAAAAAGTACTACTCGTGTAAAACATATACAAAAATAAACCATGGAAGATTTTTGGTTCTGTTTTCCATACAAAAGGATGCACACAATGATAGTACATATGTGGATTAAAAAATTTTAATTTTGTGTTGTCACAGGCTAGTCAAAGTAATTGTCTGGCAATTAAATTAAAGATTAAATAAACTATTTAAATTTATTGAAAGAAGTGACAATCCCATGCAAACATCAAACATTCATATAATCTAGTTCTCCCACTAAATGAGAACTCGATGGCTCGAGGTTAAAGATTATCACCATTGATAAAAAATAAATTGAAAACTTGTTCTGATGTTGGAAACCTAGATAATTCCCGAAATAGGTCTATTAACACATTCCTGAAAGTGGTCAATTAATAAATTTGAAAACAAAAACTCTGTAGATCCTAATAAAGAAGTATGGAGTATGAAGTCGAACTTGAATAATGTTCATTTTCATTGCACAATTAAAGGTCGAAAAAACATAATTTTTATTTTATAATAAAAATTATATCAAACTTATTTAGCAAAAATTTTATTAAGTTTTAGCTAGAATTTTTTTATTTTTAATAGCAAAACTTTTGCTGAATGTACTACACAGAAAAAACTACAAACGGGTCTCAATTAAAAAAATTATTGAATAAATTAATATTTTAATTGATTTTGCACCTATCAGGGCAATTATAATAGCAATTACAAATTTGATTAAAAATTGAAAAGGGAAAAAAAGTTATAAATAACTTCTACAAAAAAAATATGATACTCACAAAAAAGTGTGCGAACTATACGTTGGTATATGTGTTTTTGGTAATGCTGCGTCTGTTGGTATGTTTGTGTGTGTGCTTGGTTTGTTTGTAAACTTAAATTTCATTTGGTATTTTACACTGAAAATTTTCAATTTACGCATACAGTGTAAGAAAAAATAATTTGAGAATTACGTCTAAAATAAAATAGGTATTTATACATTCAAAAGTCAATTCAAATATTAATTGATTCAATTAAATATTTGTTTAGAAACAAATTTAATTCAAATCAAATCTTTAATTAAATATTTTATGCTGATAATTCTCTCGGTGTAATTTTGCTAACATTAGCAATTTTTTTTTTTTTGCCAGCACCCTGACTAAAACTTTGCGGACTCAGCAAAATTTTTAGCTGTCTTCACCTTTTTTTTTTTTGGAATGTACGATTTAAATCATATGGTCAACATTGTCATCCTGTGTTAAAACTGGATGACTTTACACACGCGTATTCTGGCATAAACATTTTAATAGAACCTTTAAACGACTGATCCGATCGATTAAAAAGTTTCGTAACTATTGCAAAAGAGTTAAGCTTTCATGATATTTGATAAATTTGTAAACCCAGATTTAGCACACGGCGATCTTAATTGATACATAATCGGCTTGCTCGAGTATAAAAAATTCTTGGTGTTTTCATTTAAAAAGTGTTAAGCTTTCAGAATATTGTAAATGAGGAAACCCAGCATCAGCACAGGGTGATTCTTATTGATTCATAATTTATATTCTCGATTATAAAAACTGTTGAAGTTTTGTAAGTTTTAAAAATATGTACCGGTTATTACACTCGCAATATATTTTCTGTTACCGATTTAAGTTTACTTATGAAGTTATTCGTTTCTTTTCAAATCAAAAATCAATAAAAATACATAATAAGAAATATATTTTTCACTTTTCTATCGGTAGTTTAAAAAATAAACTATAGAAATATACATACTTTCGTTAGTAGTTAAATAGTGGCAGTTAAATCGAATTTTTTGTTTTCACTGTAAAATAATTTCCAATAATTTCAAAAACATTGTTTTACAATAATAGTTTATTTAAATACAAACTATTTCATTTGAAATTGCGGAAAATTTAAACACATAGTCATAACACTCATACAAACAAAAACAAACGTTGTATGTGTTTGGTTTTGTTATCACAAAAGAAATCTAATAAATTTAAAAAAATAAACGAAAATAATCGTTTTTTAAAGGTTTTGTTAGTTAAATATTGAAGATTGTTTTAAAATACAATGTTTAAAAATAAATGGTTTGAATATAATGGAAAATCAGCTGACTTTTTTTAATTGTGTTTTCATTTAATTTAATGGGTATTTTAGATAGTTTTTAAAGTAATAATATTGTGAGTGTACAGATTTTCCGATATATTTTTAGTTTTTATTTCTAAAAAAAGGTTTAAATGTTTTTCAATTGACTCAGATAGTTTCACCGGGTTACTTGGCTTACTTGTCGAGAAAAAATTCGTTGAATATTGTGTTTCGCAAATATGCAATAGCAATGCAGTGATAATTTAATGTTTTTTCTAGTGATAATGTACGTTTAAAAGTTATCAACAATTATAATACGTATGCGTACACTCAGGGAACTTCTGCTTTAAAAATATGTAGTTGTTTGGGTTGTAATACAGTTTCTTTATTCTTAATGTAAATGTCAGTCATTTGTAGAACAAATAAAATTTTTACTAACCTTGTGGTTCATTTAAAAAAACAAACCACATCAAATGACTTTTTTATGATTTTACATTCATTTTTACAGTTGTTTTTTGTTAACTAAAAATTTAAAAAAACAAACCACATCAAATGACTGCTTTATGATTTTACATTCATTTTTTGCAGTTGTTTTTTGTTATTTAAAAATATAAAAAAAAAATATTTGTTTATTTTTTACTACCATGTGGTTAACTTTTAATACAATTGTTAGTAATTTTTTAAATATTATAAAACAAATGACAATGTTAGTTCAATTTACTGAAATGTAAGTCGTCCTTTCTTTAAGTGAAATTTAATTTGTTTTTAACTACATTTGAAGTGGTCTTTACCTACATAGTATTCTAAGTGTATAATTGAATTTTAAAAATATTTAAATTTTAATTGAATTATTGCGATAAACACTACTCATAGAATATTTTCTCCATAACGAAGACGAGTAACACGCTGAAACTTTCGCAATCGATAGGAAAACATCTTACAGATGAGGTATGCTTATCCGAGACAACAGATTTTAATAAACTTTGCACATGTTGCAGAGGAGCACAAAAAAAGAGACACGTATTTTTTTAACTGCCCAATCTCACGTTAAAGGTTTTTAACCCATTTTCTAAAAACAAAATTGGCTTTCACAAAACCAGATAAATCACTACTCAAGAGTTCTAGTAGTGTCTAATGATTTTGCCGGGCTTGATGTTGCCTGGCCTACTTTGCCATATATCATTGTTAGCATTAATTGGTAGCTTACTTCAATTTGCTCTACATTTAACTTTAATTGTATTGGCTGTAGTGTTGCAATTTGAGCCTTGATATCAGTAACTTCTTTGTTAATCGTATCATGAGTTTCTTTTTTGAAATCAAATTTGATTGGCCTGCAGTATTTCGTAGAAGATTGTTTCTGATTTTTCCAAATATCCTTTGTTTGCTTTGTAATAGTGGAAGGCTGTGAATCTTCCAAAATTTTTTTCAATCGCAAGTGTCAAAATGATACCATGAACATATCTGAGTCCGAAATATTTTCAGATACCACTTATTTATATTGATTTTATCCGGAAGAACCAACACATCCCCATTTACAAAAAAAAAAAAGAATTAACTTTGTGTTTACATATTTCATTAACTCATTTGCTTTTATTGATTGCAGCAAGCGTTCGGCTGTGTGATCAAGTAGATATTTTAGTTGTTGTAACTCTGCTGAAATTGGAGTGATTGTAATAGTATCCTTTGATGGCAAACAGTCAATTTTAGCAGCGGTTATGTGACGATATACTGAATAAAGATTTGAGCCTTTTTCAATCGTACGCAACCTGAGCTGATTATATTGCTGTTTTGTTAATTTCAAATCCATTGTTCTCACTGGACTATCTTTAATAACTTTTTGAAATGATATCCACTTTTGTCTTTTGTTTCTGTGATTCCAATTGATGTTGGAATGTTTCTTTAATATTTGTTCATCTAATTTCATCGTTGACATCTTTAAGTTTCCGCATCCTAGATCTATCGTTGCAGTTGTCCAATGATTTTTGTGGTCTTTCAGTCCTATATTGGTTTGTAGTTTCTGAAGCGACAGTAAGTTGGCCTTTTAACCAGTTTGATCTACGTGTATACACATTTTGTTTACTGTAGCGAACTGCTTTGTAGCGTTTTTTAATGCTTTGATAATTGCTCTTGCACATTCCAGGAATTTCTGCTTTAAAAATATGTAGTTGTTTGGATTGTTATACAGTTTATTTATTTTTAATGTAAATGTCAGTCATTTGCAAAACAAATTTAGTTTTTTTTACTAACCTTGTGGTTCATTTACAAAAAACAAACCACATCAAATGACTGTTTTATAATTTTACATTAATTTTTTACAATTGTTTTTTGTTAATTAAAAAATAAAAAAAAATAAATGTTTGTTTATTTTTTACTACTATGTGGTTCATTTTTACTACAATTGTTAGTAATTTTTTGAACAGTAAAAACAAATGAAAAATGTTAGATGAATTTAATGAAATGTTAGTCGCCCTTTCCTCTACTGAAATTTCATTTGTTTTTGACTACAATTACTGTCGTCTTTACCTTTGGTCTTCACTTTTGGTGCTACACGAATTTAAGTTTAATTTTATTTTAATGTAACTAAGAACATATTCATTGTTTTTTGTTTCTAAAATACTATTTCGACCAATTCTTTATAACTGAAGCTCTTCATGTTTTTGTGAACAAAATATTTTTATTTGCGACTGTTATTGCTGAAATATATTATATCAATTGAGTTTGTATTCACTTTTTAATATCACTTTCTTATAAGCCTTTTTATACTACTCGTATGATAATATAATACTACTTTTCTATGTAAAATAAAAAGGTAAGAAAATGCCTAATAAAAAAACCCTATGTAGAAATTCCGCATTGTGGGACAATAAAAATGTATTAAAAAGGGTTAATATAAACTCAGTGTACACATGAATTACCATTGTGTGTTTACTTTCATTGGAAAATAAAGATATATAAAAAGGTTTACTTTTATGTGTTTTTCTTTATTACCTTTAATGGAGTTGGCGAATTAAAAGCTTAATATATAAATGACTCGTAGTACTGAGTATTTTGTTATTACAACAAATGTTAACACAGGTATCAGAAAATCGATTTTCAAAAAATGTTTAGTAATTGCATTATGTATTAAAATAATGCACAATATTATATTTAACAAATAATGAGTAAAACAACACACAATACTTGCTTGTTATAAAATATCTAAAGCACAAATTTAACACATCATTTTTTTTCGAGTAATTTCATTAAAATGAAAAAAGTGTCACGGGTCGTCACAGGTGCAAAAGTATATATAAGATAAAAGAGGAAACTTTCACCTTTCTCCGGGTTTTTCACTTTTCTTGTACCCTTTTGTTCCCTACACACAGAGAATAAATTGGTTGGAATTCCATTGTAACCGACAAAATGTATTCACTATTCAATAATAATTAAACTATATTGTAAACAGAAAATATATATAATTAACCAAAACACAGTCACATCATTCAAAATATTGGTTTTCTTAATCAATATTGAAAAAATATTATCTTTTACATTACCTTTAATACCAACCGCCAACCACTTTTTGGATAAAATAACACTTTTGGAATAAATAAAATATTTGCAGTTAAAATAGAATATTAGTTTAGCCTGTAAAAAAAATTACTCTATCCAAAATATTAGTTTTCGTTACCAATTTGTAAATAATATAACGTTTTTTAATAGTTTTGGTAACTCTAATAAAATAAAATAGATTACATACAAATCTATTTTAAGACATTAATATTTAAATTTGAAAAAACAAAAAACAATCGAGGTTAAAATTGGAAAATTCAAGTTCAGTTTAGGCTAGATGTAAAGTAATTGCCTGACAAGCAGGGGGTCGCCGGTTCGATCTCAGTTCGCGGCATAAGAATTGCTTTTTATAGTTTTGGTAACTCAAATAAAATTTTGGGATCAGCAACCGAATTTCTGTTGTACATACAAATCTATTTTTAGACATACATATTTAAATTTGAAACAAAAACATTCAAGATTAAATTTGGAAAATGCAAACTCAAATTGAGTTTACGCTGGAGTTAAAGTAATAGCCCGACAAGCAGGAGGTCACTGGTTCAATCCCTGTTCGCGGATAAGAATTTTTTGTTAATAAAATAATTTTTAAATTTATTTTCATCGGGATAAACATTAATTGCACTTATAGTAATTAAATGTGCTAAAGTCCCAAAACTTATTTAACAAATTGTGAAAAGCAATCTGATGTAGGCGTGTCCCTATCCGGATTTCATTCCTGCCCAAGGAAATCTTCAGGGGACTTTGTTATTAGAATTTCTAGAGATATTTGTTATGTTAAATCACAAACTCAATGAGAATTTCTTGTCCTCGTCTAGGAGCGAGATTCAAAATTTAAAATATCAAAGAAAAAACAAAAACAACAACAAAAAATTGTCACAACTGGCTTTGTCATCTTCCAAATACTACTCTGTTTTTTTGACAGACCTAGCAATGTAGTGACGTTTATTCAAGTAAATCAACAATAGAAAGTCATATGTTTTCTATTAGTGTCAATTACATTTAAATTTGCACAAGCACCTGCATATTTGTTATTTAAATTTATTTTCATCGGAATAAACATTAATTGCACTTATAATTTTAATTTTAAAATAATATCTATTTTTTTATAGTTTTGGTAACTCTACTAAAATATTGAGATTAGCAACCGAATTTATATTGTACATACAAATCTATTTTAAGACAAATATTTATATTTGAAACTAGAAAATATTCAAGGTTGAAATTTAAAAAAACATTTAAATTGGGTTTAGGCTAGAGGTAAAGTACTTGCCTGACAAACTTAATATTGCCGGTTCGAGCCCAGTTCGAGGCATAACATTTTTTTATTAATAAAATAAATTTTGTTGAACGCATGTGAATCTATTTATAGAATATTATAGTCCATAAACATAATATATTCAATTGTTACAATAAAAATTAGAAATTTGTAAATAAATATCGGCTGTTACAATATTGTTAAAATTTAGTGATAGTACGCGGAACCACAAAAATTCGGTTGGTGAAAAAATTTGGTTGCAACTACAAAACTGTTCTCTGTGTGTAGAAGTTCTATTCTACTAAAGTTGAAATTTGACAACAAAACTCGACCTGACGATAGCTCAGTGCGCTAAAGCGTCCTGTCTAAAATTTCACATAGACCCAAACGCACAAATAAAAACATAACAAATATTACATTATTCAAAAAAACAAGGTCACTGACGAAGGTTCAATACCAGAAACTGCGCAGTCTGATTCAGAAAAAATTGAAAAAATATAGCAGGTTAATAAATATTTCAGAATTGCCCTAATATAAATGTTAAGGCTGTGACGACATACAATTATTTAAAGACTACAAACCTACCAACCTAGCAAAAAAGAGCGCATGCCATTAGCACATATTGTTTGCGAGTAGTAACTATATATTTTTGATAGAAAACAAAAAAAAAATCACCTCTTTCATACCACGCCCACAATTAGCAATTATTTGGATATATTAGCTACCAAGCGACCTTAAAAGTTTATAAATCGGTGACAAAAAAATGTAACTTTTGGCCAACGAAATCGAATTTGCAGCCACTGTTGGTCGTACATTTCTACGCGTCAAAGTCGAGTATTGTTTAAATGATGAAAAATTCCGTTTGTTACAACTTATTTGTATAGACTTTTCTGTAAGAAGTTAAAAAAACATAAGAAAATGTTCGCTAATGTGGCCTGTTCTCTAAAGTGGTCTTTTTAAAAGCTACATCAAATTCTTATAGGTGGTATTATTTATATTATATTAAATATATAATCCTATTAGAGCGATAAAAATTCGTTTGGCTAAAATAAGTAATACAAACCCTATAGAGTTTTTCCCAACTCAAATGTCTGCATCAAATTCGAATGTAAGTTATTGTTTTTCGTAAATCCAAATTTTTTTAAACATTTATTTACGACCCTAATACTTCCCCATGCCACATTATTACATCATTAGCTCATTGTGTATTGTTATTTTCTTTTATATAACTTTATATAATCTTATGTGGGTATAGACCATGATTTTCATATGTGAATAAAAAAAAAATTCACAAAATACAGAAACAAGAATGTGGTTTCTAAAAAGAATTGCGACAATTTGCTGCATTTGTTGTATATTTCTTTAAGTTTTGCATGTTTGGTGCAGAACAGTGATTGATGATCATTAAAATTGTAGTTCTAATGTTGGGAAATATTTACATACACATAAACGCAGTAGGTAATTTAAATGTCATTTAAATATGGCTGACTTTTTTGTCAAGCATGGGTAGTTTTTTTTTTGCCAAAAGTCTAAACTAATTTTTTCAATAATTCTAGCGGAAAATTATTGTGTAGTAGTTTTTCTTTTAATGGTTGAAATTTTTTATGGTAACATTGTTTTACATATTATTTTCAACAAATTAACTATATGTAATAGTAAAATTTTAATTATGATCTCAAACTTGAAAATGCATACAAAAACATACAAGGTACCATGCAATGTAAAATCTGATAAGAAAACAATCAACTAGAATGTATTGTGTTTAAATATTAGTACACATGCCTAATTCCCAATGCTTTCGCAGTAATGGTAACATCAGTTGGACAGGCAACCCTGCCAAATAAAAAGCTTTAAGATTTACAGCTGATAGCTAAACTTGTAAGAAAAGACGAAAATAACTCTTATTGTTTGGGTTATCAATTAACATCACCTGTTGGTTGGTTGATATACATACCTGATCAAACCTTCAATTTCTTGTGGGTGGTGGATAAGAATGAGGCTAAAGATGACCTAGTCGCTTAGGTCAAAAGTACGGTACTCCCGCTGGCGCTGAACCCCACAATATTATTTTCATCTTCTCTTACATTTGTTAACAATTAGTGTTTTCTATTTGTTATAGTAACATTTTAACTATGATCTCAAACCTAACAATTCAAAATTAAATGCAATTTTAAAAGGTCAACAATATATACAAAATTCTAATTAACAAGAATTTTAATAATTTAAAATGAATATTAATATGAAACAACAGCAATTGTATCGGTTTCTTTAAATATTGTATACCAAGTTTGTATCTTAAGTCTTTTGTTTTGTAGAAGTAAAAACTGAACATTTTTGTTTTGGATAGAATAGAAATATGTTAATAATTTCACATTTAATATGGAATAGTCAATATTTTCATAGAAATACTTTAAAAACAAGCATTTTTTTTTTTCTTAATAATTAATTGTTATTTGGTTAAAAGTAAGGACATTTGTAAGAGAGGCTCAAAAATAAGTATATTACTTGCAATTCTAATAACATTGTATTAAAATTGTTTTATTAATGATATTGATATTTAATTGGCAAGAAAAATCGCACTTTTATTGTCAGCTGTATTATTTATTTAAGGTTAGCCATGAAACATGTATAACCATATATAATTTAAAAATTGTATGTCTGGTTGCCAATTTATGTTCGAACTATAGTAAACTAAGCAAAACTAATTAAACAACATAAAGTATTAAATCTAAATTTAATATTTAACTAATAAATTAAAAATGTAATTGCTAATTACACGCTTATTTTACGAGTAACTATATGATTAACATCATTTCTGCATCTAACTTATAAACTTAAAGCCCAACAACTTTGTTAAAAAAATAAACCAAACAATAAAAAATATCGACCAATCCATCGAAGACCGGCCGAAAAGGGGGATTTTTTGACCTTGAGTGTTCCGATTTCAATAAAATGTTGCATTCAAAACTCTAGGGAACCACTTAAAAATTGACGTTCTAAGTTTTTCAAATTTCGAAAAATCACGGTTTTATGCACGATTAAATTTTATTGAAAAATGCGAAATATGCAAAATATGTGTAAGTTTTAATATTCGTATTTTCATTAATATTATTTAATAATTTTTCTTAAATATTATCATCATTATTTAATTTGCATTGGAATGGTACGCTCACCTACTTTTTTTTGTGGAATGATATTTTTCCAGCTTCGACTAAAAATAAATTTTTCATGCACTTTGTTTTTTAAATGCATTCTTCACAAATTTGGCCACTCTCGATTTGAAAAAAGAAGTATATATGCAAAATATGGTATTTTTACTATAAAACAGCATCTTCGTTTTTTGGGTAGCAGGCTTTATCTTTAATTAATAAATTATTGAAAAAAGCTTGAGTCCTAGTTCCGTAGCAAAAAAACAACAATTTATAATTTTTATTTATTTTCCAATTTTAAAAAGTCTAAATTTAAAAATGTAGTGTTAAGGCGCAGTTTAAATGTATATCTTTTAAAACCTATACATTTACCTTTTAAGATTTTGTCTGTACTTGAAAGCTAAACGAATTTACTAAAATATTAAATTTTAAAAATTAAATATTTATCTTTTCCAACCCCATGTTTCTTTATATAAAAAATCTTATATTCGATAACAAACGTGAGCTTGAAAGGTTTAAAAATTTTTTAAAACAGAGTATTGTATTAAATTCTTTTATCTTTCACTTACAGTAAAAATCTTAAAAATTAAATATATACGAGGGCGGATCAATAAGTCCGTGACTTTTTGAATGAAACACAGTTTTTTGCAAAAAAAAATTTATTTTTCAACATAATCTCCTTTTAGCTCAATACACTTAGTCCAACGTTTCTCCAATTTTTGTATCCCTTCCAAAAAATAGGATTTTTCGAGGTCCATAAAATAGTCATTTGTTTGATCAATAATTTCATCATTGGATCTAAATCTCTTTCCACCGAGCCATTTCTTTAGGTTTGGAAATAGGAAATAGTCACTGGGGGCTAAATCCGGAGATCGTAGCCCAATTCATGAAATTCTTGATGAAAAAGAACTTTTTTCTTGACCATATGGGGTTGTTTTTCTTTAAATCCTCGTTAAATTGGTCCAATAAGTTGGCATACTATTCGCCGTTTATTGTTTTTCCCTTTTGAAGGTAATCGATGTGGATTATCCCGCGTGCATCCCAAAAAACTGTTGCCATCACCTTATTGGCCGACAAACTTACCTTGGCCTTCTTCGGATCCGGTTCACCCGGAGCAACCCATTGTTTACACTGCTGCTTGGTCTCCGGGGTGTTGTAATGAATCCATGTTTCATCTCCAGTTACAAAACGCCGCAAAAACTCATTCGAATTGCGGTTAAACAACTCCAAGTAATCCTTTGAAGTTGTCACACGATTACGTTTATGGTCAATTGAGAGCAAAAGCGGTACCCATCTTGCAGACAGCTTTCTTAAACCCAACTGATCCTTTAAAGTCAAAACCACACTGCCATATTAAATACCTATGGCTTCAACAATCTCACGCACTTTTTCTCTTAGATCGGCCAACACCGTGGATTTTTTTTGACATTTTCGGGTGTATTGGCCTCAATTGACCGTCCAGAACGTTCAGCGTCATTTGTACTTGTGCGACCACAAGGAAAGTCAGTAAACCACTTTTTTTACCATTGAAATTGATAGTGCATAGTCCCCATAGTATTTATCAAGCTGTTCCTTGGTTTGATTGACGTTTTTTTTTCGCAAAAAATAATGTTTGATGAGCACTCGAAATTCACTTGTTTCCATTTTTAAAAAAAATCCATGAGGTTGTTTGTTTTGAACAGCTGTTAAACGCAAAGTAAATGACGAAACTTGCTTAAAATTTGACAGTAGTCTATTGACAGGTGGTACTTGATGGGAGCGTGTTGCATTTCATATAACTACGAGGGAAGTTCGAAAAGTCACGGACTTATTGATCCGCCCTCGTACTTCAAAAAACAGAGATGATCAACGACCATTTTAAAATTTGGTCCAAATAAGGCCCGGTTTCTAAATGCCCAGTCAAAATTTAACATGTAGTTAAATTGAAAATTCATAAGGGAAACAACACCAAATTTGTCAGCTTTTTGACAAAAATTACATATTTTGCAAATACGCATAGCTTTTTTTAAATCGAGGTTGGCCAAATGCAAAAAAAGCATTTTAAAAATAAATTGCATAAAAAATGCATTTATTTTTTACTCTGGCAAATAATTTATTCGGCTGTATAAAAGGAAAGGAGTGTACCATTTCAGTGCTTTTTAAATGATAATGATAATGATAATTCTACATATATTAAAGAAACTACAAGTGTTCCAAATTACACACTAAGCATCTTTTGTATTTGTCAAAAAAAGACAACCGCGAATAAAACGATGTTTTTTTCGAATATTATGAAAATAAAAACGGCAATCTTTAAGTGAATTCATAGTGTTTGTGTTTGCAAAATATAATTTGAATCGGAATGGCCGATATATAAAATATTTTAATAAACAATGACAGCCAAGATAAAGTTACATTTTTGTTTAAGATCTTAAGACAAAGATAAAAAAATTCGTTAATTTTTATAAACAACGATTTTTTTTATCTTTAATGATTTTGCGTAATGTGGTTGTATGGTTAATAATGGGCAAAGAAGAAAAACATATATACACTCAGAATAGTATGTAGTTTACTGTATTTAGTTTAAGTTAAAAATGTTTTCAGTTGAGTTAAAAATTAAGGAACAAATATTTTTTCCAACTTTTTCATACATCTGTTCAAAATAATTTACTAAAATTTAACGATTTTCTTCGTTTCTTTTATTATTTTCATTAATTTGAGATTTCATACGAATTTAACCACAAAAACCGAATATTGTAGTTTATTTGTTTCCGTTGCAGTTATTATAAATTTAAATTATTTTTATTCCAAAAATATTCAAAAAATTCGTGTTTGTGTTTTGATTAAAATAGTTTGTTTATATACAAAATTATTTCAATTCAAATTACAAGAAACTGAAGAAGTTTACACAAATGTGTGTGTGTATACATTTTGTAGAAAAGAAAAACAAAGGAAGTGAAAAAACTGAAATAATTTTAACTAACTGACTGAATATAACTTTTATTTTTACTGATCTGTAGTTAAAATTTGAACATTTATTTTTACCTTACTATTCTTTTGTTCTAACGGATTTGTTTGTTATTTAAACGACATTTAAAAATAAATAACAAGAACCATTTGATTTAAATGAAAAGTAAGTAGACCGGATTTTAAGTGATTTATGTTAAATTACATTTCTAATTAATTTAAACTACAAAATATTTTCAGTGTATAGGCCATTTTGAATAAATATTTAAAGTTGGGGTTAAAATTTTATCTTTTTTAAACTTTATGACACATTAATAGGATTTTATACGATAATAAACCACTTCAAATTATTTAGCGTAAATCACTTTCTGCAAGGGAGCGGTCTAAATTTTCAAATTTAAAAAAAAATCAAAATTAAATTTTTTGATTGAATTCAATCAATTCAAAAAAATTTCGCAAATGTATTACATTATATATTATATATTTAATATTTTTTGGTGTTTTAATGGAAATTTACTCCCTTATTTTGTGCTTTTCAAAAGATGTTTGTCAAATTTTTATGGTTTTTCAAAAAAATTTAATTTTTGATATTAAAACGCAGTGCGTGCAATATTTAAAAATAATAATTTGTTTTGGAGATTGTATTTGAATTTAGCGTAAATAGTTGAAAACCGTTCAACCGGTTTTTAATTTTCAAAAACTGAACCGGTTTCGAATATTTTACATTTAAGAATATTCGAGAAAACGGTTTTTCGGGTCGGTTAACCGGTTAGTGTTTTAACAAGATGTTATACTTGAAAAACTACAAAACGTATGAAAATCTGCTATTTTTATAAAAGAAAAATATTAAATTCATAGTAAATAGCAATCGAATTAAAAAAAATATATTTTCAGAATTTAATCTCTTTATAATTTCAAAAATTTCATTTTCAAATTCGACAACCTTAATCACACCGAATTTCGATTTTAAAATTTAAATTTTTTAAAATTTCGCCATTGCGGTTCCATAAAAGGTTCCTTTTCATAATTTAATATATTAAAATTTTGCCACTGGGACACATATGCCACCCCCCCCCCCCCCCCCCATTTTCGCTGTATTTAATAGAGTTATTAAAATGTTCCTTTTCCTAATTTGTGCAATTATTGATCACCTTTCATGTCACAAAATTTTATACTTATTCTTCACATGTGGTCGAGTATAAACACGTTTTTTTGTTGTTTGGGGTGGAAATAAAAATAGTATGGAGTTAGTATATTTGGGATAACTTGTTCATTTCGAGTATTAAAACAAAATACCCTTTAAAATATCGATGCGTTAATATTAATTTATAATAATAACATGAATTTTTTAGAATTTCATCTAAAAAATGTAAAAAAGTGCAAAGTTATGTAAGCGGTTGATTGTGGGGCACATACACCTCACCACCAGGTGAGCCAAAATTTGTATCACTTTAAAAGACGTTTACGTTACATTAATTCGTTACATGATAATGTGTGTTGCTTGGGCCTGAAGTAGTTTGTGTACAACAAATTCCAAGAAAATCATATTTTTTAAATTTTTTTCCTGAAGTTTTATGATTATTTAATACAAAATATAAGTTTTCAACCATAACCGTTATATTTATAACTGACAAATGTGTAACATAACCTTGGCGAATTTACCCCATATGTAGGGCAGTTTATCCGATTACTTCGGAAATCTTAAAAAAATAAATATAAGGAATAAAGATAATTTATGTTATAAACATTCAAATTAAAGTTAAGATGTATGAAATATTAGATAAAAAATAATTTTTCAAAATAAAAATGTTGGTTGAGCAACGACAGCGTTTTAAAAAAAGAAGTTGGGAATGCTCCTACTTCCAACCCCTCATTAGGTTTTTAACGCGAAAAGGAATAAAGTTTTTTAAAAATCGAATTTTTCAAACAAACCACAACCGGTTTTCTGAATTCGTCGGTTTTTTCGGACACTCTAATTTTCCCTAAATTTTATTTGGCCCATAAAATATTTGTCAACATTGACATTATTGATGTGCCGGAGCAAAACGTGTTTAGATAAAAAAAGTAAATTGTTTAGCACATTTGTGATGGCAATCAATTATATGCGTTGCCACTATTATTTATAGGTTTTTAAAATCTGTAAATATCATTGTTTGCTATAAAAAATTAATAAACAAATTATGCAATTTTTGCACAATTTTTAAAAAGTCCATATAATTTCTGCATATAAATTGTTTTTATATGCTACTCTAAATTTATATATTAAAATAACAAAAAAAAACCCAGTCACGCAGCAAACTGGCCTATTGAAAACTAAACAGTGAATGTGCTATTAAAAAAACTGCTTTTTGAACAAAATTCACGCAAATTTTTCTACTTTTGTGAACTCTTTTTTTTCTGTTAAGCGCACATCAACGAAACATACTTAAACTGTGCATAATTACAACATTTTCGTACCATTGTTTTCAAATGTTTATTCCATGAAGGGGCATCAGTCAGCTCCCGGTACAAAAAACACCTACGATTACTAAAAAAAAAAAAAAATTGGTTTCAATTTTCGACTTTCATGTGTTTATGTGTTAGGTGTTGGCACATCAATAAGGTATGCATTGTATTTATGTCTCAAGTGTTGGGAGATTGTGTAATTCCAAATGGAATCCAAAATTTGAAAAACCCAAACAAACAAAAGTTTTTAATTTTTTTTTTTAAATTTTGCACTCTGACGAGATAAAGTGTTTTCAATCCAAACATATTACCCACTATTTTAAAACAGCAAAATTGCGAAAGTTATTTAAATAAAATATAATTTTCAAAGTATCTAAAAATTGTTGACATAAGCCCATATATGGAAATTAAACAAGAAATATTTCTTTAACATAAATGATAACTGACAGTTAATATGGTAGCTGATAATTTAAATTTATAACATTTTTGTTAAATGTATAAGATTTTTCAAATTGGTTTGTTACAATGTGGCTTAATTTTTTACCCTGACCTAATTCTTGTTTGTGTTAAGACCATATTTTTTTTTATTTTTGTTTAAACTTTATGTACTGCCTCCTCTAATTTAGCGGTTTAAATCAAAAAACAATAACGTTATATATTATATGTAAATGTTTTAAACATTTTAATTCTACCTTTAAAACAATGTAAAAGAAATCCATCAAACTGCCAGTGAGCCATTTAATCAACACTTCATCATCAATAACAGCTGGACATCTTTCAGATAAAAAGAAAAATAACTATAATTTTTTCATAATCTTTTTTAAAGAAAGTTTTTTAGACATATTCTTATAGTTAAACATTAAATGCTTAATATCTTCAATGAATTTTTTAAATTTCGTTTATATATGATTTGTGGAACCCCCACGCATTTCATTAAGCTTAAGGCAATTTATCAAATAATATAAAAAGATGTATTCAAAATAGTAAAATTTCCCATTTTTTTTTTGTTATTATGCTTATGAATAAACATTAATCATTGCATTCAAGCGTGAAATTTAAATGATATTGAAGTTTTAGTCATGCAAAAACTAAAGACTTAAGAAACAAACTTGTTTTATAAGAATTTAAGTGTTAACTCGTTGTAAGATGTTTTGGGGACTTATATGACCTCAAGCTAAAGAAATTATAGACAAAAAAAAACAACAAATACAAGTTTTTAAGGGGAACAAATTTTAGCTTCTAAAATAATTCATACTATCAATATTCTATGAGTTGATTGTTTTGTAAATTCGTTTCTTTAGACCATTACCAAGAATTTATAAGAAACAAATAAGAAAAATTGCGACTTAAACTTTGGTTTTAATAAACTAATTTAGACATCAACAATAATTAAATCCAGGCTTAAACAGTAATGCTATAAATGTTCTAATTCAGATTTTTACCCAGACTGAAAATTTTCTAATGGCGACTTTTATTCTAGTTTTTTACAATTTTCTAATTTTCTAGACAACAGAGTTTGTTTTCTGGATGTATAATTGCTATAAGAAATATCAGATTACAGAATTAAACATCAGATTACGGAGCTCCTATATGGATTTGAATAGAGGCAATAATTGAGAGCTTACAAAGCATCGAACATAAACAATTATTTAAACTTCAATCGTGGTCATACAAATTTTTTAATTAAAAATTTGTATGGACTTACAACGTTTTCAATCCTAGTCGTACAAAGTCTCTAACGCAATAATTAGTAAAGTCTCCAACCAAGACTTCAAACTGGACCATCAGTTATTGTCATACAAAATATTCAATTGTTATCAACAAATACTGGACATCCAGAAAATAGTTCAAACCTTCAATATATAATTTAATCGTGGCTTACAAAGTGATCAACCCAATTTTAAATCATTTTCAAAATGGTAAAATCCGGTTATAAATAGTTGGAACTAGAATATCTTAAATCCTGACTGAAATCCATACTTTCTAGACTTAACCGATTTACAAAAATTGATATGGAGCTTTATGAAGTAATATCAATTTCTATGTGACGCTATATGTAATCTTTTTAAATTTCATCCGAAATATGGGCCTATATAATTGTATCTGCTTGTAGGGTTTTAGATCTAACCTGATGCAATTCGATAAATGTCCAGTGCAATTTTATACGAATTATGGCCCAATAGAAATGTATTAGATTGTATCAGTTTTGTATCTAATTGTAACAGTGTATATCTTAACTGATACAAATATATATAATTATATGAAATCCCAGATATTATTGTATTTGCGCGAGATGATAAGTTTTAGAACAGTTGTTGCTCGCCAACTAATGGAGAGTTGGCGAACTTATTGAATCTTTTTCGTTCATAGCCCTGATTCGTTATTTTATTTCGGTGGGGTTTAGTGCTATGGGAACACCGAAGATAAGCGCTGCGATACATATGAGGGTTAGAAAATGCATACATTTTATTTTTCTGAAATGTATGTTGTCGTCAGCGGGAACCGAGCCCGTGACTATCTGTGTTACACTCCAACGCGCGAACCATTACACCACAGCGAACATAAGACCGCATAGGTAGCAACTATAAGTATGTACCCCCAAAAAAATTGTTGGTGTTTAATACCTATCGTGACGAAATTCTAAAATTTTTTTTTAGAGTTGTGCTTTCTAGTTCATAGTTCATTTCGTTCATTTTCATTTGTTGAATTAGTTCGTTCTTTTAGCTCATAAGTTTGTTCGATAATTTTTTTTCAATTATTTATTTTGTTGAATTGGTCAATGGTTTGTTTAACAAAGTATACACGGCTCCAGGAAGGAAAAATAGGGAAATTAGGAAATAAAAAGTTAGAAATAATAAACATAAACGAATTACGGCATTCGTGATCGTAATTTTTCGATCGAAATTAATTTTCTATTTCCGAAAATAAAAAATGTTAACGAAATTTTTTTATCAGGGATGTTCTAGTTCGGTCCTTGATTCGAAATAAATGTAAAACTTTGTATTTTCATTATTAGTATTTTTGTAGTTACTCATTAAAAAAAACAGTTTTCGAACGATTTCATTAGATCACGAATGCCGTAATTCGGCCCCTGATTTTTGGTAGAAAATTGGAAATATTTAGTGATTTAAATATAAATTTTATTAAGTCTTAGAACAGTTGTTACTCGTCATCTGATGGAGAGTTGGCGAACTTACTGAAGCATTATTTTACTTCGGTGGGGTTAAGTGCTATGGGAATACCGCAAGCGGGCGCTGCGATACATATAACATATAACTCATACATATTATTTTTCTTAATTGATGTTGTCGTCACCGGGAATCGATCCCGGGACCATCTGTGTTACAGTCTAACGCGCTAACCATTGCACTACAACGCCCCACACTCCTTAAGTATATTTCAAGTTTGTTATGTTTAAGCGCGGAATGGTTTTAAAAATCTCTTCGGCACACTTTTCATTACACTTTTTATTCATATTGTCCTAGTTAGTGTGGATGAATTTTGGGAAAAGAAAAAATACGTAAATATTTTTTCTTTTTCCAAAATTTTTTCTCGTTTAAACGCTGCTCAAAGTTGGAGGTTTTCAACAAATGTGTAAGAAATATACAGTATTTGTGTTAGCGTAACTTTTGGACGCGTCAAGACAGAATTTAAAATTTGGTGTCATTGTAAAAATCAAATCCTCCTCTTTAAACAGTGTTGCACAAAAAATAATTAATTTCGCGAAAACGATAACGAAATTGAAAAAATATCCTTAATTCGCTAATATATCAAAAACCCCATAATTTGTTTTTATAAAATTTACTTTGCAATTAACTCTTACAACTCTTATAGTACAGTTAACCGGGTGTTAAGACGAACTCCGAGGGACCAAAAAAATTAGTTCGTCTTAAGCGAGGTTCGTATTAAGCGGGCTTTTTTTTAACGATAAAAAATATGTATTTATTAAAACAAAAACAAGATTTTTACATAAATAAAAAATAAAAAATAAAATTAGCATTTCATGCATTCACAATTAAAATTCAATTAAAATTCTTCATTTAAAAAAAAAAAAATCTGTTATTTTTTTCTGAACGACTGAATTAATGATTTCATTCGTTATAAGTTTTTCTATTACCAAAATATGATTGTCAGCTTCTTCGGCACACGATTTTGTTCGAATATATCACTTGACAAATTTTCCACATCGGGAGGATTAACAATTTCCAATATTTCTTCACCTGATAAAGTATGTGACGTCAAAACATTAGCATCTATATCTAGATCATCATCATCTATATCATCCACGGATATGAAATTCATATTAGGTCTATCCCATTAAACGGATAAATAGTGTACTAAACATGGTAATTTGTATGAAAACGAGTTTTTGGGACTGCTTAAAACAGTTCGTAATAACCGAGGGTTCGTATTAACCGAGTTCGTATTAAAAGATGTATTTTATATGAAAATTGTTGCCAAAACGTCGGGACTTTTAAATTAGTTCGTATTAACCGATGGTTCGTCTTAACCGAGTTCGTCTTAAGCGAGTTTTACTGTACTCTAGTTTTACTCTACTTTAATTTTTTACTTTTTTACTTTAATAATTACTCTAATACTTATAACATATAAAAATTTCACGTTTGCGAATCAGACGGATTCAAAAATAAACGGAATTTTTGCGAAATTATCTTTGATATTTAATATATTTACACTCAGACGCTGATTCAGGGGGAGAAGGGACATTTCTAAACCCAAAATAAAAATTGTCAATACAAAAAATCAAAAAGAATAGAAAATTTAACAAAAATACTCCAACTTTCCTTCCCATGGTATAAATTTCAATATTTTTTGCCATGCATGGGAAAATCGATATGCATGTTAAACACGAGTCCACATGTGGTTAAACTACGAACTCAGATTTTCGTAGTCTCATCCTATATCCTTTCAAAAGGACATTTAAAGTTAAATTTTTGAACAAATTATTGAAATATTTGTACTCTTTAAATGATGGCAATATATATTTCAGATGAAAGATAATAATCTCTGCGATTCCACAAAATTATTAGTCGTTATATTTCAGGACCAAACATTTTAAAAATGTCCTTTTAAAAATTCGATACTTCAATATCCTTGATTGTTTTAAATAAGTTCGGCAAACCCAATTTAACCACAGGGTTTTAATTTTAATCTTTAAAGCTTGAAGTTAGCCGTGAATTTAATAAAAACTTTAAATCAAGTTTATCAGTGTAAGTCCTAGTACGACAAAACTTCAAGAACCGATATATTCAAATTGGTAAACAGCGCAGTAAAAAGTATAGAACCTCTTTAGTCCTGTAAAAAAAACGTTTCAAATTTTTAATTTTAGATTTTAAAAACTCGTCAGGCTATTTTTTTTATCCCCTCCATAATTTCTTTTTTTTCTTCCCTCCAACTACTGGTGAGTTTTAAAATTTGCTTTTATAACATTGTTAAGAACAACTTTTTTCATTAACTTTTTCCAGCACATGCAATTAGAATAAATATCAATTTACTGGCATTTAAATCTAGATTCTTAAAAGAAAAACGCCCCACCTTTTTTTTTATAATATGGGGACTTGTTAAAGTATCATAACAAGTTTCATTCTTTTTTCAATAAAGTTATCATTATAAAATTCCGTTACTAATGTCAAAGTCATTGTTATAGCATGCTATAAAATGTTGTTTAACTTTATGTAATACATTACAATTTTATTATTTACGCATATTTCATAAAAAAAATGAAAAAAAAAACACTGAAGACCACAACTAACACAGAGGGAGTCACAGAGCCTTAACTACTCTTGAGACTATAGAAAAAACAAAAAGTTGAAAAACGCTTAAATCGCACCAAAACAGGAAAATAAATACTGAAATGTATAGAAAAACGTTAAGAAACCAAGTGCGTTTATAGTAATGACAGCAATGCGATTAGTGACCATATTTGTGTCTAAAATACATGGTTAGATATCATAGATACCAAATACTACAACAAGAATAACTATTATTGTATTTTATAGTTAGAGAAAGACCTTTAATAGAAAATCAAATAAAATATATGGTGTATTAAAGTATAAAACCACAGAAAAACAACAACAGAGACAGTAATAGAAAAAAAAAACACTCATACTGCTTAAGAACTTAGACTCCATGCAAATGCAATATATGGATAGAAAATGCGTTTATGCGGTGGAGTTAAGGAAAGAAATCCTAATAATTTTTTATTTTGTGGTTTAAAAAAAAAAAATTTTGTTTAAACACGATTTGTTAAAAAAAAATTTTTTTTGCATGTTTGTTGTCATAAATCTAAACAGTACAGGAGCAAGTTATTGGCAAAAAAAAGTTCTAAAATATTTACCACATAAAATTGCAGACTTTCTGGAGATTTTCGAACTATAAATTTTAAGCAAAAATAAAAAACTATAAACAATTTTCTTGGAAAAAAATTTTTTCTCTTACCTTCTTATTAAAATCTTATGGCGCCTATTCTGTGTGTCTAATTTGTTTAATTGAAAAAAATGGTGATTATTGTTTTCGCACTATTTTTAAGAATTTTTGAAAAATTTTGATATTTTTAGACATTCTTTCAAATTGTTATTTGTCAACTTTAATTGCTTAAATTTACATGTTTCTTTGCTGGTTGAGAGAAAATAGCTTATTATTGATTCGATAAGTGTTTTGTTTTTTTTTTTTTGACGTACATGTTGAACGAAACATTTTTCTATTTCTAAATCTTTTTTTTTATATATCCTTATCGAAAACTGCATATCACTTTTAATACGCCAGTCTTGCTTTAATATTTAAATATTTTATGAAAAAAGTGCTTCCAAAAAAGCCAAAAATAGTATTTTTCAAAAATATATGTGGCAACCCTGAAATAAAATATTTTAACCTTTTTTAAACTACGTTTGTATTCAGGACTTCAAACTTTTACACCCTTTTTTTGGAATAGCTATCTAAAGTTATACTGTCTTAAGAATGTACGTGTCTTTAAAGACACGTTGGTAAAAAAAGGGTCAAAAGCATGTTTGGTAAACACTAACCATAAAATACCGATAACGTTTCAATACCGCTTCAAGGAACTATTTTTAACATTAAACTAACACTAACGAAATAACATAAAATACCGATAATTCTAATATACCCTAACGAAATAACTTAAAATTCCGTTAACTTTAAAACATCCTAACGAAGTTGTTCTAAAATATCGATAACCTTAAAATATCCTAAAGAAAAAAATTTTTATTCTATTTTGAGCTTTTTTTTTAAAAAAAAGCTCAAAATAGTAAATTTTGTTAAGCATAAATACAAACATATCGTTCATTTCATGAAAGAACACTGAAACATTTTTAAGTTTTGACCTCATGTCATCCGACTTGATATTCCCGTTTTTAGATTTTTAAGTTTTTAGTAAACATTTTTGACTTTTGTTGGTATTTTGGAAAGCATTTTGAACTTTTTAATTTAGGTGTGCTAGCTATTGTTGTTATCTATAAAATATGTATACTAAAAAATACGTAAATAAACGTTAACCCTATAATAACCTAACGAAATAATGTAAAATAACATTAACCCTAAAATAGCCTAACGAAATAACTTAAAATAAAGTAAACCTTAAAATACCCTAACGAAATATTCAGAAAACACTTTTATCCATTACCGATAACCGAATGGAACAGTTGCCAACCCTAGTTAAAAGTAATTTTTCGGAAATAACTGTACCATACATCGAAAACTAAAGTATGATGTTAAAAGCGGCGAGGTCGAAATGTCGTTAATTTATTTGGAAAATCATTAATTTATTTGATGTCATGCCGCGTAATTAATGTGCTTGTCACCCAAAGTTTTGTATTTTGTCTCACATATATCAAATTAGTCGAAATCCATAGAAACCCCTAACAGAGAAACAAGCCGACCCTAAATTTTCTGCGGCGGCGGCGCAACCGCTTTAGCTACGACGGCTGCGATGTTTAAGTTAAAAACCCGGTGGCGGCTCAATTGTCGGCTTAAAATGCTGTTTTTCAACTGTTGTTATTTTGATGATTTTTAGATAAAATCTAGTGATATATTGCTTTCTTTTTCATCAGATCTATTTTCTTGTTAGTAATCAACAAAAAAAAAAACATTTCCAAGCATATGCACAAGTTATTAATTATAAAGATTTAATTAAATTGGGTTGGCTAATTGTTAATAAAACAAATAAAAGTTCATATATATAAAAACTCATTAATTTTATTTAAAGAAAAAAAAAGCAGATTATAATTAAATATTTTTAAAAAACTGATATAACACATTTAATGCATGTCAAAGCAACCAATGTGTTTTCAGCACTTTTCCCAAATTTAGTATGAACGTTACCTTTTACAGAACAAATACTCTTACAGTTCCCGAAATGTAATGTCTTAAAAATCAAGGATTTTCAGAAAAATCTGCGAATTTTCTCTTACATTATGCATGCATCTGTAGAAGTATTTGAGATATATGCATAACTTGTTTTTATGTCAAAGCAAATTTTGCAAAATTTTTGTTTTTCTAATACTTTTGTATTTGATATTTCCAAATGCCCAAAATGGTTAAAGCATTCTGAGCCACTGCTATAACTAACACTAATTTTGACGTAATCTTTTAAATTTTTTAGTTTTAATATTATCTTCTGATAATAATTTTCGTACTCTGAAAACCCGAAAACTTCTTCAAAATCCGATTCTGAAGATTCAAGATTTTCCATACTTTTATTAAAGTAAAAATCTAAATTTTTTGGCATTTTTTCTTTATCTTTAATTTTTTCTTCTTTCTGAGAATTTTTGTTATTTTTTACACATTTTACAACCAAACACAACAGTTTAAATTGGTAATAAAATTGATATATTACGCTCTAATCAAGAAATTGGCGGCGCAAATAAAAATTCGGCGGCTGCAGCTTTAGCCGGTTCTCATTTTAAGCCGATGCGAGCTGAAACTTGAAAAAAATCGGCGGCGGCGGCGGCGCGCAGCCGATTTTGCGCCGATCGGCTTGTTTCCCTGACCCGCAAACTGACTCTCCTTATTGGTAAGATTTAACAACTAGAATCCTCCAACTGAAATAATATGTTTTTTTTACACAAACAATATTTTTTTTTAGTATAAGGTAATTTTTGTAATTAAAGCTACTTTTTAAAATAAAAGATGCGCTTTAAAAATTTACTTTTTGAGACATAAAGTGCTTTATGTATTAAAAGGTTTTTTTTCGAAATACATGTCATAATAGGTTCTTTTTAAACTAAAATAATAGAAAGTACTTTTTGGAATAAAAGGCATGTTTAATAAAAAATTTTAAATAAAATGTATTTTTTAAAATAAAAGGTAGTTTTTAATATTAAAGATACTTCGGGTTCTGATGAGATCTTTAGCCAGATCAAAATAATAATATCAACCTAGCTAATATGTTTGATTTGCTTTATTTTTGCAAATATACGGAGGTTGCAAGCTCGTTATAAATTGAAAATACCCTCAAAATAATCTCGATGTATATAAAAACAAAAAACTCATAAAACTGTAAAAAATATTATTTGAGCCAGAGTAAAAACTAAAATTATTTTATATAAATAGAAAAATTTTTGGTCTTCGAAGTTTAGTAACGTCATGATGCTTGTTAGGAAAAGACGTGCTTGATTACTAAAAAGACAAGAATGGAGCAAAATTGATTAATAGGTTTTTTGTTAAAGCTCTGCTCATTATGGAGGCTCTAGCTTTTCTAAAACTTCGGGTTCTGATGAGATCTTTAGCCAGATCAAAATGCTAATATCAACCTAGCTAATATATTTGACTTGCTGTATTTTTGTAAATATACGGAGGTTGAAAGCTCGTTAAAAATTGAAAATAACATACAAATAATCTCGATATATATAAAAACAAAAAACTAATAAAATTGTAAAAAATGTACTTTATGAAAATAAATGAAATTTTGGGTTATTTGGAACGTGACGTAATTTGGGACTTTTTTCGCATACTAATGTATTTTCAGAACTTTTAACTATTGTGTCTTCTTCGTTAATAAATTATTATCACTTTAAGGAATCCGTATTTTAGGATGGGTATTTTTTTTATTACTTTTATGGAACAAATATAAAAATCATACAAAAAAAGTTTCTATTGGTGCTTTAATTTTTTTTTTAAAGAATATATTTTAATCAGGTAAATATAAAAAATTGTCATTACGTTATTTATATTACGAATGACGTATTTTTTTCACAAATATTTAAACATTGCAAAAATTATTTCAGTTTTGTGATTAAATTGGGAGTAAACTGGGACGTGTGGCCGAGGTAAATTGGTACGTGTAATTAAAGCAATTTTAACGCTTCTTCATGTTGTTTGTATTTCATATATTTTGTAAGTTATTAATTTATTTGGACATTACGCCGCGGAAGTACAACAAAAAAGCAACGAAGACTATTCTTTCGTATGGTTAAGTAAAAGCCATACATGATATCAAACTTAAAGAATTATGTGTTATTGATTCATACATTTCTTGGTAAAAAGTATAAGAAGAGCTCGTAGAACATTGAAATTTGGCCCAAAGCCTTTTATTAACTCAATTAAGAAAAATTTTAAGTTTGATCAAAATTGACCACGCCCATCGCCCCAGCTCCCATATAAGCCGAAAAGATTTTTTCGCTCCAAATTGTTATTTCTTCACCAAAAAACTTGAAACTTGGCTTAAGTGATCAGTCTTATAAAGTTGAGATATCTGCAAAGTTTAATGGAAATCGACCACACCCATCGCCCCTCGCCCATATAACCCATAAAACACATGAGCCTAAAAGTATTCACCATTTTATGTCGTGTTTCATTGAATTACTGAAATGAAATTTCGTGTGACTTTTTTATAAAATTTATTGTTTTTTCAACATTAGCAAATATTATCCGAATTTTATTTATAAAATCAAAAGAACACCAGAACACTAAGGTCGATAAAGCTCACATTTTTTTTTTTTTTCCCAAGAAATACTAAAAACACTGAATTTTTGAGTGCCATCATAAAAACTGAATATTTTTTAAACTATTATTGTTATCCATTATTTTTTTTTTCAAACCTAATATTAAAATACTATATTTTTTAAATATATTACACCAAATAGATATGACAGAAAAGAAATTATGTACCCGCCCCATTGAAATGCATGAAAATCTCAGGCAGTTACTGCAGCTGACATTGCCGCGTTATTTTGGACAAAACAAAACTTTTTTTTTTTAAATAATGATGCATTTCTCTTAATTAAACAATTCTCTACAAAACTGCATCATTACATTTTTGATATTTTACACTCGAAACACGGGCTTTTTGCCAGTAAAATCCCACTGTGCGGCGTATCAAAGGTTTCCGCTAAGAAACTTTGTGCTACTAAACCACCTATTAAAAACTACTGATGTCATCATCTTTCCCAATATCTTTGGATATACATTTTTGCATAATTTTTTTCAATGAAGTGTCCCTGAAATTAAATTCTAACAATTGGGTGAACTTTAACACATGCACAGGGCTGTTCGCTAAAAATGAGCTAAAACAGCGGCCATATTTTATATTCATTACATCTCGTTATATTTGTTAATTATCATCTAAAAACGGGATTTTACCGTTAAAACTATTGTTTTTTAAATTTGTGCATCTTTTTATGAAGTCCGAAATTACCCCACAACGTCCCAAATCTTCATTAAAAAAATCGCAAAATAAATCCAACTAGAGAATAATTTAGTTGTGTTCTGTTTAAATGGATTTATTAAAAGGCTAAACAAAAATAGAGGTGGGTGCTTTTTAAGAGCTAAAAATTAGTACCCATTAGTTTCTTTTTGAAAAAAAGTACTTTTTAATTAAAAGGCGGTGTTTGAAATGGAAAACTCAATCTTTTAAAGTTCTAAATCGATTTGTTAAAGTTGAAATAATTTTCTTGTTTTCTGCCTAAAATAAATTGAGCTGAAGAAAAATTAATTGTGCAATAGAGTTTATTTTATATAACGTACCAATAGGAAGTGCTTATACTGTACTATGTGGTACATAAGTATAAGTGTTCATATGCGACATCACTTAGCTATGGCTTATGGCTATAACTTTGGCTTTGACAATGCAGTTAACAAACTAAACTTGGTATTTTAGTTGTATGGTTGGTTGCCTTGTTGGTTTTTTTAGTTTTTCTCTAATATTACTAACATTTTATATAGTAGTTTGGCTAGTTTGCGGTATGACACTTTTTTTTTTTGGTAACAAGAATCTTGTTGTTGTCACTATTGTAATGATATATATTTTTACAAGAATATTTTTGTTAATTTTTTTTTTTTTAAACGGCAAAACTAAATAAAAACTTGAAAATAAATTGAAGAAATAATTTCTTTTCAAATACATATAAATTTGTTGTATATACAATTTAACATGACTTTCAGTCTTACCAATGATTATTGTGTGATCACAGCAATTGAAAATTTGAACACAGCATGCGTGTGTAACAAGACAAGAATTGTTAGCTGGATTTTGGTTAGATGTTTTGTTGTGTGTTTCTTTTACTGGCTACTGCAGTTTTAAGATCATGCTAAAGTGTAATTAAATTCAAAAAAACTGACATAACCATAACTTTTGGCTTGAACTTAAAGTCTTTGAAGGCAGTTTACAAATAACCAGTTATATATTTGTCTTGTTAAACTAGCTGTAGGAAAAGCTGAGAAAAACAAATTTTTATTACTACACACCACAAGTTCTAGACAAGCTTGATTAGATTTTTGTTTGGTTTTAATTTTTTTCTTCAGTTTATTTTAGATTTTTTGAGGTTTTTGGTACGTGCTGCTTAAAAATAACACCAATTTTTTTTTTTTTTTTTGGTTTACTAAAAAAAAAACTTATTGAGTTTACAACATGGTGTTAATGTAGCAACAATTATTAACTGAAATTCAATAACTTGTTATTTGTTTCTTCATTTTTCTAATAAATTTCATATGAATTATAACGTAATGTTTAAAAATTAAATTTATGTGTACATATAATGTGATTTACTAATAAAAAGTACCACACAAAAAAGTAATAAATGTAATGAATTTTTAATTAGAAATCTATTAAAAAGTCATATTCATTCACATATTCAATTATATGCTAATAAAAAAATTTTTGAAATATGAGTTATTTGCAGTGATCATAACGCAAAACAAAAGACTTAAGCAACAAACTTTAAATGTGTGGAGTGGTTGGTGGTGGTGGTGGTGGTTGGTTTAGTGGCTTACTGTGCGTATAATTGTTATGCATATTGTTAAATGTGGTTTTTGTTTTTGTTATTGTTGTTGAATTTAGTTTGATTTGTTTTATTCAATTTAAATAGTGCATATGGTTGTAAAGGTGCGGTGATATATTTGAAAAATTAATCAAAATCCATTAACTATAAAATTAATGGAATTCTTTTTAATTAAAAATTCATTAGTCTTTTTTTTATTAGAGTTTAATTGTTTTAACATGACATTTTTTTTTTTGTAACAATTTTCTTTCGTTTAGTCTTTCTTGCTAGATTATTATCATTTGTTTTATTTAATTTTATTTTCTTTCCTTTAGTCTTTCTTGCTAGATTATTTTCATTTGTAAAGTTTGTCATGTTTGTGAGGGGTACAATCTATGATAGTTTTGCTTGGAATATTTTCATGTTTTTTTTTTCTTATATGTTGTAATTTTCACTAATTTTTTTTTATCTGTTACAATTCTAAATAACTTGTTTATTTAAATTAATGACATTCGTCTGATTTGATTTTATCAACAAATTTAACAAATTACATATGTTTTGGATTTTGAAGTTTTTATTTCATGTTGATCTATGAAAATAACCTAAAAAAGCTAAATTATTTATATTTTGTAATTTATTAACAGTTTGATATCTAACAATTTGATTAAATAACAAAACTCGATTCTATGCAATACAATTACACTGTGCAGCAATATTTACGGGGTGGGTAATTCCTGTGGCAGCCTGAATTTTTGGGGTATACTGAAACCCCTTTATAGATCATATTTATGATCACTATGAAGACCTTCCTTATATGGAGAAAAAACAATTCTCAAAATTGAGGTAGCATCCCTTAAAAATATGCTAGTAATATAGGAAAAGCAAAGTTTTGGTCCAATAAAAAGATATTTAGATATGGCTCAAAGCGACAGAAATCTTTAAAAAATTATGATTTTTAACCTTTTTTATTTTATTGAAACCTGAAACCATTTCTCAGTCTACCTTGCCCATTCACATTTTTAATAATAACTACGGCTTATTACTTATCTAAAATTCCCAAATTCTTAAAAATCGGCCAATAAGTAATAAAGTTATAAACTAAATTATCTACCTAACTCGCCGATTTTAGCAAGTATGAAGAATAAATCAAACTGCTTTATAATAAGAATTTATATTATTCTTCTTTGTACGGCGCGCCAGTCCGGGTGTCGGCTAAAGTTCCTTGTAACTAATTGTGCTTTATGTCTGAATTGTTTAATGCACATATTATGAATTCACAGTTTTGTGCGGAATGTGAACGGCAAATTTAAGGAAGTTTTATGCTTCTAAGATACCGCTATAGAGCAATTCCATTTAATATCACCGTGAAATTAATCGATGTTTTCCGATTTTGATAAAATTTTGTGAGTGTGTGCGGTAGTGAACGCAAGTATTAAAATTTTTTTTTTTGGAAAACTGGCAACCCTATATCTTTAAATTGTAGGGTAGTGACTTCACTTAAAAGGTCATAACTTTTGATGTGTAAACAATATCGACAAAATCATTTTTGCATAAGAACGGCTAGATTTTGGGGTATAAAAAAAATTTTACACATTTTTTTAAAATAAAATTTTTTAAAAAAAAAACTTTAAAATCAATTTTTGGAAAAAATCCATTTTTTAAAATTTTTAAAATTGTATACGAATAGCTACACATGTGTTCTAAACACCCTGAAAATTTCAGAGTGAAAAACTCCTTACTTAGTGAGATATCAGAAAAAATGTAGAAGTATGTACACCAGAAAATGTGTGTTCCTTTTTTAATAAACATAAATAATATAATTAAACATAAATTTCACAAAAAAAAACATGTCCCATTTGTTGTGTTGACAGAGTATAGATGTAGCTCTCAGATCATACCAACTACTTGTAGCAATTTGGTCTCAAAGCCGAATAGGGTGACCCCAAAGTTTGAAAATTTAAATATTTGTTTCTATTTTCAGAATGCTATTGAACATAGGGGATCAAACTTTTGATAGGACATGGTTCAATCCTGCAAGTTTAGATATTTAGAATTGATTCGTTCAGTTTCCTACAGGACACTGATACAATAAGGGACATTTATATACCATTGGTCGTCAAAGGTAAAAAAGAGGAGGTTTTGTTCAGTTTTTTACATTCATATAGAATTTAAGTTATTTTTGTTCGATTTGACTTTTAAATATAAAATAAATTAATTTTTTAAAATCGGTCATGAGGAGTCGATCTGGTATTTATTATTATGACGATTTATTAAGGATATAAAATAAATAACTTTTCAAAATCGATCATGAGGATTCGATCTGGAATTTATTATATTATTTTTTAAATTTTATTTTTTACAAATTCGTTTAAAACTGCGGCCAGTAGGCAAATTTGCTTTAAAAAAAAGTCCAATTTTCCCAACTGCACAGTGCGACATTTGGCCAATCTAGGTGGACAAAAATCTAATTTAAAAGATCCTGGCTTGAAATTTGGTTTGATAATAATGTAGGACATAACTAATATTGACAACAAAATTTAGAACAATCGAACAATTGCCACGCCCATTTTTGGGAAATTAACTATTATTTAAGAAATTGCTTAAATAATTTGAAGAATTTTTTTGAAATTTTGTAAAAAAAATTATTATTTGTGTACCATTTTGTAAAAAAAATTGTACACAATAACCTCGAAGATAATTATTGATGGGCGGTGTACGCCCACTTTTTTATAACAGATATTTAAGCTGTGTTGGACAACCTTGGGCTAGATTTAATTTTTTGACTTATGTATATTGTAAAATTAACTCTATACTTTAACAAAAAGGGGCGTGGTCCACCCACTATTTGCAGTTTTTCATTATTTTAATTCCATTGCGAATTCTACGAATTTAACAATTATCCAATTTTCCCATATATTATACAAAAACTAAACATCGTTAAAAAAATGTAATGCCGTTAAACAAGGGTTTTGTGTAATAACAGATTGCATTTTATATTATAATGTATTCTTACATAATCATGCAATATAAGTGTATTTTTCATATAGTTTAAAACTAAAAGTCTCTGGAATTAAAAAAAAAAAAATCAAGAAAAAAGTCCATTTTAGACGTTCACTAAACTTTAAAATTCTCTATAAATCGCAAAAAATCGCCAGCAAACATGGTTTAATCTCTTACTAGAGACATTCCAACACCTGCCTTATGTATAGGTCGTGTGAGGGAGCGTGAGGAAACTATAGTTTTATTCCAACGAAGTTTCCGTTTTTTTTTTTTTTTTTTTTAATTTTTGAATTTTTGTTTTTAATAAATTACAACAATAAGATTTCGATTAAAAATGAGCACGGATTTAAAAACTAGATTAAAAATGCTGTATTTAAAAAAAAAAATGGACTTATAACTCCAACAACAAAAAAGTTATAAGTGTTTGAAGTTGGGATGGTGCTAAAAAATATATTTTATTTCTCAAAAGTCTATTACAAGATGTGACTTTAAACTCCTGCATCAAATGAAGCAGCACTTTTTTCGTCATATTATGATTATTTCCATAGTATATGGATTGTTTACTGTCACATTCATTTAAATTATAACAATCCGCCAACTTTTATTTTTCGATTTTTGTCCACCTAGATTGGCCAAATGTCGCACTGTGACAGGGTTAAAATCCCGACCAAAAAAATTATAAATAAACTTTTAATAGTGAATTTTATCGTTGATCTATAAATTTATGTGTGAGATTTTATTTGTTCGGTTTTAGATCATGACAAATTTTTCTCTAAATTAACAGAAAAATTATAATTTTTATATGATAATTTACTTTGACTATTAGAAAAAAACACAGAAAAAGTTATTAGACACTAGCATGAATGGAATGCATTTTCTGACCCACTACGGTCTTCATCAACATTCTTCGTGCCATTTTAGTGTTAATCGTAAATATCATCTATTTAACTCACACGTTGAAGAAATTTTTTTAAATTTTATTTTGGCAAATCTATTTTTGGACAACCTATTTCATGGTTTTACCAACATTTTGCCAATGTTGGAAATTTTGTTTCTGTAGTGCTTATCCGACACTTTTTGAACAGCGGTACCATTTGTCTAATGATGGGATCATTTTGGAACTGGCAAGGCACTTGTTGCCAGCATTTGCAACTTGACAGCGGTGGATCGCTTGACTTTTTCTGACTGGGTATATTTCTTAATTTAACATTGCTTTGGAAATATAAACAATTGGATGTGTGGCTTTATCACATTTATAAAAATAAAGTCACTTGTTTGTTTATATTAGTCCCTGCATTCAGTCAAAATACTCGTTTCTGTAAAGAATTCATTTAATATGAATTTCAAAATATACAATTTAACGTAGAAGATATTTTACACAAATTTGATTGAAGTAAAATTTCCTGAATATATTAAAAATTTTATATAATTTAACACAGACTTTATAAAATTTTAAGTTTTTACCAAAAATTCAGGTGTCAGTTTTATATTCTATTCTAAATTTATTTCTACAAAGAATTTAGGTAAAACATATTTCACGATTTATATAACAGTTTTTTTTTTTTAATCCCTAAGAACAAAAAAAAATTAAAAGTACGTATTGCACTCTAGGGGAATTTGTTTTGTATTAAACGCGCAACATAAACGACAAAAAGAAAAAAATAAACGGAAAATTCTAAAATAAGTGACATAGTGAAAAACAAAGAATAACTACACAAATACATCTACAAAAGTATTGTATGAACACAAAACAATTCAAAGAACTATATGCAACAAAGCATTTCCTTTTTGTTTTTAGCATAAACCACCGTAATGCGGTAAATATGTACATACGTAAATGCCGATATAAGCTAAAAAAAATCTTGTTATAAACCAAAAAAAAAAGTACAAGTTTTAACTGCACTAGCAAAATGATGACGAAAAATCCTGATGATGACGATGTTGTTGACGATATAAAGAAAAGTATCAGCAACATGACTAAACCATTAACAACTACTACTTACTACAAGAGAGTACCCGATGAAAAAAGTTCCGATGTAGGTATATATAATCATTAGTGTCCGACCGAGTATTTGGCTTAATCTTCGGATTTCGGCCAACAAGTGATGTTCGACCTTAGGCCAAATTATGACCGAACTTGGCCAAACTCCGTGTATTTGAAGAAATTGAGTACATTTTAAGAATAAATTCTTTAAGTTCTAGTGCAATTCGTTACATATTTTATTAAAAATAACAAAGTTTAAGCATTGCCATTTTTTCAAAAGACAACATTAAAATAATTGAACTCATTAATTCATATTTTTGAAAGAAAATTTTAAATGAGCTTTTTTTTAACTTTATTTATGTTTATTCAAATTAAAAAGTAAATTAAAAAGTTCGGCTTCGGTCGAACATTGAAAATCTGGACGAAGTTAGGCTAGCGAGTTCGGTCGGATGCTAATAATCATTAGGGCTTGGAATTTCATGCAACTATAAAAGAAAATAGGAGCATAAAATATGTAGTGGTAGTGAATTCAAAATATGAGCATTTAAATCGAAATATGCATAGAAAACCAAATAATATGCACTAAAAATCCAAAAATATCCACCAAAAAGTCCAAGTAAAAGTTTTGGATTTTTTAAAATTGATTTTTTACTAATAATGTTAAGTTTTCTTCGATCTTCTTTTATTTTTATTTCCCTGAAGAAGTCACCCAATGTGGAGACGAAATATTGGAAATAAATTATTAATAAATAAGTGATCTTAAACTCGTTTAAACTAAAAAGAATTGATTTATTACTCGAGCTTGTTGGTTTAAAAATGAAATACAATACAATTGTCTGACAAATGGCAACCAGATGCTATGTTTGGGGTTTCGAATGTTTTATTTTGTTTATTTTTGATTTAAACTTAATTCTAATTTTTACAAAATATGCAAAAATATGCATTTAAATTGAAAATATCCAACAAAAAAGCATGAAATGTGCAATTTTAGCAAAATATGCCAAAATATGGACTTATAACAAAATATGCAACAACAAATCGATATCAATTTGTTCCAAATTCTTTGATTCCGAAAATCAAAATCCATTTTAGGATACTGACTAGAAACATGCATTTGCATGAAATTTCTTGCCTTAGAAAAAAAATAATATGAAGCTTCATAAAGTTATATCTAATCTAATAGTGTCCACACACTTTTTTATATAAAATTGCATCGGAAAAATGGCCCGATTAAATTGTATTACATTAGATCTAATTGTAACATTTTCGATTCATTTAGATACAATTAGAAGTGATTTCATATAGTTTTTCCCGAAGTTTGTAATTGATATTGAAAATTGTCATTTGTTATTAAAGAAGTTACAAATTAATTAAGGATTTCTATTAAATATTAAATGATAGTGCAAATATTCTAAATGAAATTAAAATTTTTGCATTATTGAACACTTTACTTAAATATTTATCAATTGAGAATAGTTACCCGGTTAAAGAGCAATATATATGCATCCATTTACGAACATGTACTAATTCATTCATTCTGATATATGAAGTGATTCGATGTGTAAAAAAAAAGCCATTTTCCTCGAAATCCGCCGAATTTAAATAGGTGCCCTAACTAAACTAACCGGGGGATATGTCTAATTTTTGGTAGTTTTATTTAGAATTTTATGCTTAATAAAACCTTAGTGTGCAAAATTATTTTTTTCTATTTTTGTTGAACAAAATTTTTTAAAATTTGATTTTGGAGATTTGAAAAATATCCTAAAAATATTTTTGGTTTTTGACGTCACCTTAGGACAGGTTTACGACATCCAAAAAATAATGTATTTCATATCTCACAGTTAATGAGTCCACTAAGTAAAAAAAAAAATATTTCGGTAATTAATTTCGAAAACGTTTAGAATGTGGGCTCGAAATTTGTGATCAAGTGGTATTTGGCACATTAGTGGTCTGGGGCATTATTTATTACTGGGCTAATTCTTCACCGATTTTGGATTTTTATATCTTTTTGAAAACGTTTTTGTGTTTCATCTCGATTAATTTATAATATGGCACAAAAACTGCTTCGATATTACATCTTTTTTGTAAAAATGCAAAAAAGTCATTTTGTTCCCATACAAAACATACTGTCAATTTTTAATCGATTTCCGCCTCGACTTTTATTTGTACGATCGGCACCAAACTTCATACTAAATGTTTTTATGTACAAAGGAACCAAGCTAGCCCATTCGTTGACTTTAGAACTCACTTTCATTTTTTTGAACACCTCTAATGTCCATATTCTATCAAATAGGATTCATATATGTTTATGAAAGTTCACATGTAATCATATATATAAATATTACCTCAATTTTCGTTAATGTACACATATGACCATGTATGGAAATGTATGATTATATATATAAATATTTCCTCCATTTTCGTTAATGAACACAGATGAACATATATGATATATAATATTAACATATTAGAATGGTTTATGTACACATATGAACCATGTATGGTTGCATGTGGACATGTATGAAGCATGTATGTTCATGTATGTATACATATTGTCGATTTTTAACAGGGTACTAACAATTTAATCTATAGTTTTTGCAAGTTCTAATACAAAATTCCAATTATGTTTGTAATTTTATAAACTTCCGATTAATATGTTAATCATTCTGCTGAAATTATAAATAGAAAAATTACAAAAAAAATTTTAAAATTATGTTTAACATTAGAAATGTTGTAAGTTTTTAATTGCAAACAACAATTTAATTTGTAATGTTCAACATGTGTAAAGATGTGTAATTTTAAATTTAATGCTGCACTTATGTAGAGTCGACGAATATATACGTCTTCCGCAACAGGATAGAGTTTTGATAAAACGTATGTATACGTCTTACGCAGCAGAGTGGTTAAAATTGTTATTAAACACTTTAGATTCGATATAAAACTAACATTGTAGTAAACCATATAACAGTATATCTGAAATCATGCTAATTAATATATACAATAGTAGTAATATATGCCACATCTACGGTTATATCAATCGATAGATATTAATATATGTGAGACCATATCTAAAAATTTTGAAAAACCAAATCCAAGATAAAGTTATATATGATCATATGCGTCAGCACATATGTCCATATTAAGCTATATAAAACTGTATGGTTTTATATAACCTTATATTAAATAAGATATGATTGCATATAAACGTTTTTACTTGGGACATCATAGCTGATCCGAAAAATTGCATACATAACAATGTCCCTTGAGATCTCATCTGATATAATTTGATCCGAAAATGGGCCTATCTAATTTGATCAAGTTATATGAAATTTAATAAAACTGCATAAAGTTCTTAAAAAAACTGCACTACTATTTTGTTTCACATTCCAAATAATAATGAAAATTTAAATATAAATCATTGGAAACATAGACGTGATTTAAATTTGACTAATGCAATATACAATTATATGTAAAAGTGATAGAATTTGTTCTAGTTATAATAATTATCAAAAACGACACATTAGGTTTTTAAGTTTGCTTGCCTTATTTGGATTTTCCGATTTTGAGCATTAAAAAAGCTTTTTCTTACAATGTTTGGGCTTTTCAGTGCTTTTTTTAAATTTTCTGACTGAAAGTACTTTTATACTCATGAAATATTATTTCTTCTATTAACTTAGAACATTTGTTTTAAGTGTAGCTTTTCTAAGTTTGTTACTTTTACTTTTTTTTACAATATGTGGTAGAATTTTTTAAAAATTGGTAGAATTTGTCTTCTTAATTTTAACACATATATCTATATAGAATTATATGTGATACCATATATTATTATATATAAAAGCTTGGTTTTATTGTATCATATATACTTATGTATATATATTTATATATGGTAGATAATAGTATATATGATGATAGTATATATGATGAGATAAAAAAGATCAACTAATATATAACGAAATATGATGATTTTCGTAAAAAAATATGATATGTAAATATATATGGTTACATATGTAATTATATATAATTATATCAAGTAATATATATATGATATATATATAAACATTTTTCGTCGGGTACCTAGAGTTTTAGTGGTGGTAGGTAAGTACAACATACAAGTGGTGCACAAAGTATTATCTACTTGGTATCAAACAGGCCAACATGAAAACTAAACAAACCCAACTAACAAACGAAAATCCCCAGGTGATACGATGGGATGACATTGAATAACGATAAACAAACGGATTTATTTATTTCTTTTTTCTTATTGTACAAGTATTTTATCAAAAATATAAAAAAATAAAATTTCCAAAAAAAAAGCTAAGAAACAAAGTTTTCAGTATTTGTTTGCAAGTTGTCATCATATCATACCTACTGGCATACTGTTTGACAGCAGAATTAAACATTAGGATGTCTCTTAAAATAACGATTTTCGTTCGGAATACGCCAACCCCAGCTCTGTTTTATTACAAATGGTTTCAAATGGAAGCAATCGTTAACGTTAATCCGTTCATTTTGAAACGAAAATGGCCCATTTCGGAAAAAGTGTATTATTACTAAAAACTCAAAATTATAAATTTAAAAAAAAATATTTTTATTGGATTTATTCATTTACTATTCTACAAATTCATCGGATATGATTAACCCACTTTAACATGGAATCCAAAATTAATAATAATAATTTAAAAATAATACAAAAACGTCTTTTTTTAAAATAAGTTCTTAAGACTTTTTAAAATGCCTAATTTGGAGATGTCGATTGCTATTTTTATAATATAATAGATGTTGTTAAAAATTAAATTGGCAAAATTATGATTCGAGTTTGGAGCGAGTCCTACATTTTCAGAAAATTGCTTATTTTGTCAAAAATTTAACAAAATTTTAATGTTTTTATCAAAGTTTGCATACTTTTAGGAAAAATATCAACTAAATTTGATTAGACTATTATATTAGACTGCTTATATTTAAAAAAATCTTTAACCGTTAGTGGCCTGGAGACAAAAAGGACCCATGAAACTGAAATTTAATTATGACTACAATATTGTTAAGCCTCTAAATAATTTAAAAAAAAAATTTCTCTTGATAAAAATAATTATTTTATATAACTTGATCCACATGAGCTTAACTTTTACTATTTTGATCAAAAAATAACACCTTTCATAATTTGCCGACAATATCACTTAAATTTTATTAAATTATCTTCTATCACCGGGTGATAAGAAAGATCCATGAAACTTAATTTAAATTATCACTACAAGAAGAGAATATAAATCCTTTAAATGAAAAAAAAAAAAAATCCACTTGATAAATTTTTATTATTTTGTAACTTGATCCATATACAGCTTTTCACTTTTGACCATAACAGACCCACTAGGAAATTTACATCATAACATCTTTCAGATATGTGGTAAAAGATTACAAATGTGGTGTCAAAAATAACCCTTTAAAATAATACAGCGGACGAAATAATTATAAGTTCACCCATAAAATTGAAATTTTTGTCAAAAATATTTGCAATATTTCAAGTTCAGTGATGCTAAACTCAGTCTTATGGCAAAAGATTTAAATTTTTTTTAACTTTTCTTTTCATTTGCCTATTTTACAATATTCTTTTCTTTTATTTTTAGTACAATTTTGATGCATAGCGTTCATTTCAAAAAAAAGTATGCACTTTATTCAAATTATTCAAAAATTGATGTTTTTTAATGCAAAAAACAAGAAAATTTTAAAAAACTCAGCAATAAAAGTGTTTTTAATGGTAGAAGCATTTTAGTGAAATTGACCTTTTTACATTTATGTAAATAATGCAGGAAACGATGTGCTTTGGTTTCTACTCTTTGAAGTTTAAAGCTAACTCTTCGAAGAAAATCGATCATAATCTGAACTATATCGTCTGGATAATAAATTTTTGTTTAAATTTAGGACCAGTTTAGAGTTCAAGAGTCGTCCATATGTGTGTACCAAATTTGACTTTGCTAAGATGATTAATTTTTTTAGGAAAAAGAATTATGCAATTTGCTTTTTCCGAGGAGCAGTACTTTAAAGTCCCCAAGCGCTTAAAAAATCTGTCCGATTCAAAAAAAAAATTATATTCTATTTATTACAAAAAGTCGTCTCTATTTCACGTTTCGCAATTAGCAATGATAAGACCTTGCGTAATATGGCTATCCGCAAAAAAAAACTAAAAATTTTCCTCCCTAAAGCATTGTCATCTCAGCCAAGTAAAAGCTAAGGCACTCGTCTGAAATGCGCTTTGAGATGAACTTGTACTAAATTTAAAAGAAAAAATAATTACCCAGACGACATTTTTCCGATTTTGAATGATTTTTATCAAAATATATCGTTGGAGTCTAAAGGTAACTATGTGAAGTTTTGTACCACAGCACAAATTGTTTTGCATAATTTCTTCATATTGTGAAAGCAAATATTTAGTATTTATATGAAACAAATAAATAAATGAATGAATAAATGAATTTGCCGAAATTTTGTGTTTTTGTTTTGTATTAAAAACATCCATTTACTATTTCTTTTTGACTAAAGTGCATAATTGTTTAAAAAAGAACGCTGCACAACACAATTGTCCATAAAATTAATGCAATGAAGTTACACTGAGGAAAACGTAAAAAAAAAAATTTAAATAGTTTGCCGAAAAACTAAGTTTAACATCATTTATATTTATTTTGCTGCAGAAAAATCAATAATTTTTAAAAACTATTAAACAGGCAGCAAAACATCCAGCAAATGGATCGAAAGGGTTTTGGTATATACTATCATTATTGTTACTTTTATGTGGTACCAAAAACGTTTAACTATAGCAAATATTTGGGGAAAAAATCACATTTTGATGAGTGAACTTATAATTATTTCGTCCACTGTATTTGGACTCTACAAAAATTGGGCTTGTTCATTAGCTGTGTGCAAAAACAATCGACTTGTTCCATTTGGAAACGTTTGTAACAAAACTGGGATGTGTATTGGCAAATCTAAATTTAAGGGACACCCTATTAAACATACAATACATACAGCAAAGTATTACGTTATCTTTTGAGCTATTGTTGACTCTTTTTTTTTCAACACAAAAAAGCAGTTAGATCATTATTATTATTTGGTGATGTACAATATAATATTTATGGGTTTATGGGTAAAACAACGGTAAAACAGACCAAAAATATTTTTGTACATTAAAAATGAACAAACGAATGAACGACCATAAAATGTTGGAACACGATTATAATATAAATACAACCTCCATATTCCACATAAAACAATAGGACGACAATCCATAGGGATTTGTTCTGTCCATTCTGATTTAAAAATAACACAGTTTGTGCGCGGCAGTTAAACGAATATAAATATGACACAGTAAAGAATTTTTTTGTTTTTTGGAATATTTTGGTTAAACTTTATTCAAAATTATTTAATTTAAGTCATGTTGGTAAATAAGTTAAGGTATGGTTTTTGCAACTTTAATTTTAGCTCGAGTGTATAGTTGGGCTTAATAGTTCATAGTTCATTTCGTTCATTTCCATTTACTTAACCAGTTCGTTCTTTTAGTTCGTTCTATTTGTTCTAATGAAAATTGAACTAGTTAAATATAGAGAATTGTATACAGAATTATCAAACAAGCCATTTCGCAGAGGTGGAATTCAGACTTCATCGAATATCATTAACCCGCTTTTGCCTGGTATTAAAAATGATCCACAAATTTGATTAAAATACAAACACGTGTTTTTTAAAGCTAATTTTAAAGCTTTTTTTAATATGGCTTATTTACAGATGTCGATTGATCTTATTATAATATAATAATTGTTATTAATGAAACAAATTTTTTTATAAATTATAATTCGTGTTTGTGCGTGGAGTGACTCCTTTCCAGAACATTTTATGAAAATTGATGTTTTCATTACAGTTTGCATAATTTCGGAAAAATATCAATTAAATTTTGACTTTTGATATTTAACCCTTAGTTAACTAAGAAAAAAACTTCAATATTGCAAAACTTATAAACGATAAAAAAAATTTCACTCGATGAAAAAAATTATTTTATGTAAATTGATCCATATAGGGTTAACACTTCCATTTTCGACCAAAAACACCCAAAAGAGGAAGAAACTAAAATCTGTATATATAGAAAAGGTACTATAACTTTGACAACTCTCAATCGATTTTAACAAATAAAGCTTCATTTTACTCAGCAAAGTACAAATTAATTTAATTAATAATAATTTAATTAGTAATCATATAATTACAAATTATATACTATTACCCTAACCGAGCACTAGTACTATGACTTTCGGCGAGTTGTAGTGAAAACAGACTAGTGCCTCTGGTGGGAATCGAACCCACAACCCCCGCACTGATAAGTTAGCACGCTACCAACTAGCATACCGCGGCGCACCGGGAAAGCACTACCCGCGTAAAAAAAAATTTATATATAAAAATATATTGTTTAATTTTAAAATATATGGTTACATAAAATATCATATGTATTAAAATGTAATTATAAATAACAATATTTTCAAAATGTTTTTTAAAGAAATTTCATGTATAAGGATATCCAATCATATATCAAAAAAATATTAGTCTAAAATGTATATATGATAATACATAGTTGATAAATTTTATAGAAATTTTATACAAAATTATATATAGCCCAGTCCATAATTATATATAACACAAAATGAAAAGCCTTTTATGTCATTTGAGACATAATTATATATAATCCAAATTTGTGAATATTTTCTAAGTTAGTTTATGTGTATTAGGTACTCACCTTGTATGGAGAAAAAAAGTGTGCCTTGTCCACCTCTCAAAATGTACCTTGGTTTGTTTTATGATGATTTACAAAATATTTCATGCCTAGCACTGAGATCCCGTGAGGTGGGCCGTTTTCAAAAAAGTTATTTTTAGTTTTTCAAAGAACCTTGTACTTTAACAAAATACAACATATACAATATAAGTATCATATGAAAGGGGTTTTTAAGACGTGTTCATCTAAAACATGTCCAGACATATCCTTTTTTAAGTGATATTCTGTAGAAAAAAAGAACTTTTAGATTTTTGTTGTTTTTGTGACCAATTTTATTTTGTTTATAATTTGTTTGTAAGGTATTTCCTTTGGGCTAATTTGGTCAATTGCTGATTTAAATCTTTTGTACTAAGATTTTTGTGATTTAAATCTGGAATTCACATATTTTAATCTTTAGGCGATTTAAGTTAATATGTTTCAGCTTTTTTCGAAGTTCACACTAGTTTGCGTTTATACAAAAATTTAATAGAGCCGGAGAATTATGTTCTAATCACTTCAATATCGGTATTAAAATTTTTATTTAGTCAAGTGCATCATCGATGTGTTACAATAATTAAAAATTTTAAACGGTAATCTAAAACAAATTTTGAAAAAAAAAATTTGAACTATGCCAATCTACAAGCAATTTATTCCAAACTATTGCAGGCTAGTTGATGTAAGGATGAAATGAATTTTTTTTCGCGAATTCAAAATTTTATAAATTTTTTTGTTTTAACAACGGAATAATTTTAGCTAGATATATATAAAAACAAAAAACTTCTTACAGTTTTTTAATTCGCAAAAATATATACCACGAAAAGGCGTGACTTGATGTTTTTTTTGCTCCTAATCTACATTTTCATCCTTAGCCATAAATCGGAGAATTTTAAAGGAAACAAATAACGAAAATTTGTTTTTGTTCCCCATGTATTTTTGGCAAAAGTAGTTGTCAATTTCTATCTTTTCGTAATAGTTAAACAAAGGAATATGTATAGGAGGAAGAACAATCGTAGCGTTTGGTGGGATGTTTCGCGGCTTGTGTTGGTTTTGTGTTTGTTGTTTCTCTTCTGTCGTAGTGTTTCTGCTGTTGTTGTGGGAAGTTGAGGTTCCTCTTTATTTGGAAGTTCCAGCGTTTGTAAAAGCTTGAAACTTAAGACCGCCATAATTGGTGCACCGTTAAAGATAAACGATTAATTCGAATGCATTTAGCATGCTTAAACATCGGCTAACATGCACACGGATTTTTTTTTTTTTAAATATACTTTAGTGTCGACAATTTTTAAAGTTTGTCATATATATTTTTAAAGACCAGGTAAATTTCTTTTAAATACTGCTTAAAATCCGAAATCAGTTAAAAAATGATTGACACAGAAACTACACAGTGGTGAATCCGCCGATTTTAATAAAACTCGGATATGTTGTTGAGGATAAACAAAATATTAGACACGAATTTTTTTTAGGTGCACAATCGCACGTTTAGGGGTTGGTTATATATGGGTGTAAAAAATTACAAAATTTTTATTTGAAAACATCTTTAAAATTTAAGAAATTCAGATTTTTTTGAACACAGTATTAAAGTACTCGAGAAAACAAAAATGTTGATACCTACATGTTCTATGCTGCGGACCCAGGGTTGCCACTTATTTCAAATATTTACAATATGGGTCATAAATATATTTAAAAAAATATACATATATCAAAATATATTTACAAAAAAAAAAAACATCAAAATGGCAAATTTGTAACCATACTTTTTAACCCCAAAACTTAAGATTGCGCACGTAAAAAACTGTAATATTAACAAAATGTTTGCTATATTTACCTTAAATCTAGCAGAATGGAAATAACAGTATATTATGCTTAAATCAACAGAAATTTTTGCTAAAAAATTTGTAAATTTCTGATTTTATATGGGCAGACTTTTTATTCACATTAAAAAATAAATTAATTTAAAAAACGTTTAAAATTTAACATTTTTTTTAATTTGTTTATCTACTAGTATTTAGCAATTTTTTTGCTGATTTTAACAGATTAATTTGTTACTTTCAATTAACTAAAATTTAGCTAAAATATAAATTATATTTAGCAAAACAAAACATTCTGTTAATTTTAGAAGTTTTTTCTGCAACGTAATTTTTAAATAATTTTTAGTGGTTTTTGCAAAAAATTTTACCAATTTTTTTCTGTTAGTGTAATGCTATGTTTTTTAATCAATGTACACGATTTTCTTATGAACCCATTGAAAGCTTTTTAAAAAGCTACTTTAAACTAGTTGAAATGTCTTACTGAATTAATGTAGGGTATCGTATGGGTTGATCGTGACCGTCTATAATATTGTTTTCTCAAACATTTGTAATTTTCTACCTTAATCGTAAAGATCAGTATAAACTCTTTTTACTACTCTTTTTACTAGATTTAAATTATTTTTTTTTTAATTATTTTTTTATTTTTGAATAGTTTGGACTTTTTTTCTATTTGCTATGAAATGCTTTTTTCTCAAAACAAGATATTGAAAATCGGGTGCCACTGTGCAGCGTTAACGAGTAGACCGATTATCAATCGGTTTTTCTTTTCTTTTTGTAGAGGACTTAAAAATTAAGTCCCTAACGTAGTAAAATTTTTAAATTTTTGCCTAGTATTTTTTTGAAAATAAAAAACAACGGTTTTTTGTGTGTGTGTTTTTTTATTTAATTTTTGAGTTTACCCTCAAACCATTTTAATTTAAATCAAAAATTTTAAATTCCGGCTACGTTTGGGACTAAAGAATTTAATTGTGTGTTCAACAACCCAAGGCTGCACAATATCACCCGATTTTTCATTTATAAAACAATGTTTATTACTTAAAAATGTTTTATTTTTGATTTGAATTAGTTCAATTCTTCCAATTTTGTTTTTTACTTCTCATCGAGTAAATATAACAATACGGGTAAAGCGTTGATCTTTTTCCTTCAAAATTTGGGTAGAATAATTCTAGGCCTTCTACATTGGTTCTCTGATGATTTTCGGTGACGCGAAATGAAACATGTTAGGACCTGTCAGTAGATAAAGTCTGCTATAAGAAAGCGGGCAAAAACTTTTTTGAGTAATAAATAAATATTGCACGGTTTTTTGTTTAACAAAAAACAAATGATCTTGAACTAGAATAATCTTGCTCACATCATAATGTATGATAAAAGATCGAAAAATAAACTTTTGGGTTTAATTTTTAAAATTTTAAAGTAAAACATATAAAAAAATATATATAATAAAATGGTTACCAGGGTTGCCATGGTAGTAAGAATTCTAAATAAAAATTTTTAGAATAATATACTCAGGGAACTTCTTCTTTAAAAATATGTAGTTGTTTGGATTGTAATACAGTTTCTTTATTTTTAATGTAAATGTCAGACATTTGTAGACCAAATTCAATTTTTTACTAACCTTGTAGTTCATTTAAAAAACAAACCACTTCAAAAGACTGTTTTATGATTTTACATTCATTTTTTACAGTAGTTTTTTGTTATTTATGTGGTTAATTTTTGAACATTAAAAAACAAATGACAAATTTACTGAAATATAAGTCGTCCTTTCTTTAAGTGAAATTTCATTTGTTTTTAACTACATTTGCAGTGGAGTTTACATACATAGTATTCTAAGTTTACTTAATATTGAGTTCTTATCACACAAATTCTTAAATACATTCGTTTTTATTCATTTCTAAAGCTGGTAAACCCCTTGACAAACCAGCAGTTAATTTGTAACAATTCAAAATATAACGGAATGTTTTGACACACTCCAAATGTATTAAGGTAATTTTGAATTCGGCATTTACTGCTAACGCGTGTACGTTTTTTTTTTTTTTGTTTAACTGAAATGGAAAACAAAACAAATGAAAAAATAGAAAGGTATACAATGGGGTTATAACTGTTAACAATTTTTTTTTTTTGCAAATATCAATTTTTACCTATCCTATCCCTAAAGTCCATAAAAAAAAATATTAATAAATATAGTATTGATATTTCGCGGTTTTCCAAAAAAGTTCCCTTTTTTGAAATTGTGAACAATATTTTTGTGTAATTGAATTAATAACACTTTACCGGTGCACCTCGATCTTAAAGCACAGATAAGTTTTTCAATTTGATTAAGAACGATTAAAGAGCTATTTCCTGATATGGGCAACAAAATTTACAGAGCAATTAACATATTAATGCTGTGCGAGAGTTTCAGTCCATTAATGCAAATTTAATAGTAAAAACGAGAAAAAAATTCATTGTTAGAAATTGAACTTAACGCAGCAAGTTTCTGTATCATTACTTGGTGATAGGTAAAAATTTAGAAAAAAAAAGTTATAACCCTAGCGTACAAGAAATTCAAAAAGAATATTAAACTTGGCATAACACAATACTAGAGTGAAATTAAATCCATAAAATTAATAGTCAACAAAAAATGTAACATTGTAAGCGGGAGGGAGTTCTGTAGTGTATTATTTCCTATTCTATTATTTGTTTTCTTTGGAGATTAGAAGTGTGTGCGTGTAAGTTTAGATGATTAATGTGGTCATATTACAGCATTGAAGGTTATTAACATTAATTTAATGGACTTTAAAATATTAAAATTTTTATGTGTAAATAGAAATTTTAGACATTTTGAGCTATCTAATGGTAATCAATTTAAACTAAAGACATTTCAATTAATGCTAATTTGTTACACATGACCATAGAGAATTAAGAAACACATTCTGTTCTGTATAAATAATAGTTATGGAAAAAATTTTAAAGCTTGAAATTTTAACGGAAGCACCCAGTGTAGAAACGGTAATGGGTTGTCATTACTTTTCTGACTACCAGTGATGTTACCAGCTTACCCTCTGCATTACTTTAACACAAAGAGTTAGGGCTTACTAGTAACTAGTTAATTTTTCCATTATCTTAATACAAAAAATAGTGCGTTACCCAGAAGTACTTATTTGTATCATTATTTTGAATAAGAAGTAATGATTTGAATATTTTTGAAAATCTATTTTTAGACTCATTATTTTTTCAATTCTATTATCTACAGATATTGCTACTTATTTTTGTGCATTTTTTAAGCTGAAAAGTAATAACATTTTGTGGATGCAAGTCATTTATGTTTTTTATCTATAACCCAGTGTGGAAACGGTATGGACATGTCATTACTCTTCTCAATGCTAGTAATGACACTAGCTTACTCTCGGCATTACTTTAACTCAGGGAACTTCTGCTTTAAAAATATGTAGTTGTTTGGGTTGTAATACACCCAAAAAAATAAGTTAGTAGAAAAGTTAGTAAAACGTCTTGTAAATCAGGTATACTATTTTTTAGCAAAATTTTTTGCTAAAATCCTGTTTTCAGCTAAAATTTTTGTTATACTTATTCAGCACTTAACTGTTTTATACTAATGCTTTACTAATATACTAATGTTTTACTAATTAATTTTGCTAAAAAAAATTGTGCTGATAAGCACATTAATAGTGTGGACGACAACCAGATTGAAAGATATACGCAGAATGAAGTAGATGTCGCGGCATGTCAAGATGTAGTAGAGAAGAGGAAAATGATACTAAAAAGTACAACTCTAGTAAGACATATAAAAAAATCAACCATGGAAGTTTTTGTATCTCTTTTTCATACATAAAACAAAATTGAGGATTAAAATAACTTAAATTTTGCGTTGTCACCGGCTTGTGAAAATAATTGTCTATTAATTAAATAAAAGACAAAATAAAATATTTATTTATTTAAACTAAATGTTTATATGTGTGGTCAAATTGCAAACAAACATATACAGAAATGTAGACAGAGTAAAGTGAAACACAAAGACACACATCTTAGGTAGATTTTTATGGTTCCTTTTTCTTATTGCAAAAAGGGTTGTTTTTTCGTTTCGTTTGTTTTTGTTTATTTTTTCGTTTCTATAATTATCTTCGGCAGTTGCATCATTTAGACAACCATTGATGTAAGTAATTGAAAGACAATTTTTGTTATGTTATATATATTTATTTCTATATATATTTTCAGATATTAAATTAATTCATGTCGTCAATGTGGAAAATGAAAATTTTTATATTTCGTTATTATAGTAAATTATTTTTAAAAGAATCACAAAAATGTTTTATGATTTTCAGCAAATAAATTAACTAAATTACAATTTTTCTACAAATTTTTTGCGTTTTTTTCAGTCTACTAAAGTTCAGCAAAAAATTTATTAATTTTTACCAACGCTTTTTTATTTTTAATCTACTAAGTGTTAGCAAAACTTTTGCTGAATCTACAAATTTTGTTCCTAAAAATCAGCTCGCTGATTTTCAGCAAAAGATTTTGCTGACATTAGCAACTTTTTTGCAAGCATCCTCCTGACTAAAATTTTGCTGACTCAGCAAAATTTTTTGCTGACTTTACAAACTTTTTTTTTGAGTGTACAGTTTCTTTATTTTTAATGTAAATGTCAGTCATTTGTATAACAAATTAAATTGTTTACTAACCTTATAGTACATTTAAAAAAAAAAAAACACATCAAATGACTGTTTTATGATTTTACATTAATTTTTTACAGTAGTTTTTGTTAGTTACAAAAAAAAAATATTTGTTTATTTTTTACTAACATGTGGTTCATTTTTTCTACAATTGTGGTTATTTTTTTGAACATTAGAATACAAATGACAATGTTAGTTGAATTTACTGAAATGTAAGTCGTCCTTTCTTTAAGTAAAATTTCATTTATTTTTAACTACATTTGCAGTGGTCTTTACTTACATAGTATTCTAAGTGTAATACTGAGAAGCAGAAAAAAAGAAACGAGTAGTTTTCGTACTCTTAGAATACTATGCAGGTAAAGACCACTGCAAATGTATGATATTGAAGATATATCAAGTGAAATGATATATCTATATATATTTTTAAAGCAGAAGTTCCCTGAGTGTAAAATTATTAAACAAAAGGTTTACCCAGAAGATATTAACAGATGAGCATATTTTTGTATATGATTTTTTAAAAGTATTTCCTGAGTACGCGCAGTACGCTCTTATAGAAGTTTCATTTTTATAAAAAAATATTAAAAACCGTATTTATCTTCACATGGAAATGTAAATTTCAAAATTTACTGACCAACTTATTTCAGGGGTTACTCAGCTCCTCAGACCTGTCTATCTGCGACAATGGTTATAAACTTATGAAGCAATGCTTTTATATTCACCCTGTAAACTGAAGTGAAAACTGCGTTTTCGAACTCTTTGTAGCTGGGTTATATGCCAAATAAGACATTCCTAATGATGGAGTTTATTATTTCCCCATTTTTTTTTTTTTTTTTTATAATTTAACCAATACTCAGGGGATGTCCCCTACTCATGCAGTGCATTGTATTGATCAGGAAAATAGGGTATGGGAAGGAGGAAAGAGGGAGTAGTGTTTGTGGATAAATTGTAAGTAACAGGGAAGACTTCTGCGGGAAGTTTGTTCCACATACGAATCGTTCGACTAAAAAACGAATTTTCTCTGTAATGCGTTGTGCGAAACACAGGACAATCAACTACAAACGGATGTGCTCTACTAGATAAGCGAGTATTACGAATAAAAACTCGGGCTCGTGGAATAAGTTCACTTATCTCAGAAGAGCAGCTACCATGGTAATATCGATATAAAAGTGTCACACAACCCACATTCCGACGATGCTCCAATGAATCAATAGAGTTGGATACACTACTGTCATTGATAAGCTTCACCGCCCTCCCCTGAACACGGTCCAGAAGCTTCAGAATAGACAGTGGAGCCCCTGCCCATATATGAGAGTTGTATTTGAAATTCTCTGACCAAAAATAAAGTTTATAATTTGAATACACTTAGTACTGACCTAAGCCAACTAAGTAAATGAACAAAATTTAAATATAAATTACTGCTAAGTCAATAAAATCTTATATTATAAGCATTATTGTAAATATTCAAAAGTGAAAGAATCAAAATGCAAGCGGTTGAACAAAACAGTTTAAGAAATAATGTCTATGACAGTTCCTTAAGGAACAAGTACCACGTTGCACAATATATTCCATAAATGATTGAAAATGGAGTGGCATCAACCAGGAGAAAACTTAAAGGACGTCCAAAAAGGTGACCGCAGTTGAGTTTGTTAAATTGAAAAAAATCGGCGATTTATCAAATTGCGGCATCAAATCCTAAGTTGGCCAGAAAATTTCGCGTTTGCAAAATGCAGACAATTGAGCAAATACTTCATAAAAAAAAATGTTCAAATAATTTTGGATGATGAAAAATACTTTTCTTTTGCTTGGAACAACGAAAGTATTAATTCTGAATTTTATTGATAACTTAAAAAACAACTCCCGACAAAATGCGGTATTTGGACAAAGTGAAGTTTGAACCACAGTACTAGTGTGGGCAGCCATTCGGCAAAAGGTAAAGCATGAATGGTTTGGACGACATTCATGTCAATTTTTGTTACACTGCTATTAATTATTTCTTCAATTCTTCAGTGCAAACGCCTCAATTGGAAGTGCTTTTGGGACGCTTGGAGGATTTGCGTATTTCGGTGCAAAAGTTATGTATGTTTTTTGCAATAAGCCATTCTAGCGTCTTTTTGGCATAATGACTGCTTGATAAATAAAATACGCCAAATAGATGATTAAGGTCCGTTGGCTCTCTACAAAAAGCGAATTAATAATTTATGGGCTATACTGTGTTATAAATAAAAATACTTTTTTAAAGAAAAATAATTATTTTTAAATTACAAGCGCTTTAAAATTGTCCAACTACTAAATTGGCTAAGTTAATCATGTCAAAAATCATAAGAGAGCCGATTCGTTAATTGGTCCTTAGGCGGAGGAGCGTGGCAAGAATTTGAGTTATATTATTCTTTTAACTTTTTTTAAATAGAAGGCTTCAAAAAAGCACAAAATATGTACTTAATGTCAAAATATGAAAAATTAAGCAATCGCAAATCGATGCCATTTTGTTCTAAATTCGATTTGTTTTAAATATCAGTTTTGAACAAAACTTTGTATGCAAGTTAAGCATCTGTTTTGAAAATTTGTGGTTAAAAAATATTTTTTATTTTTAGACCCTGAGTTTCTACATGACATGGACAGGCTTAAAAACTGGTTTTAAATATTTAGTTACGATCTAAAAAATATTTAGAAAATCTATTTTTAGACTCATTATTTTTAAACTCTAGTAAGTATATATACGACTACTTATTTTTGGAAAGTAATGAACTAATGTTTAGTGCAAACAAGTCATTTATGTTTTTATCTATCAAGTGAAACATGGCGAGAGAGTCCAGACAGTAGAACGCTTGACTGACAATCTGAGTCCCATGTTCGAATGCAGTGTGGGCATATTTTAATAAAAAAAAAATTTCAGTAAAAAAAATATTTTTATATCAAATTTAGTTTTTTTTTTTAACTTCTTTTTAGACTCATTATTTTTGTCCATACTGGTAAGCATATAGCATTTTGCCTAAAGTGTTTAGTAATGATATGTCATTATTTTGCACGACATCCCCATATAAAAGTAATGATATTTGTAATGAAAATTGTAATGACAATTACTTGCTTTTCTACACTTGACCTATAAAGAAAAATATATTGAACATAATATTAAAGGAAATCCCCAGAGTTACCCATTTTTCCTTATTTTTTGTATCGTAAATTTTTTAAAATATATTTGACAATAATTTTTAGTATTTCTGAACGAAAGACACATGCTAACAAAGAATACAAAAATTTCACTTTTACTTTAAATCACCCTTTTGAGTTGTTTAGTCATTATCGCCTTTTTGTACTATAAAATCAAACTTTCTTATGGAATGTATGAAAAAAATGTTTAATTGTTGACACATAACATTTTGTAGGAATCGTTGTTTTCTTTTGAATTTTACCCAAAAGAAGTATTTATAAAGCTAATGCTGGAGAACATATAAATCACTGGTATCTTATGACCTCAATATTGAATTATTTTTGTCAAAACAAATCGTCGTTAAATATCCGATAATAGTGTCAAGTTGCATTATAAAGAAAGTGTTCATAAATCAATACAACCGTACAATGCATGAATGCAACAGCAACAACAATATACATGATCTATCTAAGTTAACAACAGTAACAAAAGCTTAATATACACTATAATCCAAAAGTATAACAACATTTTAAGAATATAATTTTACTTATTACCCGATTTGCTTAAAATTTGGTAAATAAAATTATAAGAAATAAACTCATAAAATCTTTACAAAATTATTTGAAAAAAAAAGAATCCCGTACGTATGAGCAATTTTAATTTGTAATTATATATTCCTCATACGCCACCTTTAACAAATTATACATTGAGAGCGTGTTTCGCAAACAACTCAAATGCTCCCAAATAAAATGTGTTTTATTATGCAAAATCTATATCGATGTTCATAAGTTGACAATCCACAACTGAACATGAAATTCCCACTTGAGAAAACGAATTACCGTTAATTAATTTAAGTGCATTTTGTTGAACGAAATTTAATTTTTTTTAAAAAAAGTACCTTTTATTAAAAAAGTAGGGTGGAAGGGGGAGAATACGGTACATATTTTTTTTAATCGTTTTTAATTCCACATTTTCAATTCTGCTGTGTTCTGAAAAACGAGTGAATCGTTTTTTTTTCACGACGATTTCATTTTGATTTTAACAACAACGTAAAGAAATGCGGGAAAAAACGAAATTATCACTTTAAAGTGAATGAAATTGAAATAAAAAAAGAGTGCATTTTTTAACAAAAATAAAAATTTAACAAAAAATACCTATTTTTAAAATAATATAAAATGAGTGGCGCAATTGTGATTTCCTGGTATTTAATTGAAAAAGAAAAACAAAGAACGGAAAATCTAAAGAGAAAAATTCTTCATGACTGTTCAAATCCTTTGGAAATACCAGAAAACGCGTAAGAAAATAATTAAAACTGAGTCGCAAATGTTTAAAATTAATAAAAAAAAAAAAATAGTTTTATTGCATATTTCAGATTAAATTAATGCATTATGATGGTTTTAGAAGAAGTATCACCAGTTGCTAAAAAGACAAGCATTCCAATTATTTTGCAATTGGCCACACAAGAAGTACAGAAGAAGTCAAAAATTTTAACAAATAAGTGTAATGTTTTGAAAACTGTCATATGCCCAAAATGGATTAGATTTGAAAGAAGTCGCGAAGAAATTCAGAAATCGAAAAGGGAAATCATCGGTTGCGGTTCTTCATTTTCTATATTTTCATTTTCATTTAATTCTGGTAAAATCACGTTTACTACGTTGTCGGAACTGGTGCCATCTAAGTTTGACAATTCATTAGATGAATTTGTGGTTGTTTACCCTTTGCTAGTCGTCCCGAAGGATTTAGCAGCTGGAACACCTTCGACTGCTGTATAAAGGCCAGAAAGTTTGGCTTAAATAAGTTTGTGTTGGATATTGTTGGGTCCTCAACCTGTTGCCGTTATCTCTGCTCTATTTTCGGCAATTTTTTTGCGAATAGTAGCCTTCCAATCAGCCCAAGCCTTTTTCCAACCAGTTGCATCCTTTTCTGGAGGTCCTAAGCTGTTTAATGTACTTGCTAAGTCCTTACACAACTGGGGCTTCACTGTTTTGTTGCCCCTCTAAAAACCTTTGGCCATCCAGAATTTTTTTCCATGAATGTTAAAAATGCGGCCTCTTGTTCCAGATTCATGTGCTTTCCCCTAAAAAATACAACACTTTTTCAGTTAAATAAACGTATATTAAAAACATATCACATTTGCTTACATTGTTAGTTTTTTTTTTTTTACTTTTAATATCAAAAATAATTTTTTTTTTCTAAAAAGTTTGGTTTTTCACATAGTTAACTAATACCGTTTCACAATTACTTTTTTTGTAGTGAAATTGTTTTATAGAACACATCAAATCACTTCAATTCCACTAGAAACAAAATAAGAATGAAATTTTTCTTTTAAAATCACTTATGTGGAATTGAGAACACAAATTGAGCGTAAGTTTCACTTTCACTCCATTTTTGGAATGTAGAACCCATGCGTATATTTAATTTTGTAAAATTTCCATAGTAACTCATATCTAATAAGCTAACCCACCTTTGGGGCGAATTCGCCAAGTTGATGTTGCACATTTTTCAGCTATAAATAAAACGGCTTCTGTTTTATATTAAGTAATCATAAAAATTTATATCAAAAGCTGTAATTTTAGCAAATAAATTTAGAAAAAGTTTATATTCTTCGAATTTGTTGAACGAAAACTACGTCTGACCCGTGCCACACATATAACCATGTAACGAATTAATATTACGTATACGTCTTTTAAAAATGATATCAATATTTGCTGGCGAAACTACCCCACCTGCACAGTGGAATACATCACAACATTTTAGGAAATAATTCGGCCATTTCTTACTTAGTATTCTGATGGCATTGAAATTTGGAACATATATAACTGACGTAATATCAAGCGTTAATTTTGATCTCGAATCTCCTATAACCCCCAAGGGCGGCATAATGATCACCCAAAGTATGGCAATTTTTTGAATAAAAAAATTTTGAGAGCTCGCCATTAATCTGTTTCTTAACCGATTTCCAAAAAATTAGCATATTTGTCTAAGTTATATCCTATAGTTCCCGAGATATTCTCATTAGAAAATGTGAAATTCCAAATTTCAAGCTTTTTTGTTAATAACGGAACGTAATTAAGACAATTTTTTTTAATACTAGTTGTTTAATCAAATAAAGCTTTGTTTAAATAAAAAAAAAATGAATGTAATGTCTTGTTCCACTCAAAATTACATTCGCTTAAAGTATTAATTTGCTAAAAATTAAATTTTTGAAATTTTTTCCCCAAAAGGCACCAACACTCTTTTGCAACCAGATGAATAATTTCTTTCAAAACATAAAGTACGCACACTATTCGCAATGCTTTTTTCATGATAAACCGAGTTGTGTTAAAAAATATTTGAGTTGTATTTAGTTTTCCCCCAACCCGCTTCTAAACTTGCCATATTTTTAAGGCAAATATCATCTTTAACCCACTGTTTCAAAATTTTGAAAAATTCCTGTTAAGAAGTTATAAACCTATCGCAGGAAATTAACTGCATATTGCTGCATTTAAAAAAAAAACCCCATTCCACACTCTCTGGTAGAACAAAAACGTGAAGGTAAAATTTGCGGTTTTTGTTAAAATGTAAATTTTCACTATTCAATAAAATATTTTTTAATAGACCTTAAAGTCCACAATATGTAATTTATGTCAGAATTTATGATTTGTTGTTTGCACAATTTCCAAATATAAAAATAAAATTTCCATTAATGTGATTTTGTCCTTTTTTTTGCTGCCATGTCTACATTTAAATCGGGGATTAGAAGAGACTTACACAATAAATTAGTTATATTCTGGAGTATCTACAACCGCATCCGATACCTAATTGGAGGCATTCAAATTTTGGAACAGTGGGTTAAAATTGATGTTTGGCCTAAAAATGTTCCATCTTTAGAAGCGACTGGGGGGGATAAGTACTCTCACAATAAATAATTAATTTAAAACACAATTTGAAAAAGGACTACTGATCTTCCATTATATTCAAACCATTTTGATATTTATTTTAAACATTGACTAAATAATCGATAAAAGTAGTAGAAACAGCAAAAAGTCTTTTAAAACATCCTTCAATATTTATTTAACGGACAAAACCTTAAAAAACAAATTATTTTGGTTTTTTTTTTTAATATAAGTTTTTTTTTTGTAATTCCAAGTCAACGCTTGTATTTGTTTGAATGTTTGTTTAAATCTCTTGTAAATTCAATGGAAATAATTTTGTATTTAAACAAACCTATGTTGTAAAAAATTTGTTTAACTTCATTGATTTTCGTCCAATGTAACACTTCATAAACACGATAAAGTTGTGTCATAAAAGAGATTATTGATGGCAGACTTTTTAATTTTTATGAAATGTCTCCCAAATATGAAGAAGTGTTATAGCTTTTCATAAATGTTATATGACGATTTATTAATATGATGAAGCAAATTCATAAATTTTTATGAAATAAAAAATCGTCTTTGCTAGCTTACAAATATGATAAATGCCAATGAAGGCAATTTCTTTTTAAAACATTATTTTTAAAGCACAATATTCTTGCAACTGTAATTCAGAAGATATAAATTAAAACTCAGAATTTCAAATTGAAATTTAGGAAATATCTATTGATATTCATTTTTATTAAAATTCAGCGAGAACTTGATAACGGCGAGAACTTGATAACGGTAAAATTAACTTTTTAGTCCTACTTGATCACTCCAAAGCTTTTGATACAGTTATCCACCAAATTTTATGTTCAAAGCTAAGATCTCTGTTTAACTTTTCGTCTACATCAACACAACTAATATCATCATACCTCACTGGTCGAATTCAATCAGTATTCGTAAACAACAAAATGTCTAATCCATTATCACTATCTAGAGGTGTACCACAAGGATCAATTTTAGGGCCAATACTTTTTTCAATTTACGCTAATGATCTCCCTCAGCATTTATCTCACTGCAGTGTCCACATGTATGCAGATGACGTACAATTGTACCTTAGTAGTCCATCAAAATCAATCAATGAAAATGTTGACAAGCTCAATTACGACCTAAGCAACATTCATCGCTGGGCATCTCAAAATGGTGTGTGCTTAAATCCACGAAAATCAAAATGTCTGGTGATTCACAAAAAAACTGTAACACCTCTAATCGAAAAGGATATCGTAATAAACAACGAGAAAATTGACATCGTACAAACAGCAAAAAATCTAGGATTAGTTTTCAACAGCAACATAACTTGGTCAAGCCATATTAATACACTTGTGGGACAAATTTATATAAAACTCAGAACTCTGTGGTCCATCCAATACTTTACACCGTTGAATGTAAGAATACTTCTTGCTAAAGCTTACTTGATTCCAAGCCTTACATACGGATGCAAGTTGTTTTCTTATTGTGATTCCGCTAGTACGAAAAAACTTAAAGTCTTATATAATAACATTATAAGATATATTCATGGACTCAAAAAGCGTGACCAAGTTTCAACATTTTCGAAGACATTCTATGGTGTTTCTTTTGAAAGCCTTCTTAAGATAAGGGTTCTTTTGTTTTTGCATAAAGTAATTTTTACCGAAAAGCCGAAATACCTATTTGAGAAAATAAGATTTGCTAGATCTTCAAGGGGTAAAAGGATCATTATTCCGAAATTTCGAAGCCTGGTTTCTGAATGGCAATTTTTCATTAACGCTATTCGTCTTTGGAATGCTCTCCATATAACCAACAAACAAACAGCAACGCAATGTCTTTTAGGAATGATCTTTTTAAATATTTTGCTTAATTTAATTCATTTTATTTTGTTTATTTAAATTTTATATATTTTTTTTTTTTTTTTATCTTTAAATTTGTATTCTTATTATAAATGTTAATTATATGTATTAAATATTAATCTTTAGTTTAATTTAATTCAATTAAATCTGGCAAATTTTTATATACAAATAAAATCCTGTACTATAATTAAAAGCTTATTCTTGTTGTGCAGGAAATTTTTAGCTTTAAAACCCTTAATTGGATTAAGAAATTCCACTAAAATTTATAAAAATTATATTTATGTTAAGAAAATTTAATGCAAAATTTAGAACACATTAACTGATTAGAATGCCTGACTTTCAAGTGATGTTAAATCACAAATAGCATTTTTTTAATTTCAAATAAAATATCTAAAAATTCTATTAATGATTTCTAAATTTCAAATGAAAATTCTTAATTTCACACGGTTTATGAAATTATGAAGATTTATGAAGCATTTGGCACACATTTTTATGAATTTCTTCATCATATCTATGAAATCGTAATAAATATGATGAATAATTTATGACAAAATATTTAAGAAACAGTTTCATCAATATGATGAAACTTTTTTCCCCGAGTGTACCGATTTATTTAATCAGCAATTTGTTTGGTTAAATAACTAATATATTAAACATAAAATTGGTATCGATTTCGTCCCGCCATACGTAAAAAACTGGAGCTGAGTAGGTCCAATTTAGCAATTTCACATTTTCAAATGTGAATATCTCGGGAACTACAGGAAATAACCTACACAAGTAAGCATAATTGTTAGTCTCTACCAGCAGTTTGCAAATATGGTAATTTTTGGAAAATCAGATTAGAAACAAAAAAATGGTGAACACTCAAAATGTTTTATTCAAAAAGTGCCCTACTGTGGGAGACCATATTGCCTTCCCCGGGGGTCAGATAGGTGCAACATCAAAATATAAGCTCTACATTGTGTTACTTTTGACTGTTCCAAATTTGACGTCAGTTGGACCACTAAATAAGTAATGGCCGAATTATTTTCAAAAATTCTGTGAGCTGGTGGTAAGGGGTATGTGCCCCATAATCAGCCGCCTACATAATTTTATATTTTTTTTTAGAATTTCAAGAAATAAGTTCTAAAAATTTGTCTTAATATTATAAATAATTTTATCAACGCTTCGACATCTTAAAGAGTATTTCGTTGTAATACACGAATTGAAAAAGTTATCCCAAATATAATAACTCTGCATTATTTGTTTTGCAAACCAAAAAACACAAAAACATATCAACAAGCAGAAATTAGAGCATCATGTTATAGTATAAGAGAAATTAGAGCAGCATGTTATAGTATAAGAGCATCATATTATGATTGAAACGCGGAACATTCATAATATTATTCCCTTAGTCGTATTATGATTGTTATGATAATAATATGATCAGCCAGAATCATGTTTATAGTTTTTGAGATCATAATATAATAATTTTCTGTCGGCAACCATGTTCAGTCATATATTTTCTATGCGTGTATCTTCGACCACGTGTGAAGTACAAGTGTAAAATTTGGTGACATAAAATCAATTAACTGCTCAAATTATGGAGAGCAATATTTTAAAAACTTTTTTAAATACAGCGAAAATCTGGGGTGGCAAAACCTCTTCCTACTACCCTTCCCCATATAAATTTATCAACTTAAGGATTTTATTTTAAAAACATCTTTGAATATCAAACTTCATGAAAATTCTGGCATTTAATTGAATACTTTTTGACCACAGTATAGTGTTCATACTATGTTGTGGATTATCTGCATCAATGAACAACAAAAAGCGTTACAAGGCTTTCAAAGAAAAAAAAACACCAAAGAAATTCACTTCTACAACAACTACGTAGACAAAGTATATTAATAAAAATCTGTATAATGTAGACATTTTTTATAGAAAAATATTTTTCTTTCAAATTCAAATTCAAAAAAAAAATAAAAAATGCTTATGTAGCTAATTTTAAAGATTTGCTTTAGAAAATATAAAAGAAAAAAAAATGTTAAGAAAAAAAATTATTCAAGCTTTTTATTTTTATAATAAAGAGATGCAATCATATTAACTAAAGTGTTTTGCATAAACCTCAAAATATGACAAGATGCCAGGCTTAACAGCATGAATTTATATGATAAGCATCAAAATCAATTTTTTTTTCATCTGTACAGTTTCTTTTTTAAAATGCATTCTACTGAAGGAGTGCCAAATAATATCATACCAACCAAGTCAAGGTTTACATACTCGTACTTGTATGAATAACAAAAGTTCAAAAAATCGCTTGGATATTAGTAGATTTATCTGAACATATGTGATATTGTATATACTTAGTAGTAGTACAATCATACAAAAAAAGATGAATATTCGTTATATTATCCTCAAGACAACTCAGTGGCATTATTTGGAGAGAAAAAAAAAACTAATATGTATACTAGGGTTATAACTTTTAGCATTTTTTTTTTTTACAAATATCAAAAATTACATGGCCTAACCTTGAAAAAGTAAGATCTCCACGATCTTACTTTTACGCACCAAACGCAATGACAATTTTGTTTTAAATTTTTTATTTTAACGTTACAAAGTGTAGCATTTTACTTAAAATTAGATGGTTCGAAATTGGAGCTTTCGCCAGTGGGGCACATACACCACCCGCTATTATCTCAAAGTTTAAGAGAGATAATAAAAATACTTAGATGATAATTCGTTCAGTTTTTGATCATGTTTTATACATTTAAGTTTAAGGGGTTTACTATTCAGGTAGTCGCGGACATACACATTTTTGAGTTTTTATAGGGGTTCTAAAAATATATGAAATTATGTATATTCTGTGATAACTTCAATTGCTGTACAATTGATGTTCTGTACATTCACCATCCTGCTGCCATAGCAGTTTGTTGGGAAATATTTCCAATCGGGTTGATTCACAAATGGTAAACGTTCGCCAAAGACAATAAATACAGTGAAACTTAACAATAAACGACACTTATACGCCTATCTTTAATCAACAATTTTGGTGCTAGGGAATCATCAAATTAAACTTAGATTGAAATGACCTCAAATTTCCGTTGTCTTTTCTAAACTAATGTAGACTCATAATTATAACGTAATTATGTCCAAAACCAAAAGTAAATCCAGTTGTGGATTGTGATCCACGAGATGGGGAGGTTAGCCGTTTAAAGTTTTTCTGAAAAACATTCTGAAAATATTCACCCCTATCGTGTAATTTTCATTCCCCCTCAAGTGAAAATTGGTATCGTGAATTTCCCCTGAAATTGTATTATGCTATTCACAAGTGAATGATTAGACAAAGGGAACAAATTTCGAGGGAACTTTTATTCACGATTGGAATTGAGTGAAAAGGGAAAACAATTCGAGGGAAAAAATATTCACGATAGGGGTGATTATGTAAGGCATATGAATAGTTGGAATTTTATGCATTCAAATGAAAGCCAGAATGTGTAAGTCTTAAGATTAAAAATAATTTTTCGAAAAAAATTATTGTTTTGGTAAAGGCAGCGCTTCAAACAAAAAAGTTGCGAATGGAATCTGCCATATAATATCATCAAACAAATTTTTCGCCATTCCAAGATACACATACTTGTATTATATTATTTAAAAATAATATTTTAATTCAGAAGGCGTTTAGAAATTGGTTTCGGTGCGGAAGGATTTTGTTCCAAATCGATATAACGATATATATTAGAAATTGGTTTCGGTGCGGAAGGATTTTGTTCCAAATCGATATAACGATATATATTATCAGTATAATATTGTCCATAAGTATTGTTTATTTTATTTATTTATTTATTTTTATTTATCTCTTAATGTTCAGTGCAAAGAATTAATCAAATATAAATTTTTTAAATTCCGTTGCGCTGCGTACTACCTGTAAATGATGGGGAGGATGATTCCAAATACTAATGGTATAAATAAAAAAATGTTGATCCGAAAAATGAGTCCTGTGCGGTATTTGAATAATACGATAGCCTCTTTCTGATCTAAAGGGTATAATTTGATCATACAAATATTGTGGTTAACGTGTATTTATTATTTTATGGAGGTAAATTAGCGATCTACATTTCAGCAGGTTCTCGAATGGTACTCCAAAGAGCTGTTTAGAATAATGCGATATTCTACTATAACGGCTAATACCAAAGACGTATCGTGTAATATTATTAAAAGCTATTTTCAGTTTACTCAAACTAGAAGCATCACAACCAGAATATAGTTCACAGCCATATAATAAAGTAGGTATTAGATATGTTTTGGCCAGAAGCATTCTAACCTCTAGAGGAATAAACCATTGTGTACACCACAAGTTCCTTAGCATTCCATAAATGTTTCCAATTGTAATACTGACGTGGTTACTCCAGAGCAGATGTTTATTAAATGTTACATCAAGGTTTTTAAGAGTATCAAAAATAGTAATTTTTGATTGACCCAAAAAGACATCCGGTATATAAGGAGTACTTTTTCGCTTCTTCGAAATAAACATACATTTAGATTTACTAGGATTTAGACATAATCCATTTGATGAAGCCCATACTCTTATATTTTCCAGATCAACATTGATTTTGTGTACACAATCGTCAATGTTCGAAACTTCGCAACCGATGTAAAGCTGCACATCATCAGCGTACATCTGAACATGGCAGTAGACTAATTGGGTTGGAAGGTCATTGGCATAAACTGAATATAATAAAGGACCTAAGATTGACCCTTACAGTACACCTCTGGTTAACTCAGCGCTGCTTGAGACAAAATTTCCATTAAAAACAGATTGTGATCTTCCTGTTAAGTACGAATACAACAGTTTTGTGGCAGTAGTTGAAAAATTGAAAAATCTACTTATCTTCAGTGCTAAAATATCAGCATTTTGTTTATTACCCAGCAAAACCACACATTACCAAATCATGCGTAAAGTAATGTATCGCCATAGGGCTTCATGCATTACTTTACACGTTACTTCACTGGTGAATTTTACAGGCGATGAGCCTCAAAGTAACTCATTACCTTGTAGGGGGTAAATTAACTGGTTACTTATATGGTTACATGGTTTCAAAAAGTAATGTGTCTATAAAAAGATTTTCATAAAAAAAATGCATAAAAAAATTTTTTACAGATATTTTTTCTTAATTAAATAAATAACTATTTTTTATTGCATAAATAACTTGGTCATGCTGGGATTCGAACCTGGGGTCTCTGGTATTTAACAATTAGTTAGGCGAGAACTCTACCAACTGAGCTATCGATACATACAATATATTATTGCTTAAAATGTAGATGAGTTGTTGTGCTTCGTGTTTTCGTTCGTGATATCAAAAATATACACCTTACCATTATGCTTACAAAAAATCACAAAGTAATGTGTCTATAAATAGATTTTCAAAAATATATATTAATAATTATTTTACGTTTATAATTCATGCATTATGTAATTGATGATCGGTAAGTCATTATTTTATGTTTTGAAGTAATGTAAAATGTAATGAGGTCTCATTACAAGGTAATCCATGAGTGTTCAATTATCGGTAACTCATTACTTCTTGTTGGAAAATAATGATACAGGTAAGGAGTACACATTACAAGGTAATGCATTACTTTATCGCACCCATTGCCAAAGTTTTGCTGGGTACTATTAGGGCAAGGAATTTCATTATTCATTTGAGTAGTCAGTAGCCTAAAATCGATTGTGACCAAATACTTTTCCGAATCCAAGAATTTGCTAGATAATGACATCGATTAGTTGTTGCATATTTTAGCTTATTTTGTTATAAAGGCATATATTTGCATATTTGAATATAAATGCATATTTTATGGCAAATTTTTTTACATTTTTTGTTGCATATTTTGAATATTTTCATTTTAATTGCATATTTTGTAAAAATTTAAATCAAATTTTAGTTAAAACTAAACAAAAGAAAATATTTGTAAACCATCTAGTTTTCATTTGTTAGACATTTAAATTTGATTTCATTTATACACCAATAACCTTGAATAATAATTAGATTTTTAAAAATCGAAAATTGTACGTACATATTTTTGTTGATATTTAATGCATATTTTGGGACTTTTGGTCTATATTATTTGGTTTTTTGTGTACATTTCGTTTTTATTTCATTTTTTAAGAGCATATTTTGGATTCTTTACTGCATATTTTAGGCGTATATTTTTGTTATTTAGTTGCATGAAATTCCTTGCCTTAATTATTATAGGCCATAGAAATATTTTGCAACAAAAAAGTTATAATCCTAATGTAGTTATATCTCTATAAATTTCCAAAAAGCAAACATATTTAATGGCAAATAAGTGTACTTTGATATGAAATGAAAAAACTTGACATGGAATTCAACATAAAATAGAAATTATATTTTTATGCACTTAAAAGAAGGATTTTATTCTATTGTTAGTTTTGACATTTAAGAAATGACACGTTTTTATTTGTGCAAAAAAATTTATTAATATTGATGACAAATTTGATTAAGTTTTATATGCGTGATATATGTACGTTCTTAAGAAGTGCCTGAAAGTGCATATTCCAAACGTTTTTGAAATGAAATATTCAAAGAAATTGGTTTAATTTTTTTTTTTAATTTATAACGAGTTTTCAACTTCAGTATATTTACAAAACAAGCAAATCAAACATATTAGCTAGGCTGATATTAGTATTTCGATCTTGCTAAAGATCTCAGCAGAACCCGAAGTTTTAGAAAAGCTAGAGCCTCCAGAATAGGCAGAGCTGTAACAAAAAAAAACCTATTAATCATTAATTTTGCTCCATTCTTATCTTTTTAGTAATCAAACACTTGGCTAGGGTCTTTCAGAAACTGACCAGCGGCTGGTTCATATTTATTACCGGGAATATAAATAGTTACTAAATCTCGCTTAGTTTCAGTACACTTAAAATATTATGTAGGTACACCCCACTGCAAATGTAGTTAAAAACAAATGAGATTTCACTTAAAGACGACTTACATTTCAGTAGATTCAACTAACATTGTCATTTGTTTTTTAATGTTCAAAAAATAACTAACAATTGCAATAAAAATTTATCAAATATGCTAGTAAAAAATAAACAAACTTTTATTTTTTTTATGTTTTTAAATAACAAAAAAACTACTGTAAAAAAATAATGTAAACTCATAAAACAGTTATTTGATGTGGTTTGTTTTTTTAAATGAAAATTTAATTTATTCTACAAATGACTGACATTTATATTAAAAATAATGTAACTGTATTACAACCCAAGCAACTACATGTTTTTAAAGCAAAAGTTCTCTGAGTGTAATAAAGCCTAGTTTATGATTATAAAACAAAAAATATAAGAAAATACCGCCATCTACAAGTGAAACTGATAGCGAAGACACAAAACAATAATGGCCTGAAAACAATGGTGGTTTAAATTAAATTTCAAAATTTGTAAATTTGGGAACCAAGAGTTACTAAATTTTAGGTCGAAAAATTAGTCCAAGTACGGATGAAATTAGTTCTTGAGGTGAAGTCAGATAACTAATATTAAGGGCAACCAAAAATGAGCTAGAGCTTGTTTTTTTATTTAAAAGAATAGAACAATTTATATTAAACACAAGATCTGATCTTGAAATTATGAACAATTTAAGCTACATATGTTAGACGGTTTTTTTAGCTTGTTTTTGATATTTGTCTAATTAAACTAATTTTCTAAATTTTAGCTTATTTTTTACCTTTTTACTTTAAAATTTAAGCTTATTAAAGCTTAATCTTTTAAAATAGGTCTTTTTTGATTTTTTCTAGTAATCGGTGTTTTGAAGTTTTTTTAATTGAAAGTTGAAAACACAACACAAGTTGGTTTATCAAATAATTTTTTTAAAACAATTTGAACATTACAGTTTTGCTAAATTTTACGGCAATTTCCCTTAAGTTTGTGGTGCAGGTATCCCCATTATTAGAGCCTTGACATCAAATTGGTTAAGATCAAACTATATAAAATTACATCCTTTTGAAAATACGGTTCTCCATACTTAATTATATAAAACCCTATGGAAATTAGTGCGAAAGTTCAAAAACCGTACATATTTGGTTTCACTAGTAAACCACCATACAACTTTTCACCAAGCAGCCGTATGGAAATTACGTTTTAAGTGAATGTATCTCCCAAGTTGTGCTGCTTTAACTTTTGTATAAAACATTACTTTAGCAAAAAAATCTGTAATATTTTTACATTTAAACTATTTAGTGAATACACTTGTTTTTAAAATAAGATATTAAATGTTTTACATTTCTATGTTCTTGATACTGTAAAAATCAACAACATTGCGAATTTCGCAAAAGTGGTGCGTAAAGAAAAGTTCTAAGAGAGATTTGGAATCTCTAGATCAACGTGTATCCGTGTTATTCAAAATAACTTACAATAGAAGAATTCCACTAAAATTTCCGCTGTCTTTAAAATGATGTCAAAAAATGTTTGTGTAAGGAATAGAAGCCATTAAGTACTACACTTAGAATACTATGTGGGTAAAGACCACTGCAAATGTAGTTGAAAACAAATGAAATTTCACTTGAAAACAGGACGACTTACATTTCAGTAAATTCAACTAACAATGTCATTTGTTTTTTACTGTTCAAAAAATTAACCACAATTATAGTAAAAATGAACCACATCTATAGTAAACATTTATTTGTTGTGCGCCCCGGTAGGCTAGTTGGTAGCGTGCTGGCTTATCAGTGCGGGGGTCGTGGGTTCGATTCCCACCAGAGGCACTGGTTTGTTTTCGCTACAACGCGCCGAAAGCCATAGTAGCTAGTGCTCGGTTAGGGAAAATAGCATATAATTTGTAATTATATGATTATTAATTAATAAAATAACAAAAAGAAATATTTATTTATTTTATTTTTTAAATAAAAAAAAACAACTGCATAAAATGAAAGCAAAAACATAATACAATAATTTAATGGGGGACATTACATTCGCGGCAGAGAAAACAGACCTTTTTTTAAAAATTCATAACTCAGTCAAAAACAAACATTATTCCAAAATTTCCAATTTTTCACTCCAACATGGTTTTATAGAGCTCCAAACTGGCGGCAGAGAAAAAAACGGGGCCTCGTGGTTGCAGCGCTGGGAGTCGCAAAAATTGTCCGATCTGGAAAAAGATTACTTTTTTTAAATCTTAACAAAATTTTTTATCGTATGAGACGAGCTTTTTTTTAATTTTTTTTTAAATTTTTGGTGATGTTTCAAATTTAAAAGTGTGTTTTTTCGAAAAAAATATTGACTTTAAAAATTCATAAAAAATCGAAAAAAAATTTAAAAAAGCTCGTGTCATACGATAGCGAATCAAGTTTAAAAAAATACAAAAAAAAAAAATCGTCAAAAAATTAACCCGCTAGTGCCGCAACCAGTACGAAAAACATGGTTTGAGATAAACGTGTTCAAAGTTTGTGAACAAAGAAAAAAAAATGTTACCTTCAATCTGCCATGCCTGCTTCGTACTGTATGCCTTCGTTATCTTGTGTTGTGCTGTTTCTTACAGTTTTTTGCAATCGTTTAGCAATTCGGGCTTCTTTTGAAGCTTCATATGCCTTCACTCTGGCGCATTTCAAACGATTTGCATGGTCGCAAGTAAAACAAGTATATACCAGCTGCCGTACGTAGGTAGAGCGAAAATTAAAAATGCGCTCTCCCTAATCCGGCTGTAACTTTTGAACCCGTAGGAATTTTTCTGTGAATTTTTTTTTCTTAGAATCTTAAGAATATTTACTAAAATACAAAATTATAAAAAAAGTCGATTTCGAAAAACGGCCAATGTCATGCCCCCCCCCCCCCCCCTTAATGTGGTTTGTTTTTTTAAATGAACTACAATTGTAGGCAAAAATTAAATTTCTACTACAAATGACTGTTTTGTCATTTAAAAATAAAGATACTGTATTGCAACTCAAACAACTACAAATATGTACAGCAAAAGTTCCTTGAGTGTATTAAACTACATCATTAGCTCAATTTTTTCAAACTGGAATAAGTTGCTCATATGTCATATAGTTTTCTTCGCTATTTTTTTTTTTTTTATTGAATTGACTAAATTTAAATTTTTTTTATTTAAAAAAAAATCATTGCTTCTGCCATTATTCATTGTCATTATACCCTTTCAAATAAAATTATTTTGCCTTAACTTCTTTATAACATTATAATATGCCTGTCTATCATAGCCTTGTTTAAAAATCATCTTGTGGGTCGTATTTAACAGTAGGTTTTAACGCAAATAAATGTCAACTTAAGCACAAAAACGTGATATTTATGTTAAAAATCGTAAATAAGCAAACAATGCAAAAAAAATAAAAATTATGAAAAAAAAATTATGTATATAGAGAGGAAATTATGTCAAACATGATGATAAAGATTAAAACTACTGTGTTGAAATGAATACGAGTAGGTTAAGAAAGTATCAACTACACGCAGAAAAAGACAATTTTTACAATGATTCAAATTTTTAAACCTTAACAAAAATATATTTTGCAATTTTACTTACTTACTTTTCGTTTAAAACAATTGTATTTTTTTAGTTTAATTTCAACTGTTAAAAAATTAATTGGCAAAATCGGTAAAAACAAAAGATTGTTTTCGTTTATTTCAATACTCAATATAATATAATAACAGACAGAAAGTTAAAAATATATTTCTTTGGTAATTTAACTGAAACAACTTTACCGATTAACTTTTTAAATAACTGGTGAACTTTTATGAAGTAGGTCTTGTGAGTGTAATTCAAATGTTACCATTACAAATAGAAAACACAAATTTTTAATAAATGCAAGCAAAGACGAAAAAAATCTTGTGGGGATCAGCGATATTTTTTCGTTTGAGTATCATATATGTTTTATAAATATCCAGATTTTACTATTTTAAATAAGCAAAACGACAAATAGGAACAATTATTATTATGTAAAAAAAGTAGGTGAGATTAATGAAAAAAACGAGAAATGTGGCTAAAATTTTTATGACAGCATAGCGATAAAGGATGACCTATGCGGTCATATTTTTATATAATATGTAAAAATATATGCAGATTTTACTCTCCCTGGTAAAAAGGTTTAGAAAATAAACATACAAATATATATTTGCAGCCAAACATATATATATATATATATATATATATATATATATATATATATATATATATATATATATATTTGCTGGTAGACGTTTCTCACTAGTTCCAAACATTTATATGTTTACAGGCAAACATAATTATATTTGCAAGCAATCATGTTATATTAAAAACATGGGAAACGGAAATGTTATCCAAACAAAAGTATATTACCAGTATTTATAATTCCAGCAGAGCGTTTTTTTTTCAGCGTGTACTACTCTTATATGAGTTTTGAGAAAAATTAGATTTCAATAAAAAGATAATTAAATGCTTATGAAGACAATGAAATTCAAAACAGCTTTACTTTTTTCCAATTAATCTAACATCTATATAAACCTTTAGGTTATAATTTCAATCTTATACAAAAGAAATGAAAAAGAAAAATAATTTAACACACACACATTTTAATATTTTAACCACAATGAATAAGGCCTACGATATAAACACTTTTAGAGATGCTTTAAAGTTAGTGTAAAAAAAAAAATTATAAAAAATGGGTTATATTGAGAAACAGCAATTAAATTTAAATTACATTGTAGGTTAATACTTCAAATAAAATAAAACTTTTGGTTGGTAAAATTTGAATATTTTTCAAATAGTTTGTAACAGTCTACCGAGAGCCAGAGACCTTATATAAATATTTGTGTAAGGTATCTTAAAGTCGAACTTAACCTATCTTTGTTGATCTGCTCTAAGTAATCAAATCATGCTGTTAATATGTTTTCTATATAATACTGGATTATATTTAACACACACTCATAGATACTCCTTAAAGGGAGCGTTTAAATACTAATGGAAAAGTACCTAAAAACAGTGTTGCCAGTGTGTTATTTCAAAAAGTTCTTACGCTTATACAAACAGGTAGTTCCATGCATTTTCTCTACGATTTAAAATCATATTATTAAAAAACCAATTTTTAAAAAATGTTCTCAAAACAAAAAGTTAAAAATTTTCAGGACATTACCAACTTAAACTGTGTCTGAAAAGTAAAAAATAACCCTACAAAAGAGGATTTTCCCCTACAAATGACATCACTGTCTACAAATAATACATCATATTAACAAGATATCATTTAAGTGTTTAATACCCTAAAATATCATAACATAGAAACTAATTAACATAAGGGTGGCAGTTATTTCATATTTCCACTGCGCAACTCGAAAAATAAAACTAGATATGCAAAATATTCGGACACGCTGATTTAAATTGCGTAACCAGTTTTTTCACGTATGAGCCAGATTATTCGCAAAATTTTTAAAATGTTGCTTGATTTATAAAGTTTTTTATACATAAAATTTAAAAATTAAATATTTTGTTTTGACTTTGAATTGTCCGGTTTAAGATCAAAATTGAAATGTTGCCATTACAAATAGAAAACACTAATTGTTAATAAATGTAAAAGAAGATGAAAAAAATCTAGTGGGGATCAGCGCTATTTTCTCTTAATTTTTGTATGGTAAAATGAGACCTTCAAAAACGTTTGGGTATCATATTTGTTTCATAAATATCCAGATTTTACTATATTTTACTATTTTTAATAAGCAAAACGACAAATATGAACAATATTATTATGTAAAAAAATTAGGTGAGGTTAATGGAAAAAACGAGAAATGCGACTAAAATTTTTATGACAGCATATATGCGGGAAACGAAGGGTCGATTGATCCAAAGTGACAAATCTGTGATATATGATTTGGGAGCATGCCACGAAACTGGCGAAACCAAAATTGTGGTTGCAGCAAAAAGTGTTAATTTTGGTGAAATGACCAATCACGTGACTATAGCTATGATGACAAAACATTCACTGGTTGCTACCAGATATATCATGTAACTGGAGAAAAAGTAACATAGCATCAAAGTGTACTGCAGCAACTAGGGCCGTTGCAGTTAAAGTTATTACTGGTCATTGAACTGGTTCAAAACCGTTAGCAGTGGATGAAAACATGGCAAAAGATTTCAGTCCCTTGACTGCTACGCAGCAGACATAATACTGAAGGAATTTTATCTGTACCGACTATGTGACAGTAGAAATGAAGACGTAACACTCCACTGGTTTACAAGAACTGAACACTGAACTGTGACCAGGGCTGCCAGATATGGCGATTTTTCGCCAAACGTCGCGATCCTAAACTTAGTTATTTGTAGGGTATAGACAATATAAGCTAATTATAAAATAGATTTTTGTTGTGCCTTTTTTGAACAGGGGGTAAGAAACACTGTTTTGGAAAAGTGCAGTGATTGGTTCCGGACGGGCTATTTAGCAAATCGTGCATAATGTGACATACGCTGAATAAAAACTGACAGGTTACTTGCCTAATTACTTTTCGCATGACCGGCGACATGTACCCCTTAGACCAGTGCAGTGGTAAGTCTCAAAACTATTTCAGTCAAACTACCCCTGTTACAGAACACATTGCGCTTAATATGTGACTAGTTTTCCTTCAAAAATTGTTCTCCAGTTCTATGATACGTAACCCTACACCAGCCACGTGATAAATTTTTTCCCACTGGTTTAGTTACATATCACATATATCCTAAAATGGTCATACTTTGACACTACCTACTCCTAACTTGTCCCGTAGCATATTCATTTCAGTCGGTACGGTGATAGGTTACCTTGGTCAAGTATTCGCCACGTCCCACAGTGCTCCACAGGTGGCTATTGTCACCTCCTATGACAAGCCCATGTTAAAAATACCAGTCACTGTCATTATAACAGAACCGAAACTATGACAGGTTCATACACACAAAGTTCTAGTCACGTGACCATACCAGTGACTGGTCCATTTTCCGCAGGTGGTAATTACAGCCCATTTCTTTTTTATGTCTAATTACTTGCAATAGGGTGTAATTGAGTAATTGCTTATTATTAAATACTCAGGTATTGGTACTAATCCCCATGTTTGGTATTAACAATTTTACAAATTTTCCAAGGAAGCGTTTAAGCTCACAAATGCGAGCGTATGTGTGTAATTATTAGTGATAAAGAAAAATTTCACTAGTGAATGATTGTGAAATGTAATTGACGTCGACCAAGTCTGCTGATTTCCATATAGTTCACCCTAATACAATTAAAACTTATTAGTCTTACCATAAAAAATGCTGATATGTTTATAAACTTTTTTGTAGTTTTTTTTTTCATCTACATACACAAAAAAAGTGTAATATAAATAAACGCTCCAGGCAAAAATATTACAACGCCTAACATTAAGGAGTGAGATCGAAAGAAACCCGAAACGCATTTTAACTCACAACTGCTTTTGTGTAAGACACTGAACTTTTTAATTGTCAGATTAAGTGAGTAAAATATTAACGCGATCGGATCATTATTTCGCTTACAAATCTGAACAAAAAGTGTGTTATAGGCTTTTTTTTACAGTTTTTTTGTTTTTATATACATCGAGATTATTTTTATGTTATTTTCAATTTATAACGAGCTTTCAACCTCCGTATATTTACAAAAATAAAGCAAATCAAACATATTAGCTAGGTTGATACTAGTATTTCGATCTGGCTAAAGATCTCATCAGAACCCGAAGTTTTAGAAAAGTTTAGAGCCTCCATAATAGGCAGAACTTCACCAAAAAACCTATTAATCATTAAGTTTGCTCCATTCTTGTCTTCTTAGTAATCATGCACGTGGTTAGGATCTTTGTTTTTTTTTTTTTGCAGCTTTAGTGCCCTAATTGATAGGAGCAGATTATTTCCAAAAAAAGTGACAGTATTGGGAACTTGTTTTGTTGCCTTCATCAGTAATTTAAAAACAATCTTAATATTATTTGATTGTTCTGAGTGCTTCATAATTAAGCAATTTTTTTTTTTTGTAAGAAATTTAAATTTTTTTTGTAAAAATCCTACTTTTTTGCCCGCCTTTTCCAAATTCCATTTGTAAGCGATATAATGAGCCGATCGCATTAATATTCTGCACACTTAATCAGACAACTAATTTCGCTAATATTTTACACACATTATCTGACGAATTTTTACAAAAATAACTTGATCTAAAAAAGCTTACTTTTAAACATAAAAAAATTATAAGTGATATTCTGTGTCTGGAATTATTCGATCTCACTCCCTTACATGTGTTTTTATACTTTTTTTTCACTTGGATTCAATCTTGTTAGGAGTGGAATAACAGACATAATATTTAACTCTTTTAAAAAACAAAGAAAGAAAAATTAACCCAAACTTTATTAAAACGCTTTAGGCTAAAAATATATCAAAAAATATATTAAAACTATTTTTAACACATTATGAATTTAAATTATTTTTGATTTTAAACTGTGCTTTCGATGACTTCAATTGTGCGGTTTTTATATCACAAAACTTCACTGTGAAGGAGGGTATATAAACGATTGTCACTTGGTTTGAAACTCATAAAACTATGATTATTAGACGCCCTTTAGCATTACACTAATCGAAAAAAACTACTAAAATCAGTTCAAAATGACGTTACAGGAAAAATATTAGTAAGACAAGAATAACTAAAAAAAAAAATTGAATCAACAAAAACTTACTTATATTTTGTACCTAAACCTTACAATTAGTTAATTGAAGGTAACAAATTAATCAGCTAAAATCAGCAGAATAATTTGCTACATATTAGTAGTTATATTTTCTGTTCTTAACTAAATAATGTTTAACAAAATAAATCTGATAATTTAAGCAGTTTTTTATACAACGTCATTTTTAACTAATTTTTAGTATCTTTTATTTTGCTATTTTTACACATTTATTTCTATGAGTGAAGCCGTCAATTTTTGTTTATAAAGTCCGTTTCATATTTATAACTCATATAAGAAATTATATTTTGAAGCTCTATTAAATTCAAACTAATTAAGTTATTTTAATTTTGACAGCTCGTAATAATTGTTTGTTTTGTTGGGTACATATCATATTTACAAAATCTCAAAACTTTAATCGCTATGTCGCGAAAACAGACTTTTTCAAAAATCCTATTATTCTCTGAGTTTCAAATTTATAACAAAGATGAAGATTTTTAAAGCAAATACGCATTTTGAACTTTTTAATGCTCAACTTTAACTTTTTAATTGCATAGATCTTATTAAGTTTTGAAATAAGTTTAAGTCTAAATTTGATCACTCTTTAAAGAGCTCTATTATTAAATTACCTCTCATTAGCGTAAACCTTACCAACCATACCATACCCCCATATATTTTCTATTTGGTTCATATCTGCTGAGCATGCAGGCCAGGTAAGAAGAAGTGGATTGTTTCTTGTTTCCAATTTGAGCGATTTTTTTTTTTTTATTAATTTTTTCGTTTTATTTTTCTAGTTTTCATTAAATTTTTATATTATCTACTAAAATTGGTTTGAAATTAAAACCAATATTCAATTAAATTTTTAATAGATATTATTAAAAACCAATTAAAAATAAAATCAATTAAATAAAAACAAATTATTATACTAAAAACAAATTATTATACTATTATTATATTATACTACAATTTCCCTACTATGACCGAATTTAAATAAACTTTTAATTAAATCAACAAATATTTTAATTGAAACTCGATTTTAGTTCTTTCTGTGTATGGAAGAATGACTTGCAGCGTTTAAAATCCTGCATGTATCGTGATTCGACAACTTGTAAAAGCCAAAATTAGTCCTTTTTCCAAATCAGGAAGAGCTGTTCCTTTTTGGCATATTACTAATAAATACTGATAATAAAAAGTCGCTAAAAATGGTGGATTATTTTAAAAGAAAGTCCTTCAGAAAATACTATATATCTCCAAATAAATATTTTAATAACTGACATATTCTGCCAATTCACAGCCAATTAAAAAAATCAAAGTAAATTCATTGGTTTAAATTGTATAGAGATACAAAGTATAATTTCATGCATGGGTATACATACACTCAAAAAAGTCAGCCATGTCAGCAATATTTTTGCTGCGAGGATCCTTGCAGAAAAATTGCTAATATCATCAAAACATTTGCTAAATTCAGCAAAATTAGTGAAAAAAATGTTGCTGACTTTATTTACTTTTTTATTCTGGTGTATGAGTAGGACCTTATATTCTTCTCCTCCAATTGCGATTTCATCCCTAATATGTCCTTGGCGATGCTAAAGTTTTGATTAAACAATTTTTTTATTTTTCTAACTATTTTTATTTTAAAAGTTAGAAAACTAATAAAAAGTTTTAAAAGACGTCCAAAGTCATTTAAATTACTTACCTAAAATTGTTAAATGAAAAAATTTAAGAATTTTTATTGGAAAGATTTAATTAGTGTTTTAAATTCTTGAAAAAGCTATAAAAAATTTACTGATTTTTGTCTTTAAAAACATTGACAATTTCTCTTAACCATTGTGAAGGGTATAAAAGTTTCGGCAAAGCTGAATTCAAAACAAATAGATTTTTTTTTTTAATTTACTGTCAGAAGTTGTTCATAAAGATTTAAAAAAAATATGCACTATTTAAAATTTTACTAAAACTCATGCTATTTTGACATTATAACAAAGAAAGTGATTTGAAGTATTTGGATGAGAAGACACTACAAGTCTTAAGGGGCTACCTACGTATAATCTCAATTGTAGTTGATTTTGAAAGTTATTATATTACACAGAAAAAAATATTGTCAAAAAATATCAATTAAACTTTTGTTTGAGTTAAAAATCACTTGAAATAAAAGTTTAATATGTGTATTAAATGTTAAATTGAAAATGAATTTGATGCACACAAAATAACCCATAATGACAACAAAGAAAAAAAATTTAAAAAAAATCACCAAATTTAAAAAAAAAACAATTTGAGCGTTTTTCAATTTGAGCGATTTTTTTTAATTTAGATAATTTTTTTTTAATTATGTCAATTTTATATAAATTTGGCGGTTTTTTTTTAGATTCTGTCGGTATTTACATATAAGAGCAGTTTTGAATTTTTTTTTTTTTGGCAATTTTTCCAAATTTTGAAAAAAGATTTCTTATTTTTAGCGATTATTTTCCGACTTTATCTTTTTTTAAATTTTGATGATTTTTTTTTTTAAATTTTGGCAATATTTTTACAAGTTTGGTGATAAATATTTTAAAATTTTAGCAATTTTTTTTCCAAATTTGTGTGCAGAATTTAATTAAAGTTTTAATAGTGTCTACTTAAAACTTTGTTTGAAACTAAAAACGGTATTCAATAAAATTTTAATTGATATAATTTAAACATTAATTAAAAAGAAAATGACTTACATAGTTAGAAATTATTTTAATTGATACTGCAATTTATTTAATAGGACCGAATTGAATTATACTTTTAATTCAATCCACAAATATTTTAATTGAGACTCGATTTTGGTTTTTTCTGAGTACTTTCTAATCTCACTTTTATTAAATACCTTTTTTTCAATCTAAAATTATTCCCAATAAAATTTAAATTAAACTTTTGTTTGATTTCCAACTCGCTTTCAATTGAAAGTTTATTAATATCTTTTAAATATTTAATTGAAAATGGTGCACAAATATTTTCAGTTTTTATAACCTTTAATGACAACAAAGTGAAAAATCGACTAAAATTTTTAGTTTTTTTTTTTTAAGTATTGGAGATTTTTTCTATTTGGATTTTTTTTTTTTTGTGATTTTTAAATTTCGACATTATGTGTTTTAATTTTGGCGATTTTATTTTAATTTCATTGTTTTTTCTAATTTTAGTGATTTTGTTTTTAATTTATACAATTTTTTTTAATCCAATTTTTAGGGAAATTTTTAAATTGCCCCGTTAAAAATCGACATATATGTTTCCATACATAAGCACACATATTTCATAGATGTCCATATGCATTCATATATCATTCATATGTGTTCATGAATGATTCAAATAAGTTCATAAATTGCATACATGTTCATACAATTCCATACATGTTCATATGTGCACATTAACGAAAATTAAGGTAATATGTACATTAGGGTTGGTCAATTTGTTCGGGTGAGAAAAAACGTGACAGGCGTATAGCAAAATCGAAATCTACACGAAATTATAAAAAAATTACCCAAAGAAAGTATGGGTCTAAAATGAAAACCTAGCTCCCGCCGAGAGACATGAAGATTTTACTTTGAGGTATTTTTAAAAAAAGTACAAAGATTTAACGGGGGGTTAAGGTATTTAAATTTTTTTTTTTTGCATTTTTTTTTTATTTTTTTAAATAAATGCTTAATATGTTAAGAATATTGCAAAATTGACGAAGTTACGAGTATTTTTATGTCAAGTATGTCAGTGTAGAGTATAAAATTTAGTGTAGCAGTAAATATTCTATCGAGCAGACATACACGTGCGTTCCTATTCCTCTGTCATCGTTGAAATTGCAGCTTATATGGCAGACAGTGTCTTCAATGAAGGTTCTTTTGCTTTACTAATCTTAATGCAAAACATGGGAATCAATAGTGGATCAAGTGCTCATGACTGGTCGCGATCAACTGACTACAAACGTATAAGCAACGCAGAGCAGGAAGCTCAGAGACAAACTAAAGAAGGCAGGATTCGTCGTAGACAGGAGCAAAAATGTGCTAGACATCATGGATGATAGCAACATCCTTTATGGACCTGGCATTGATGATTCAGTGTGAGGTAAGCCGATAAAATTAGCTTATAAACGTTAATACCAGATTTTTTAGTGTTCAAAACTTTAAGGCGTTCCCACAACTCACGTTTTCAGAGTCGGTGCCCCTCATAACTTCAAAACTACTGCACCGATCCTTTTGAAATTTTTAACACTATTTCTGTGCATAATTTACGAGGTAACAAATTAGCCGATTTTTTTCACTAAAAATCGCGTTTTTCCCTTTAAAGTGTTCCAAAAAAGAGAAAAATTAAAATTTCGAAAAACGTATGAACTTTGATTTTCTGATTTCAGATAGCCCAGCACCAAGTTATGAGGTGCATCGCAATTCTACTTTTTTTGAGACACGTCCGAATAATTGCTGACATTGCCGTGTTTTTTAAAATTTGTCGTGAAAATTCTTTACAACATTCTTCAAATGTCATGCTTTAATGTCCTATTAGTTTTAATAGAGATTTTAACTGTGTCGTCACAAAAAATTCACAAAAAAAATATCTTTTTTCTTACGAATTAACCTTATCAATGTCCGAAATTCCATTATGTCTCTCGGCGGGAGCTAGGTTTTGATTTTAGACCCATAGTTTCTTAGGCAAGTTTTCTTACAATTTATTTTAGATTATGTTTTTGCTATACGCCTATTAACAAAAACAAATTGACCCACCCTAAGCCAGCAAAAAATAGTGCTTACCCAGAAGCAGTTCTGGAAGGCATTATTTAATTACCGAGCGCTTCTAAAGAAAATATAGAAGGCATAATTTTTGTTCGCGATGTCCCACTTGGTATATCTCCTTTAAGCAGGTGAAAAGCGCTTCTTTCATGTGCTCTAAGGAGCTATAAATTTATGCCTATGTTTTTTTGTGTATTGACATTAATGCTTCATTGTATGCATTCTTTACTGCTACACTGTGTGCATTATTCTTTGCTTCAAAGAAGGCATTTTGGGAAGCAAAACAGAATGCCTTCCCTAACTGCATTATTGTATGCAAGGCGGTTAAGCGCTGTTTTGGAAGCATACAAATGTAGTTACTGCTTACCAAATCGGTTTTATTTATTGCTGTGTGTTATCACATATGAACTTCTATGAACATATATGAATCCTATATGGTATTATATGAACATGTATGACCTCAAAAGACTTCATATATGAGCATAAATTAGTTCATACATGTTCATGAATGTATGCATATATGTCGATTTTTAACTGAGCGTTTTAATTTTATTAGATTTTGGCAATGTTTTCCCAATTTTTGGCTATGTTTTGGAATTTTATTTTAAGTTTTAATAGTATCTAAAAATATTCAATTTAATTTTTAATAGATTTGATTAAAATTTTGATTTTAATTGAAATAGTTACAAATTATATTAATTTATACTTCTATTTCCTTAAGAGGACCGAATTCAATTGAAATTTTAATTGAATCAAAAAATATTTTATTTGTTCTTTCTGTGTAATCTAATTTTTTGATTTATAAATAAATTTTTTAATTATTTTCTAAAATCCGTTTCAATATTTAATTTATAACTTTTCTTGTGGGAATTTTTTCTAACAAACCATTTTTAATACTAAGATTTTAATAAATTCTTATACAAGTAATAACATAAAATCATTACATCAAAAATAAACACACACAAATTAAACTAAATTTCATATTTGATTCAATTAAAAATTTTAAATTTGTTCTGAATAAATTGAATCAACCCAAGACAACAAAAACCGACAATTATATACAATTATTTCTTAAAATTAAACATACACATCGAATTGACTGACTGACGATCAAAATAATATCAAAGTCACACCCTTTTGAAATTTTTTTCTTAAAGTGATTTTGTTACTTTGTGTTGTAAATTAAAGCAGAAATAAATTCAAAAAAATATTTCAGTAGAGCGCAATTTATACCATATTGTGGTGACATTAAAGTTTAAAAGCGCAAATGATGATTAATACCACTACCACCGCCATTAATACTATAAAGCATACCCAAGCAAAAAAAAAATGTTTTTAAACTTTCGTAGTATATGTAATTATATTCAAAAAATAAGAACAACTAATTGTATCATATTAGATCTAATCTAATACAATTATACATTATTTGATACAATAAGATCTAATTTCATGAAATAAGATATAGTTTGATACGATTTTAATCTAATTTAGTCCTCACTCAAATTATATATTATTATATATAATTTGATACAATTTTATGCGATTAGATACAATTGTATACAAAAATACGTAAAAACATGTAAAATATGTAATTATATATTTATCAATATGTAATTAGATATTTTAACGTATTGCACTATATTAAGTGTAATACAAAGAAAGATATTGTTATATATTTGAGATATAGCTTTATATAATTTTGTATGAATATATATTTTGAAATATATCATTCTAAACATTTATATAAAATAACATATAGCTACGATATATCAAATTTTTTTTTTACTTCGGTAATAGTAATAATAAATATTGTATGGTTTACGTATTATGATTTTTCTTTATAACTCTAAATGCAATCAAGGACATATAAATTTTAAATAAAACAAATTATGAAAAATTAGTTTACAAAAGACAATTTTTAACAATGAACTTAAGCGTAAAAAAACTAAATAAATAGCATACAAAATATTTAAATCCTGCTCTAGGCTGACTTAGCATGAATCAAATTTATAACAATAGTGATACAATATGCATGTGAGCATTAGGGGTATAACTGATATCAAAAATGTTTGTATAAAAAATGTTTTTAATTTGTCTGTACCAAAGCTATATGGTAAGTTAAGAAAATTTCGTTTGCAAGAAATATTCCTAAAGAAGAAATTAAAATATGTACACTCACAATATTTTGACAGTAAATGAGTGTAGTTTATTTCAAAAGTAATCAGTAAACTTTGTTTTTTTTTTTTTTAATATACATTTAAACTACAAAAAAATATTTTTTTTTAACTTATTTTGCCATTTATTAAAAAAAAATTACATAAATCTTGTTTTTCTGCACCAGTTGTTATTTTTATTTAAAATTTCCTTAAGTTAAAAAAAAAAATCATTCAAAATAAAAAATTATAGTAAAAATAAAAGAAAATCGGTTGTTTTTAATAATTTGGGAGTTACTTTTTGATAGTTAAAATAAAATAAAATCGTTTAGTTTTACGGATTTTGGAGATTCTAATATTTTTTTTTTTTTTTGATAGTAAAAAGAAAATAAAATCGTTTAGTTTTACGAATTAGGGAGTTTTTTAAATTTTTTATTTTATTTTGATAAAAAAAATAAAAGAGTTAAAACTAAATGAAAGAGTAAAAGAAAAGTGAGTAGACCGAATTTTAACTATATGTTTAGTAGTTTTAAGGTACATATTTCTTTGTTTTTTAACGACAAAATATTGTGAGTGTATCTGTAAAAATCAATACATAAAAATCAAACTGGAAAAAAAGGATATTGTACAAAATACGACTCGTAACGAAAGTTGTTCAAGAGGACATATTCGCCACACATTTCACCACCAATTTTCTCTAAATTTTCTCGAGTTGATAAATGTTTTGCAGATTAACACTAGTTTACAAAAAGTATTTTTATGCACATACAAGGGAGGTATCCTGATGCGGACCCTCAGATCGCAATGAAACTTTGGTGGAAAATAGGAGGGGAAAGGAAGTTGTTTACCAATCTCATATTTAGGTGTTTAAACGTGGGCTTAAACATTATCCAAATTTTCGTTGTTTGTCTTTATTCATGGTGGTTCCAAAAAAATATACTCACAGAGTATTATGTAAAAAGTTTTCAGTTGAGTTAAAAATAAAGATACGTGCATTTAATTTTAAAATAAATATTCATTTCAACTTTGTTATAAATTTGTTCAAAATAATTTAGTACATTTTCAATTTATAACAAGCTTTCAACCTCCGCATATTTACAAAAATAAAGCATATCAAACATATTAGCTAGGTTGATACTAGTATTTCGATCTGGCTAAAGATCTCATCAGAACCCGAAGTTTTAGAAAAGTTAGAGCCTCCATAAGAGGCAGAACTTTAACAGAAAACCTATTAAAAATCAATTTTGCTCCATTCTTGTCTGCTTAGTAATCAAGCACGTGGTTAGGTCTTTTCCTAAGATGCATCATGACGTTACTAAACTTTTTTTAGTACCATTTACCGATTTTTTGAGTTTCATTTCTTAAAAGTTTCATAAAACCATTTATTAAAAGTTTCATCATAACCACAAAAACGGAATATTTGTTCCTGTTACAATTATATATTTAAATTTTTATTTCTTCATTGCTTCAAAAAAAATATTCAAAAAATGTAAGTCTTTCTTTTTATTAAAATGGTTTGTTTAAATACAAAATTATTTCAATTCATATCAAAAGAAATTTAAAAAGTTTCCACAAATACTACAGCCATTCAAACACACCGCATGTGTGTGTGTTTACATTGTGTAGAAGAAAAAAAAAACAAAAAAAAAATAAAAATATCTGATATAATTTCAAATAACTGACTCGAACCTTTATTTTTACTGACCTGAAACTTGAACATTTGCTATTTTGAGTGTATGAGCTACTTCAAAAATTTTCGTCACATGTTGAAACTGACTTTAGATGCTTCTTATTTCTTAAGGTTTTACAAATTGAGAGGAACGATAGACATTGTTAGGTTGACTGTACTTAAAAGCTATGACATGCAAAGTTCCACATTGAAACGTTTTCACCAAAGAAATGTATTTCAATTTAAAAGTCGAAAATATAAAAAAATTGCTTGAAACTTACAAGAATATTTTAATTTATTTAGTTTTTTGCTTATATGTACGAGTAGTTTGTCTAAAACATATAAAAATTTTTCATTGCATAAATAATATGTTCTTTAGAAAAGCGTTTTTTTCCCTATGGAAAAAACTGCGATAGTTAAAAAATCGGAACATTTTGGATTCAATTGTGAACCACCATACAACTTTTCAACAAGCAGCGATATGGAAATTCATTTTTTAGTGAATGTATCTTCCAAGTCTGGTGACTCCGTTTTGTGTTGGTTTGGATCTGAAAGTTAAAAACTGAGCAAAAAAGAAAGTGAAGAAAAAAACTCTTATAAGTTTCAAGTAATTTTTCGAATTTTAATGGCCATCATTTCCTTAATTGAAGACTTTTCAGAGTGATTAAAATTGCTAGTCCTTTCATTTAAGTATAGTCGACCTAAATCGTTTCTCTCAACTCAGACAACCTTGAGAAATAAGAGGCATCTAAAGTTAGTTTGAACAGGTGTCAAAATTTTTTTTTTTATATTTACACACTATTTTTGGTATCAGGCACAAATGTACACATTTTTTAGTAGAAAATTTGAAAACATTATGTAGAGGGTGCTTTAAGTAAGTTAAGATAATTTTTAGTTAATTCTACGTATATAATTCGTTTAAGTGTAGTTGTTTTCAACACTAGAATACTGATTTTTTTATATCTATTCTGCCCAAAAACAGTCAAAATGGCTGGTGTTTTTTTATAAATTCGTCAGAAATATATTTTTCATCCAATCACTAAGCAGCAATGTAATCTAGAAGTCTAGTACTTCAAAACTGTATTTAAGGAGTGCGTTTGAAAAATGTTAGCACAGAAAACATTTAATAAAAAAGTTAAACACAAAATGTTTGCTCCTTAAAACCTTTTTATTAATAAAAAATATATTCTAGTTTACAAGCGAAAAAATAAATTTATTCTCCCTTTATAAATTTATTCATCTTTTTAGGAAACCATCCCATTAAGTACTTTAAAGTACTTTCTGTAACCTTCTCGGATCAGGTTTTCTATCTATCGATGTTTAGAACAGATGATGAGTTTTTAATTATTTTTTTTTTTTTGTTTAACTTCATCTAAAATTGTACGATTTTTAATTAATTTATAAATTTTAAATCTATAATTCCAAAACTAAATGCTTTAAATGCAGTTTTAAAGTGCCAGACTTCCAGATTACATTTCAGCTTAAACCGTAATAATCGCCTAAAAAATGTTTTTTTTACGAATTTTTAAAAGTCATTTTGTCAGGTTTTGGGTAGAGTAGGAATAAAAATATTTTTCTCGGAAACTAAGTGAAATTGAAAAAAATTGATTATGTGCAATTGTTACACTAATTAATCCTACATAATATCTGGAAAAAGTTGTAACACAAATTTGGTGTTTTTTAATTAAAGATACCAACCCAGAAAAAATTACTTTTCTTGTTATTCTAGGGTTAAAGAAAGCACAAAACGTACATTTTGATAATTAAATAGATGTACTTACAGGGAAGGCATTTTTGCAGCGAATTGCGATTAGTTTTGAATATGTGAGCGACAAGAAACATTTTTGGACTAGTGCGTTTTTCATAACATAATGTAAACGGTAACCCGAATAATATAAACACTAAATTAAGTATTCAAGCAAGTTTGTTAAAAAAAATTATAGTTTTTCGATTCTTAAAGATTAATTCAAAATTACCTTCCTAAAAGTTTAATTTGCATCGAATATTGTTGCTTCAGCATTTCATAATCTGCTCATTTTAGCACATTAGGATGGCGACCTACACTCATAAAAAAAGCCCATACAAATAGTTTGAAAATTTAGCTACGACAACAGAAAAAAGTATCTGAATTTGAGCCAGCTGAACTTTCAATGAAGTTGAAAATTACAGTCAGCTATATTTCGGGGACCTTAATTTAAAAAGAACTAAATTTGACAATTGCAGTTAAATTAACTAAGAATTCAGCTAAATCAACAGAACTTTTAATTGACCAGAGGCAAGTCCATATTTGTTACCGGGAATATAAGTATTTGATAAAGAGGTCCGAAGTAACGATTTTTGGACCATTTTGCTCTATCTCGCTTAGTTTCCGAAATACTAGAATAGCCGGTATATTGATTATAAAAATATGAGAAAATAAATCCATCTACAAGTAAGACTTTGCAGCACATTTTTACCACTAAAACATTTGAATAACCAAAAATGCTTTTTTTCGCTTTGTTCTGGTCAATAAACGGAGCTACGTGCCAATTTTCGAGATAATACACTTAGAACACTATGTAGGTAAAGACCACTGCAAATGTAGTTAAAAACAAATGAAGTTCATTTAAAGAAAGGACGACTTACATTACAGTAAACTCAACTAACATTGTCATTTGTTTTTTAATGTTCAAAATAATAACCACAATTGTAGTAAAAATTAACCACATGTTAGTAAAAATAAACAAACATTTATTGCATTTATAGTAATTAAATGTGCTATTTTTTTTATTTTTTAGATGACAAAAAACTAGTGTAAAAAATTAATGTAAAATCATAAAACAGTAATTTGATGTGTTTTTTTTTTTTAAATCAACTACAAGGTTAGTAAAAACTTTAATTTGTTCTACAAAATAACTGTTTTACAACCCAAAACTACATATTTTTTAAGCAGAAGTTTCCTGAGTGTACCTTTGTGAGTTTAGGAGATATACCAAACGACTTTTTTTCGGAGATAAAGGCTGAATAAAAAAATCTAACCTTGTTAACAAATGTCGCTACTAGATTGCCCTGATGAGCAGTTTATTCATATTCGATGACCAATATCCTAATTAATAATTTAAACAAAAATAAAAAGTTTTATTGCATTATCATATTTTTTATAATTTTTTTAAAATTTGTACACTGTAGTGTACAAGGGTAGTGAAATGTAATACCATTACTTTGGAATTTGTTATTTTATTTGTCGTATTCAACCAAAAAAAAATATAAAATTGTTACCTAGTGTAATCGAACTGTGACACTATCAACAGTAGACATCACACACACACACAGATTTAATGTACATGCATTTACATATAACGTGATTTATAAGCATTTACACGGTATTATCAAGCAATTCAGACAAATATGTTGATATTTTTTTGTAATTTTGTTTTTAGTTTTTTTTTTACAACAAAATACTATGTCGAATATGTGTATGCCTAGAATAAACTGCATCTTATAAGATAAATGTAAACTAAAAAAAAAAAACAAAAAAATTATACTTGAATTTATTCAAATTGTGTCAATTACGCCGACAGGCAACAGCAGCCAAGTTGTCGTATCTTGGTTGAACGTATTTTATATTTCGTTAGCAGTTGTTAAGCAAAATGTCTTATGTGTCGATGACAAACTGCTAGAACATGTTACCAAATGTCTTGTCACATGTAGATTTTTAAATGTAGTTAGTATTGGTCGCTACAAGTACCACAATAATTGTATGTGTTATGTTAGTATTTTGCAGTTATTCTTGTATTTTTTATTTTATTTTTTTTTTTCTATAAATGCATTTGAACGAAATACTTGCGGTCAAGTTTTCTTTAATTTTTCATTTTAATATTTTTTTTTGTTTGTGTAACTTACCGGTATTATCAAATACACGCTTGTGTCTTAAGTCTTTCGTTTTGATTTACTTGCAAGTTTTAGTTGGTTATTTTTGTTTGTGGTTTTTTTATAGCGCACCGTGATTTTTGAATACGCGTATCTCTCTCAACTTGTTTTATATTTCTGTCTGTCCATCTGTCTGTTTGTCTATCTATCCAGCTATCTGGCTTTCTGGTTGTTGTGCTGTTTAGTTTTTGTATACACTATTTGGTTATCCTTTCCGTCATTTTCATTATTAATGCCTTAAGCTTTAGTTAAACTAGATTAATTGCATTTATAGTAACTGTGTGTAAGAGATAGCAAAAATAAACAAATATTTCCACGACACGAATCTTATAAATTTTTGACTCATGTTAGGTTAATGTCAACAATTGCCTAGAGGATGTTAACATTGATTTGTAAAATGTTGTTAAGAAATAAATGGTTAGAAGAAAAATAGTATTACAAATTTTGCATAATTAAATTTGTATAATAAAATATCAAGGTAAAGAGGTACTAAACAAAAAGTAATGAGATGTTTTTTAAGCAGAGATCACAAATTGACAAGAGCTGGAATAAAAAACAAATTGTCTACAGATTTAAAAAAAATTCAAAAGCTGGTGCTTTGTCTATGGGAAAATGTTTTCAATATTAAAAAGCAAAAATGAAAATTTTAATGTTAAACTTAAAAAGAAAATCTTCGATTGTGAGCACTATTTCAACATAAATTCCAAAATATTAAAAATCAAATAAATGTTAATTTAGAATTTATTTCTTCCTACACATTAGGATGTTTGATTTTTCCAAAGACGTGATTTTCATATGACTCTGACTAAGCCCCTAGTATAAGTGATGTAAAAGATATATGTACTAAACTTCAGAAAGATCCGATGAATTTTATGAATTCTACACTTTGACCACAAGGATCCTCCCATCAATAAATATTGCTGACCTTACTGACTATTTTTTGAGTGTAATGAGCTTCTTTTCTTATACCTGCAAAAAAAACAGTTTGTGTGCTAAAATAGGTGATGAGTTTTTAGTGGCATTTCGCCTTAATTTCTTATTGCAAAACGACTGGAATTGTGAAGGAATAGTCTAGTTTTTTAGAACTTACCGGAAAAATGTAATGTATATGACTAGCGTTTTACAAGAAGATATAGAATTTCATAGGTCACACAAAATATGCTTATTTGAATTCTTCAACGGGTGCAGCGGCCAAGGTTTTTGTCTCTATAAAACATCATAGGTTACATTACCAGATGACATTTTTCATAAGACGAACGATCCAAATACATTAAATACAAAAGCATAATACATGCAGTCACCCAGAAAAAAATCTTAGAACTGGTTACCTCAGAATATATTCAGAACAGCTTCTTTTACCACCGGTTGCATGTACCCGGTTTTATAACAGGTTCCTGGTAGTCAAAATATAAGGTTTCAATGTCCGAGAACTAGTTATATAACTGGTTCTAGAACCGGTTCTAAAGCAACCTGTTCTTGTGTGTGTCCTATTGCAAATAGGACACGCTCCATACAAAACTAATCTGTTGTAGAATAGAAATTATAACCTCCCGGGTAAAAATTTTAATATAGAGTCTAATAAAATATAGAGTCTAAATAAATTTTAATATAGAGTCTAATAAAATTATATCTCATTTGATAAGTTCCCATATATAAGCACATACAAATTGATAAGAAAACTGGGTCATCTACTTGTATCTAATTATAAAAATTAGGAATAATTTGATACAATTTTATTCTATATAAAATAAATCACTTGTAAATAATTTCGTTAAAAAATTAGTATAAATTATATATGAAGCCATATATGTAAGAAAATCTTAATATAACTTAATTTGATATTTAAATTTACCAAAATATGTATTGGTTTATATATACATAAATAATGCTATATAAAATTATAAGGAAAATAATTTCAATATGGCGTCACATATAGTTTAATAAGATTTAGCATGGAACCATATATAATCATATCGATCGATATTATATGACTTATGTAGTTATATATGGAGTAAGATTTGGAGACATATAATAATATCAAGTACCATATAAAAAAATCTCTCAATAAAAATGTTCAGATGCATTTGTATATAATGGTATTAGATGTAATGTGACTTCATTCAAAGTCAGATATGAGTTAATCATATTATATATGACTATATATAACTATTTTTACCCGCGCTATTATAATGCAGTATAAGTTGTTATTTGGACTAATTTATTTTACTGGGCAGTCATTCGTCTCACGAACAATTGAAGGAAAAGTCATACAAAATGTCATGTCATGTACAAAAAATTAATTGCATAAGAACAAACGTTACAAAGCAATCGCTGAAATCAATAAGAAATTTCTGCAACATTCCTTCCCATCATCATCAGCACTTACATGGGGAGTCTCCCGATGGTTCTCTCCGATCTTAATGAAATTCGGATATGTGATAAAAAAAACAAAAAAAAGTAAGTGGACACGTATTTTTTTTTTTGAGCGTCCCAATATCATGTTTAAGTCTTAAAAAGTGAGGTCAAAAATTAACACCATTTTTAGTTTTGTTTGTATTTTTAACTGGTATACGAATTAAGTTAACAAAATATGATTATTAATGTCTATTAAATTTAATTGAGTGGTTGTCGAACACACTACATAAGCAATATTTGTATCAAAATTTTTGTTAACTCGAGTACATCAAATCTTCGTTAACAAAATCTAAATTTCAGACATGTTTCCACAAAAAAAATATATATATATATGACAAAACAACTGTTTGAAATCTGATTAAAACAATAAGATCTATGAATTCTTTTAGCTTTAATTAAATTTAAACAAATACTTTCATTTTAAAAATTTTAATCAGCTTGAAACTTAAAACCGCTATAATTGTTGCACTGTTAAGATAAATAATTAACGCGAATGGATTTAACATGCTTAAACATCGGCTAACATGTATTTTATGTCGCACAAAAAAAAAATTGTAAATATTTTACTTGAATTTACGAAAATTTTAAAATTCTATAAATATCAATTGCCTATCAATATAATTAAAGTTAGATTTCAATGTAATAAGTTCTTTAAGGTTGATATTTTTCCCACAAAACTAAAATCAAACCCATATAAAATTTTCAATAATTTTGCGTAGTATAAAATATTAAAGCACGTAACCTTTTTCACATGTTAAATTATAAATATAAAAATAAAGATTTAACAGCACAAAAAAAAAATGTAAACCTAATTCCCAGAAGACACAAACCGAAACGAACATTCAACATTCATAAAGTAACATTATTGAAATTCAATGTAAGTTGTTCACAAAAAACGAAAAAATATATATGATCAAAGATGTCAAAGATCTCTGGGTCAGTAGAATTTTTGTTCACACAAAAAAAAAAAAGAATAAAAAATGAAAACCGCAGACAACTGAAGAAATTTCTTGAATAGATTCTTTTTAGTTTTAGATTTTGGGTGTGTTATAAAATTATACACATTGAAGAGGGAATATGACCAAGATGATGATGACGAAGTTGACGACTATGATGACAGCAGTTGATGTTGGCGATGATGAAGTTCTTCATCATAAAATACCTTACAACCTAGGGAATGCAAACATCTCTCACTTATTTATTTTCCGTTAAAGTGGGAATTCTTTTGAAAATTTCCGGAATTCAGGGATACCGCTCGAAAAATAAATTAAGAAAATTTTATATGGAATAATATTCTCCATTATATGTATTTCTGTGGGTTTTCTCAAATTTTTAGTTTTTCTTAAGTACACTCAGGGAGCTTCTGCTTTAAAAATATATAGTTGATTGGGTTGTAATACAGTTTCTTTATTTTTAATGTAAATGTCAGTCATCTGTAGAACAAATTAAATTTTTTACTAACCTTGTAGTTTATTTAAAAAAAACAAACCACATCAAATAACTGTTTTATGATTTTATATGCATTTAAATAAAAAAATAAATGTTTGTTTATTTTTTACTAACATATGTGGTTCATTTTTACTACAATTGTGGTTAGTTTTTTTAACATTAAAAAACAAATGACAATTACTGAGATGTAAGTCGTCCTTTCTTTAAGTGAAATTTCATTTGTTTTTAACTAAATTTGCAGTGGTTTTTATCTACAATACATAGTATTCTAAGTGTATTAGAGAAACTAATTTTTTTAAAACCAAATCCTCTAAATCTTAGAGTTTGTTTAAAAACTTTCAGCATAAAAAATTGTAAGTCTTGAAATAATAAAAAAAAAAAATTTGTGCGCCCGGTAGGATAGTTGGTGGCGTGCTGGCTTATCAGTGCGGGGGTCGTGGGTTCGATTCCCACCAGAGGCACTGGTCTGTTTTCGCTACAAAGCGCCGAAAGCCATTGTAAATTGAAAGTAAATAAATTGATTTTTTAATACCAAATCCTCTAAATCTTAGAATTTGATTGAAATAAATTCAGCATAAAAAAATTGGAAGCTTGAAAAAATAAAAGAAAAAGTTCACAAAAAATGTCATAAAAAATATAAAAATTTTAAAATCAATAAAACCGACCGAAAAGATTGGCAAAAAAACGGAATTTGAACGATATTTTGGGCATATGTTAATATGGGTAAAATTTTTGGAAGCGATCTATAGTGACTTGAAACATACTTCGAAGCCTTGATAAACCGTAAAGTTAACTGTTGCGGTGAAGATAGCATATTTTTCGTTATAAAAAGTTGTTTAAATTTTTAATTGCTGCAATAAAAATGTTAAATATTTAACAGTTTTGTGTGAAATTCTATTATTAAAATCCCGAAATAGCGGGAACAGCAAAATGCATAGTTTCCAGAGAATCCCGGGATGCATGCCCTACTTACAACTGACCACAACAATAATTGAAAAACAAAACGAAAAAGATCTAACAACCCATAGAGGAAACAAAAGAACAATATAACTCAAGTTACTTTTTCGCATCGCATGTTAATAATTACCCGTGAGATCTTGTTATAGGTTTTATTATGGCACACATGACAAGTTTTAATTTAACTAAAATTATTTAAGTTTGTTTCAAATTTAAGATAAAAAATTTTTTCGTTTTATTCGCTTTAAAAATAACTCTACCAATCATATTTTTAGAAAATTTGTCACTTTCATTAAATACGAAAATGTTACTTTTTCTTTATAATTATATATTCGTACTTCCCTTTCAGAAGAAGTCATGTTTTAAGAATTTGGGTTAATTACTATCGTTATTACTAATTTTATATATAATAACTATGAGTCATTCCATGGCATTCCTCGAATTTAATTTCGGGAGATATATATGAGCTGTCAGTTTAAATTAATAAAGCAACTCGGCGAACAAAGTTTAGTTTTAGTCATATATAACTTAATATTACTTGATATAATTATATCTAATTATATGTGTGGCCATATGTAACGATATGTATTGACATCTCATACTTATTTTTACGAAAATTTCTTATATAGCACGATATGTATATCATCATATATCATATGTTATATAAAAGTTGATATTGTTTATATCATCATATATACACTCATAAAAAAAGTCTGTAAAGTCAGCAACATTTTTACCGGGAGAATCCTTGCTGACCTTTTTTATGAGTGTACCTGATATAGATATATATGAGATCAAATATAATGCCATATACATATAATTATATGTATTAGACTGGCCCACACGTGTATGGAAAAATAAAAGTATATTCCGACTCTTTCTCAACAAGCTTGCTTATGTTTCTTTTATCAAAATATACACACTAGCAAGAACTTTTCCGTAACAGTTCACCAGTTATTTAAAAAGTTATTCCGTAAAGTTGTTTTAATTGAATATGTAGTTAAATTGACAAAACAAAAAAGTGGATTGACAAAACAAAAAAGTGGACTTTCGGTATAAAATTTTAACGAAATATTTTATTTCTTTTAAATTTTCTATTTAAAACTAAAAGTCGTCTCATTGTATTGAGTGTTGAAATAAACGAAAAAGATCTATATGAGATCAAATATAATGCCATTAGAAGTTAAACAAAAAGTGATTTATTTTTAAATTTGTTGTACTAACGCATAATAAATGGCAAAAAAATAATTTAAAAAATATCAAAGAAAAATTTAAACAAAATACACTTACTTTTAAGTCTGTAGTACGATTTAGTTAATCATAATATGTTTGCAATAAGCATAATATGGTAATAAATGATGACGAAATTCTTTTCCATGATCATAATATGATAACTAGGATTGCTACAAACATGCTATGATCATTATAAATGTATTGTGAAATTGTATTCTTAACAATATTTTAATGCGTATTTATGCTGTAATCAATTGTTTCCATTATTTAATTTTTCCCTGACAAAATAAGGTTTGTGCTGAAACTGAGAAAGTTTAGTTTTGCTTGTGGGCGTTGTGGTGTAATGGTTAGCGCGTTGGACTTTTACACAGAAGGTGCCGGGTTCGATCCCCGGTGCCGGCAACATGAAAATTAATATGTATGAGTTTTTTCTATCCCTCATACGTATCGCAATGTCCACCTTCGGTGTTCCCATAGCAATTAACCCCACCGAAGTAAAATAATGAATCAGGGCTATGAACCAAAAAGCTTCAATAAGTTCGCCAACTCTCCATCAGGTGGCGAGCAACAACTGTTCTAAGACTTATCATCTCGCGCCAATTACAGTGTTGCCCTGTCTGAAGCCCTTCATCTTTCCCCACCTTTCATCTCTATACTATCCCTTTCCAAAGAAAGCAACACACTAAATATAGGAAGAATTTCCTGAGTGTTGCCTCTCTTTTACAAAAAAAAAAAAAAAAAAAAAAAAAAATGTGTAAGTTATTAAAAAAATGTATATTTACATTTGTACTATTTAAAAAAAAACATACATAACTTTTTAATTCAACTTCAACAGAATGCTGCGAGAATAAAGAAGGAATCATAGTATGATAATTTATAAATATTTCCATGCCATAATATGATAATATTGAGATCAATTGGGAACCATACTATGGTAGTATAACTATCATATTGTGATTAAGACAAAGATAAGAGTATGGTTGTCAAATCCTAGTAACATGGTTGTCGCAATCTTAAACTCAAAAATGTATTATCCTCTTCGAATATGGTTGCCCCAACTATGTTTTTTCTGTGCGTGTACACATAATAATTCGAAAAATGAAAGTTAAAGCTTTGTTGAAAAAAAAACCAACAAAAAAATTCTTATTTCACTTTTTTTTCCTGAATACAAATGCTTTACTTTACTTCTGGGTGTCAGCAAAAACTTAAGTTATTTTATTGGGTCAATCATGACATAATTTCAGGCATGTTTTTTTCTTTTTTGCCGTAACAAATATTCATAAAAAAACACAGAATTTCATGCACATGCGAATGTGAATTATCCAACAAATGTGTTGATTACATACAAATTTACAAGTAGACACGAATGATACCAATAAACTTAAATAAACCGTCATAAACCACTTTTTTTCTCTGTTACAAAGTACAAATTTATCACTTTTCCTGCTTTTCTACAGTTGAACACTTTTTTCTTTTAGTTTTTATTTAACAAATTATTATCTGACAGTTTTGTGATAGTTTAGGTGGAATTTTAAGACAAATTTCGTACTTTTTTTTTGCATAATACTTTTCAAAATGTTAAAATTTGTACACACAGAAAAGTAAAGAGCCAACCGAATTGAAAAGTGTATATTAATGATAACAACTTATAAATTAAGTTAGTACAAACGATATTTATATTAGATTTCTGAATATTTTGAGTGTTGCAACTAAAATTCAGTTGAATTAATCGAATTTTGTTTTACCAACCGACTGAAATTCGTAATAACCGAATTTGAGTCACAGTAACAGAATTTCAGTTGGCAAATAGCTAAATTTTTCTCTGTGTGTACACTTTGTAATGCTAACAATAAGAAATATGTTTGAATATAAAAGGATTGGTTTTCTTTGTATTGTCAGCGACATCTGCAGGCGTAAATGTTGTTTGTCTGTATTGTATTTGGTTATTTTTTTTTTTTTTATTTAACCTCAAAACTATTTGTTGGATTTTGTTGTTCAAATCATTTGTTATTTTTACATTATAATTTTTTTTTTTTTTTGTAGTGGCTTTTTTAACATTTTTGTTTGTTTAGGTGTCAAATCTGATACTTACCAGTTTTCATACAAATGTATCGAAAGTGAAATTTAAGTGTGTTATAACTTTTAAATATGAATACAGTTCAGTTGGTTGACACAAAATTATAAGAATAATAAAAAAGTTTGAAAAATTGGTTCACTGAATCAAACCACGAAAGTAAGATATGTATTGAATATTTAAGATATATTTAAAAAAAAAAAACTGAGATTTTTAAAAACATTTTTTTTTTTATTCAACCAATACTCAGGGGATGCCCCCTACTCTTGCAGTGCGTTGTATTGATCAGGAAAATAGGGTATGGGAAGGAGGAAGTAGTGTTTGTGGATATTTGATTTAAATTTTTCTAAATTGTAAGTAACAGGGAAGACTTCTGCGCGAAGTTTGTGCCACATGCGAATCGTTCGACTAAAAAACGAATTTTCTCTGTAATGCGTTGTGTGAAACACAGGACAATCAACTACAAACGGATGTGCTCTACTAGATAAGCGAGTATTACGAATAAAAACTCGGGCTCGTGGAATAAGTTCACTTATCTCAGATGAGCACCTCCCATGGTAATATCGATAGAAAAGTGTCACACAACCCACATTCCGACGATGCTCCAATGAATCAATAGAGTTGGATACACTACTGTCATTGATAAGCTTCTTGTCCTATATTTTACTTGCACAATAATTACTTTAAATGCTTTTTCTCAAAGCAACATATTGAAAATCGGGTGCCAAAGTGCAGCATTAAGGTATTGACCGTTTTTTAATGTTTTGTTTTTCCTTTGTAGAGAAATAAAAAATTAAGTTTCTGATGTAGAGAAATTTTGAAATTTTTGACTATTTTTTTTTTAATTAAGAAAAATTAGTCTGATTTGAAAACTATAGTGCTTATAATTTTTAGAAAAAATAAGTATTCTTCTTCTTAACCTCAACCTTTCTAAAAACTACCGTTTTTGTTGGTATTTTTCTAATTTTTGCATATCAAAAACAACAATCCGGCTACGTTAGGGACTAAGAAATTTATTCGCGTGCAAACAAAAAATAAAAATTATATTCCCTGATGAGTACGCCACACAGAGAGACTTCCTTGAACGAGTTTCAATGAAATTTGTTCACTAAACTAATGAAGTTTTCTTCACAATTTGAATGAAAAATTTCTTAAACTTTGTGATAGCTTCATAGTTTTAATGAAAAATTTTAAATGAAACTTTTTCATTAGTCGTATGAAAGGTTTAATAAATAATATGAAAATTTTCATTAGATTTTATGAAAAACTGTATTAATTTGATGAAAAGTTTCAATAGACGAGTTACAGTGACAATTCATAGATCTAGAGCAAAAATTCATTGATATCATGCAGATAATTCTCTCAGTACATGGCTTCATGGTGCGTTGATATTTTGCATTTAAAATAAAGGGTCTTTAATGAAATTGACACCAGGATTGCCATGGTATTCCTAATTTTCAATTATAATTTTTAGAATAATATCTAATATTTTATCTTTCTATTGCAAAAACCTTTTTTATTTTAATTAACCATTTTTTTATTTTTGCAATTGTTTGAACTTTTTTGTTTATATTGATTTCTTAAGATAGTTAACCACTTAAGCGAATAATCGCTAATACGTACCCTTATCTGTTTTTTGGGCTAAAAAACTAACAAGGGGAGTCTGCTTATGAAACGTATTATTTTTAGTGGCCCAATCTCATGTTTTGGAATCAAAAATTCCCGATTTTTTCCGTTCTTCGGTTTATTTCGAATTGTTTCATTTGTTAGATCAATGAGGTTAAAAATGAAAGAGCTTTTGGAGACACATTAACTGCCCGATCAAAAAAAGTTATGTCTCAAATAAAATTCAGATCTCATGTGATATAGATCGATATTTATTATTATCCAAGCATCCAGTAATATCAGATTAGATCCCTCAAATATATCTCTGGATTTAATTAGTTAAAAAATTATATCAACATTGCTGGATCCAATAATTTGTAATTTAATATCCTGAGATATCACATGGGATCTATTTAGATCTAGTTCGATTTCATTAGATCCAAAAAGATAAGTAATTTGTTGTGGACCAAATGAAATATTTTGAGATTTAATTGGATCTACTATGAAATATATAATTTTGAATAAAATTAAAAAAAAATTTAGTCATTAGGCGCATATATAATTATGTATGGAGTTATATTATATAACAATACATAATTATACCATATGCGTATGGAAAATATTTATGATGCTGTTCCATATATAATCATATCTCAAACTATATTGACAATCTTCTGTCATATGTGGTATCTTCCATAATTATATCTTATATCGTTTGATATCATATATGTATAATTGTACCTTAAGTTGTGTTATACATATAAGAATATCTTATATCTTACAAAAATTTATTTTATTTTATAAGACAGTATATATTATATATTAAATTATATAGCTTATATGTCAATATATATGATTATCATGTTATATATGAAAACGTATTGTTATATATAACAATAGATCTATATTATCATATTATGTATACCCATGTAAAAAATATATTATGTAAAATTAATCCGCAAAATGAGAACATACAATTGTATCATATTATATCTAATTTGATATTGATAGACATTATTTGATACAATTAAATCTAATTTGTTGAAATTAGATATAGTTTAATACAATTGTATGCGAATTTATTCCTCATCCAAATGTATCAAATTATATATAATGTGATAAATTTATATCCAATTAGATGCAATTGTATACTAATATATGCAATAACATGTGACATATGTAAACATATATAGGTCGATTTGTAATTATATATTTTTACACATATATAAAAGAACAATATAAAGAAAGAAAGATAGATTTATATATTTAAGATATAATTTTATACGAACATATATTTTGCAATATATCATTATAAATAATTGTATAAAGTCATATATAACTATATCTAAACTTTTTTACTTGGGTATCATATATACTTCATATCTTATTTTATAAAGGTCATTATATAATAATATATCAATGGATATGTTGTTACCAGATAAGAAACATATAATATTTATTCTTATGAAAAAACATAAGAAAATATACACATTTTTGTACTCGGGTGGTATACGAAAACATGTCCGATAACTTTTAGTATTTCTTTTATTCATAACATGTGGTTTTAAGTTATATTAAAACTGGCTTTTTTTAGAATCATAGTTAATCGAAATTCGTAACTGGTCGGCTTTTATACGATTTTAATTAGTTTTTTTAGCGAGATTGGGTCGCTAAAAAAAATACTTGCGTCTTTAATTTTTCTCCTCTATTAAGATCGGATGCAACTCTTCTGGAGGAAATATAAATACAGCTGCTTATAGGGTTAATTTGTGGGCTATAGATAATTTTCCTTGTGGCATCAAAATTAAAAAAAAACTCTCTAAAAATTTGGAATTTATGTAAAATCGACAAAAGTTTGTATCCAAATTAAAATTTATTATTATTGTGTTTATTAAAACGTTTTATGTATCGTTTGAAGCTGCTTTAGGAGATTACCACATGTAATAACAACAGAATGTTGTATTTATTTTAATTGCGGTAAACAAACGATGTTTTTTTTGCTGTTAAAGATGTTGAAAAATCTTCTTAAAGAGACAATACTAGTTAAAATAATGCGTAAAACATTTAAAAATGGCCAAAACATGTAATCCATAAACAAAATTAAAAATACGAAAATATATCAACGATCCACTTTAGGTATCAACATAAGCCAAAATTGTGAAAATTTAATTTATTAATTGTTTTCCTATTAATTTTTTTATGGAATCAATTATTTTTATAAAATCATAAATTAGATTCTTACCGTTTGAAAAAATTCACAACCACATAAGCGAACATTCCCTTACATTATACGAAAAATTCCAGATAGAAAATGATAATTAATTTTTCAAAATATAGAGAAAAACTATGAAAAAACTCCCTAGAACCTAATGCATTTCAATGCTTAACAAAGCAACCTTCAGTCGTTTTGTATATTGTATCCTTTGTTTCAATGTTGATAAAGTCCTGCATATAAACCACAGTATGGCAGACAAAAATTTGAGAAATATCTTAATTATCTGTCAGTTGGTTTTATTTTACGACTAAAATCATATATGGGGCAAAATGAATACTACTAATAAAACTCATTCAAACTCACCACCAATGATGTCCGTTCCGATAAGATTTTTTAGAAAAAAACCAGTTTCCATTTTCGGATTCCACTTTTATAAAAAATAGGATCTATCGACTAGTGAAATAATATTTTTTTTTTTATTTCAAAACTATGTCTAAATATTTCAAACTGAAACTTAAAATAAATTTATCTCAATTCCCATAATTTGTATCACTCTATTTTTTATATTTTTAATTGAAAGAGAACATGTTTTTCTATCCATGAAGAAAATTTCAGTAAATTGTTGTTTATTTTATCCCTCTATTTATACACTCAGAGAAATAAAGTGCTAATTGAAAAGTGTATATTAATGGCAACAATTCAGTAATTCAACGATATTTACATTCGATTTCCTAAAATGTTGGGTGTTGCAACTAAAATTTTATTGAATTAACCGAACTGTGTTGTGAAAATAATAAAAAGTTGTCTGAAATTCGTAATCACCGAATCTGAGTCGTAGTAACAGAATTTCAGTTGGCAAATAGCCAACTGAAATTTCTGTGTGTACGTTTTTCTGTATGAGAAATAAAATCGTTAAGAAAAATAGAATTTAAAATTGGATAATTTTCTTAGCAAATCATGGCAAAATGAAATGTTAAAGGGTATCATAAGAAATTTGTAAATGTTTGACGTCCCATTTTTTACAAAAATTAAAAATGTGCTTCTACGAAAATTTTGTAGCAGGCAGGACAATATTTTTAATAAGTTTGAAGAATATTTTTTACTGAGAGGTTTTGCTTAATTCTGCATTAAATCTTTAACCAAAAATTTTCATTTCTCTAAATTATTATAGTTGTTTCAATTAAACACTTATTGTTATAAATTATCTTCAAGGAAAGCTCTTAAATTTTAAGGACTTTATAAATTACATACTCTAATTGGTGGTATGTGTCATATGCCGATTAAAAAACTTTGAAATATTCGTGTTTTTAGTAGTTAACTTTTTTATAAATATTGATTACAAATTTCTTAATAATTTTATTTAAATTTTTTTTTTTTTGTTAAGAATTTTTCAAGTGGGTTTGGAAAATTATATTGGCATGCATAAACAAAAGAAATACCGAAAATTATGAGTTTGTCTGTAACTGCTGTTATCTTACTTACAATTTGTTATTCAAGACTGGAAGGTTTTGGTTATATTGTAGTTTTATTTATAACCAGAAGTTTGGTTTTACATATGAGCGCGCACGCATATACAAAGTTGTCATATGCATAAATATGACTAGTTTAGGTTTTTTTTTTTTTGGGTAGTATAACTAGGAAATGATTTCCTTTTTGAATATTGCCAAAAAAAAAAAACATACTAGTATATACCTACTTTAGTATTTTACCATATGTAACTACTTTGTAGTTTCTTTATTTATGACAAAATTGCGTGAATATATGAGGAAAAAAGCTAATATTAGTGCCAAAAATAGTTTCATATAAAAACAATACAAATTTAAATCGATATTTAATACACATTTTTTAAGCATATTTTATTTTTTCTTAATATCAAAAAATTATTATCGAAAAACATAACTAAACCAATTAAGAAACATTGAGAATTGTAAAATAAGAGCTTAGAACAAAGCCATCGTTTTGGAGCAGCAGCTTGTAAAAACTTCTCAACTGGGTGGTGCGGCTAAGCCATAAAATATAGAAATATATTTCTTAGTCATGGGGGTATATTTACACAAAATTTGGTAAGATATTGTACAGCCAAAAAGAAATTGTACTGAACGTATACGTATTATTTACAATTATATTAATAGTACGTATACGCACGGTAGCATCATCAGAAATTGCAAATATAAATAGAAAAACATTTAGAATTTTTTATAAAATAATATATAAAAGCCAATTTTTTACGTGGTTTTAAATGATTGAACTACTCCAGTAAAAAGTTTATATAAAATTATATAAGGTGGCGCAAAAGTAATCCTCCTATCAGAAAATGCTATAACATAATAAATACATAATAAAAAAAAAACATCGGAAGGTTATTTTTGCGCCACCTTATATATGATGAGTGCTCGGAAGTTTATGCATGATAATCGTGTTTTATGTACATAAAATATGCATTAAAATCATAAAATATGCACTTAAAATTATAAAAATATGCATTTATTATTGTTTTTTTCCAACGTTTCCAACAATATTTTCAATATTTTCAAAACTTAAGTAATTTTTGTCTTTAAAAGTATTTGAAAATTATCATTAATCATCGTCAGAAAATATGTAATTGTATTTTTCTGAATATTTTTGTCTTCGTGATAAAAAAAATATGTATCAAAAAATACTTATAAATTAAAAAAAAAAACAAAAATTATAAAAAATGTATATATTTTGCATAAAATGCAGATTATAGTAATATATCCAAAAATGTTCTTAAAAATATATATATTCAACAAGTTTGATATAATTTTTATTAAAAATAAAAATTGTGTTTTTTAAAATATGCAAAATTGGCAAGAACAAATACCAAAATATGCATTAAAATATGCATTTATAGCCAAATATGCAAAAATATGCATTTATAGCAAAATATGCAAAAATATGCATTAACAAATCGTTGTCATTTTGTTGCAAATTTGTAAATTCGCAAAGATATTTGATTAACTTTGCTCTACAGATAACGACATCTAAGCATGTATATACATGGAGTTCTGAGCGCACATATAAGAGAATATAATTTGTTCTGAATAATGGTTCTATTAAATTCTATCCACTTTGGAACTAATTATAATTAATACGAAACAATTAAATAGAAAACTATCCAACTCTATTCGAATTTTTTTCCGATATAATTACATCTCATAATATTAAATTGTATACAATTAGACATAAGTAGATACAATTAGATACATAATAATCCAAATATATTTAAATTAAAAGGTATTAAGTTACATATATATTACCACCATAAAACGGGATCGAAACACAAAATTTGTGCTTAAAATTTGTGAATAACTTATATTTATAGTTTAGAGGAAAGCAAATTTTCGTTTTAAACGAAATTGTTAATTTTAATTTAATTTAAAATAAATTGTAAATATTAAAAAGGGGTTGTTAGTTGTAATGGAAATCGATTGCCCAAAATTGTAAACTATTTTCGTAAAATATTTTTTAATTAATCGTATATATAGTTACATAGAAACTGACTTAGAAAATGTTTACAGTCTTGGATTATATGTGTCCAAAATGACAGAAGACGTTTTTGATGTTTGTGTAATATATAATCATGTATTGGGTTATATCTAATTTTATAATAATTTAATACCATGTACTATCATATAAAAAATTCAGAATAGTAGTTTTTTTATACATGATTGGATTTGCTTATACATGAGTTGTTTTTTTGGTAAAATATTTTAAAAATATTTTTATATATAAATACATATTTTAACATATGCTAATTTATATCATCATATATTTATATTGTTTTTTTTACTCGGGTATCTATTACTCTTTAAATGTAGAACTAGCATCGAATTTAAATTTTTTATTTTCATTTTGAAATTATTCCTTAAAAACTCATTTCAATAGAGTAAAAATTACAGCATTTTCAAAATTCATTAAATTATAATAAGGGAATGTTCGCTAATGTGAAACAACATCTGGCTTTTGGGGTATGCAGAAAAAAACGAAATGGAATATTCCAAATACATCAGCTTATATGATAACTGTTTGGGCGTTTTTTTTTAGCTCATTTTTCTTGTGACAAGTAATATCAAAAAATTAAATAAAAATTTTCAAAACAACTCACAAGATCCACATGTATGTTGACCTAAATTAAAAAAAAAGTCTTCAAAAGCATATATACTTGGTAGCAAATTAAGTTAATTCGAAAAAAATTTAAAATAAATTTAAAATTTTTTTAATTTTAGTTGTTAAAACTTTTTATGTATCGTTTAAAGCTGCTGTAAGGATTTTCATATGTAATAGCAACAGAATTTTGCGTTTATTTTGTAATGCTAACTTTTTTTATTTGCTGTAAACAAGTGATATTTTTTTAGTAAACCATGTTGACAAATTTTCCAAAATTGTCAAGAGTAGTTAAAACTTTAAAACCCTTCAAACTAATAAAAAAAAAAGTAAAAAAATACATCAACACGAAAGTGTAATTTATAATGTTTTCCTATTTTTTTTTTTATTTATGGCCCTACTACAAAACGGACAAAGTCGATTTTAAATTACAAAATTTTGTACCATGCAAAACCCGGATCAAAATAGTTATATCTAGTCATATATAATATGATTAAGTCATATCTGACTTCGAATGGAGTCACATTACGGCTTATATCATTATGTATATACAAAAACATCTGATAATTTTTTTTGAGAGAATTTTTTATATGGTACTTGATATTATTATATGTCTTCAAAACTTACTCCACATAATAACGTAAATATATATTGTGATTGATATGAGTATATATGATCCCATGATAAGTTTTTTTAAACTATATGTGACGTTATACGGAAAATATGTTCCTCATAATTTTATATAGTTTTATATATTATACACACATATTTTTTCAAATTAAAAAATGCGCACATTTTATAACACAAAAACCACATAAATATTTATTTTTGAAACACGCAATATTTTCTTGACCATTTATTTTTAAATATATCCCTATGTTTTATTTCAAAGTGGCGGGGTTTTTAAAATAATTGATCTCTAGAATTTTCAATTTTCAACTTAAATACTTTTAGCTTAACTTCAAGTCACCAAAAGCATACCTACTATCGGCTTTTTGATCCAATTAGATATAATTTAATGTCCTGGATATGAACAAATCTCGAATAAAATGGTACCAAATTATTACTAACCTAGTAGTTCATTTAAAATAACAAAAAACATCATATTTTATGATTTTACATTAATTTTTTACAGCCGTTTTTTTTTTGTTATTTAAAAAAATAAAAAAAAGTTTTCAACACTGAACGTAAAAACCATACGTCGAGCTGGTAACGTTGTGAATAGAGACGGAAGAGGCTATGAACCAAAAAGCTTCAATAAGTTCGCTAACTCTCCATCAGGTGGCGAGCAACAACTGTTCTAAGACTTATCATCTCGCGCAATTACAGTGTTGCCATGTCTGAAGCCCTTCATCTTTCCCCACCTTTCATCTCTATACTATCACTTTCCAAAGAAAGCAACACACTAAATATAGGAAGTATTTCCTGAGTGTTGTCTCTCTTTAAAAAAAAAAAAAAAAAAAAAAAAAAAAAAAAAAAGAAGAGCGCAGGTTTGATTCTTACAGCCGCAGGTTGTTGAAAAATGTATCATATAGAGACAATCTGTCAATTATAAGACACAAATAATAATTCAATTTAAATGGAAAATCACTGATGACGCCTGTCCATAAAAAGGCAGAAACTAGTCTAGTCTGATTTAAAAATTAATAGTGTTAATAATTTTTAGAGGAAAACGTTTATTACCCTTCTTAACCTCAACCATTCTAAAGGAAAATATATGTTTGGTTATTTTGTACTAACATATGTGGTTCATTTTACTACAATACAATTGTTAGTAATTTTTTGAACAGTAAAAACAAATGACAAATGTTACTTAAATTTAATGAAATGTTAGTCGTACTTTCCTCAAGTGAAATTTCATTTGTTTTTGACTACAATTGCTGTCGTCTTTACCTACATAATAGCCCTAGTGTAGTTATATTAGACTCCATATTAAAATATTTATCCGGGAAGTTTGTTTTAAATTTGAAAAAGTGTTTGAATGTACGTATGTGTTTGACTTCATTGTTAAAGCTTTTTGTTAAATATTTTGTATAGTATGGAAAAATAATAAAAACTTTGTTTTATAAAAAATTCGATTTTAAAATAGTACGTCTGAATGAGTTATATAAAAATTGTGAATAAAATTCTTATGTTTTGCAAAAATCCGAAAACTCTTTAAAACTTCTATGTAATACAATTTTTATGTTAACTGAAAATTACAGTTTATGTTGAGTTTTTGTGTTGCAAACGAAACAATTAAACCCAAAAAAACGAGTAGCGTTTTTTTGAATAGTGATGTCGATGAGAATTGGCAATTTTTTGACATTTTCATGCAACAACACGAAAAAAACTAAAAGTGCACTTACGTGAACAGGCCTAATTGGCCCTTATTTTAAAAAATCTAAAGTGTGCAATATTTAACCCGCCCAATTTTCGGAAAATTAATAATAACCTAAGTTAATTTTTGAAAGCCTCTAAAATATTAACTGAATTTGCTTAAAATTTAAAATATTATAAAAATACATTTAACATTGTCAAATTTTTAACAATAAAAATTTACAATCTAACGGGCAAGGCTGCCTCAGGGCAGTCTTCATAAAGTTACCACATATGCGTCAAATGAAATTTAAAATTTTCTAAATATTTTGCGAAGAAATTTTCCGTGTGCCGTCTACGGTTTGGAAGAAAGAAAGCCTCAAAATCAAAGATTCGTAAGATTTCAAAAACTAATTATTTGTAAAAAAAATAGTTTTTTAAAATCTAAAATACCAATTTAAAGTTCACTAAAAACTGTTTATAATCAAATATGAGTAAGATTGAGCTTTATCTTTAATAATAAGTCCTTACTTTAGTCCAAGGACTCACAGGATTTTATCAGGGTTCCTCTTAAAGGACATCGTCGTAACTTATAAACTAATAGACGGATTTTTATGGAATTTTACGGAAAGAAGACATTAAGTATTAATAGCAAAGCGTTGAAGTTTGAAAAATATAAATTGAAGTTTAGATACTTTTTCGCCTTATTTCGCTTTTACCAAAAAGCGAAAATAGCGATATCTTCTTAAATAGGAGCAGAAAAATATAGTTTTTCGAGGTTTATCTTGGTAAGAGAAAATTTTTTTGTCCAAAACTCCTCTTTTTTATGTGCTTTAGATTCCAAAATGCACCCTAAAATATTTTGGCTCATACACACAGAGAAATAAAGTGCCGACCGAACTGAAAAGTGCATTTTAATGGTAACAACTTATAAATTCAGTTAGTAGAATTATATTTACATTAGATTTCTGAATATTTTAGGTGTTGCAACTTAAATTCAGTTGAATTAACCGCACTTTGTTGTGAAAGCTAATGTTTAGTTGTACCAACCGACTGAAATTCTTTATAACCGAATTTGAGTCGTAGTAACCGGATTTCAGTTGGCAAATAGCAAAGTTTTTCTCTGTGTGTATCGCCTAAATTAGGCAACGATAAACAATTTGTTGAAGAAGAACTTATTATTTGTTTTTCGAGTGGAGCACATGGTATGAATTTCGTTGCAAAACATCGTTTGCCAGTTAGAGGGTTAAGTTAAAAAAAATTTGGCCCTGATGTTTGTAATATTCTTATTGTATTTCCAAATAATATTAATACCGCCATTAATTTTACTCAATTCTATTTATATTTTTTTGTTGTTAATATAAAAAAATTTACAATTTTTTTTACGGCAACTTGAACCTGAGTCATAATTGAACTTATGAGCCATGTGTGCAAACTATTTGTAGTTGGTTAACCAATCAATAGTGTCATTTCAATATTGTTTTTTTTTTTCATTGTATTCGAAGTTTAAAACAATTTGTTTCTGTATAATAAACTATTAAACAATATGTTAACCCTAAAGTTTATAAACATGTTGCCATTGATTTTATGTTTAAGAAAAATAAACGAAAAAAAATCTATAATAACTTGCACACCTGGACCAATATCAATATATGATTACTCAATATAGAATTTTTTATAATAAAATTTCAATACTTGTTTAAAATGTTATAACAAAACGTTAGTGTTGTTTTTGCAAAAAAAAACTAATTTTGTAAATAATAAAAAAACAAACTTTAAAAAATTATTTTAAAATAACTACATATAAATAAATCGTTTGGAATGATATAAAATTTTTCAGGATTTGTACTTTAATATAAGAAAAAATTCCAAATAAAGGGTCCGCCAAATAACTTTTTTTTTTTTGAACTCCTGAACCAATTGGACTTTGTATGGCGTCATACCAAGGTCTTTATGCAAAATTCGTCTCAATGATGTCTCCGAAATGTTCAATTGTTGAGAACGACGGTGAATTGATGTTGATGGCGCTTCACGCACACTTTCTGCCACAGCAGCAATATTCTCGGGTGTACGCACTGTTTTTGGCTTTTCAAGCTTTGGTTTATCGATGAGGATGCCAGTTTCTTTCACTTTTTTCACAAGATAACGAACATACGGACCATATTCGTTCAGCGGAATGATAAAACTAATTATCTGTCAAATCAGACATGAGAAGTGTTACCATTCACGAAATAAGCACTAGTTGAAAGAAAAAGTTAGATGGCGGACCCTTTATATTAAAAATAATTAATGTTTTTTTTTTTAAATGTCTCAACATTTTTTCATTTAACATAGGTATAAATATTTTTTTTTTATATTTTTTATAAAAAGCACTCCTTAAATATTTACAATCCAGCAAATATTAAAAGAATTCTTATATAGCGTGTTGATGACACTCATCAAGATTTATGTCCCCTAACTGGTGAGAGTGAGTTATTGTGGTTAAACGACAAACAACCTTTAATTTTATGACTTATTAAGCATGACACGTTTGTATAAATATATAATATAAAATATCCTTAATTACGACATTAACCTTTTTTAGCCAAAATAATGTTAGCCATTTATTTTCTCATAACTTTTCTTTGAATGCGTGTCAATATTCTTAGAATATCGAAAACACTTTATTTGAAGACTATTTTTTTTCTTTTGATTGAAATCGTTTTATTGTTTGGGTTTGTAATTATGTTCACCCCATAAAAAAAAGTTGATTGTGCTAAATATGTTACTGAAGGTGGGAAAAATTAGAAAATTACATTATTCAAACAATACGAAAACTACAAGTATTCATACTTAAAATACTTTTAGAAACACGCCATTTAACAAAGCGATTTGCGCTTAATATAACACGACTTTTTGGTTTATTCCTGGAATGATAATTTTTTTTTAATTATTTTTCAACCAGTAGTTTAAATTTTTTTAAAAGTAGAATTTCGAATTAGTCTTAGATTATTATTTGGAGCTAGGCAGCAATAGGGATGTTATAGTGTTGTATGGAGATCATCAGATACAAGATTTGTAGAACAAATTGAATTTTTTACTAACCTTGTAGTTCATTTAAAAAAACAAACCACATCAAATGACTGTTTTATGATTTTACATTCATTTTATACTGTTGTTTTTAGTTATTAAAAAAAATAAATGTTTGTTTATTTTTTACTACCATGTGGTTCATTTACTACAATTGTTAGTCATTTTTTGAACGTTAAAAAACAAATGAATTTACAGAAATTGCTCTAACCGCTCCCATATTTTCCAACACCAACAATTTATCAGAATTTTTTCATTCAACATTTTCCCAGATTTCGAAATGTTTCAGATTTTTTTTAAGGTTGTTATCTTTAGTATCGAAAATTTGTGAAAATTTGGTGGAAAATAAACCCTAGGTATAACTTTTTTTTTAAATCATTGACTACGGCATTGCATATAATTTTATTGAATTTCAAAAAAACTTAAAAAATTTGGAACTTTTGTCGAAAAAATCGCTCTAGCTGCTCCGCGGTCAAACTTTCCCAAAAATATTTGGTATATGCTTGTAGAGGAAGATATGGTCTTTCTGGCAATATAAAATCTGTTTCAAAGACTTTTGTAGAAAATTAACATTCACTAATCTAAAAAGTATAAAAAAACTACTGAGTAATGTAGAATAAAAAAAGTTTATATCTACTATCAGTTAATTTTACGGACAATTAAAAAAAGAATTACCCGTAGTTAATATCAAACCAAAATATGAAACATTAAATTATGGAAAAATCAACAAAAAGTTATAATATAACAAAAACACAGAAAAATGGTATTTTGGATCACCGTGTTCACAGTGGAATAGTATAAATGTTGCCTTGATTTTTTGGCTCCATAGGTTCTAAGGTGTTTTCCCTCAAATGAGCTAATTTTATTTAAAATCAGTTGCAAAAAATTAATGAATTTTGACCGCCTTCTCTGAAAATATACCAGTGTGCGGCGGCCGTTCATGAGCTGGACCGTTTTTAAAAAGATAATTTTTTTAGTTTTTTGTCTATTTTCCACTTTTTCCCACTACAATATATAAGTACAATATACAAGGTTTTTAGAAAACTCATGCAATGGTGTATAAGATATTCAGTGAAATATGTATTTTATTTACGGGTTTTGCATAAAAATGGAATCATTTTGTAATCACATCAACATATTTTAAATATTATTTGACTTAAAAGAGGTTATATAATACTTTTTGTTTTCATATTTCTGCTAGTTCGAGATTTACCAAAATGTTGGCGGATTAAAACAGAGTGCTTTTAATATGGGCAATATGGGTATCAAAATTTTTCTTTTGCGTAGTACATTAAAGTTATGTGAAAATAAAATGGAATTCACCAAATGAACTATATTTTATAAATTTTCCGCGGTGCTCTGGAAATTAAAAAAAACAAAAAGAGAGATTTTTAACATAACATATTTATGGTTATAAAAATATTTAAAATAACAGTTTGTAAAAAAATTAACAACAAAGGCAATAAATAGTGTAAAGAATATAAAAGTTAAAATTAATGAAAACCTTTTCGAGCTTCCATTTTGGTGTAAAGCTTACAGGATTCAATCCCACTCGCAATGTGACCTCCACGGCTTTTTACGATGGCAACTCGATTGACTTATGATCTTTACAAATCTTTTCTGGTTTTGGGAATGGCATGGAAATTCTTAAAGTAATTTGTTAAGGGAATGTAAAAACTATTTCTAAAATATTACCCGGTATTCGAATGATTTCAGAATCCCTTTAGTTGCTTATCCTTATTATAATGTAATTGATTTTTTTTAATATGTTGATACCTTTTAGTCAGATACTCCAGTTTTTTCCAATTGAGTAAAACTGGAATTATATTCCATTTCCATATTTGTGTAACTTCAAATATGATAGAATTAAAAAAAATCAGATAGTTCAAGTTTATGATTCTTTATTCGTTCCGTCTTAAGTAACAAATGCTGCATAATGTTGAGTTTTGTTAGTTATTTAGTTTTATTTAATTCTAGTGGGGCAAAATTAATTTTTTAAATAAAGGGTCCGCCATCTAACGTTTTTTTTTCAACTAGTGCTTATTTCGTGAATGGTAACACTTAGCTCATGTCTGATTTGACAGATAATTAGTTTTATCCTTCCGCTGAACGAATATGGTCCGTATGTTCGTTATCTTGTGAAAAAAGTGAAAGAAACTGGCATCCTCATCGATAAACCAAAGCGTGAAAAGCCAAAAACAGTGCGTACACCCGAGAATATTGCTGCTGTGGCAGAAAGTGTGCGTGAAGCGCCATCAACATCATTCACCGTCGTTCTCAACAATTGAACATTTCGGAAACATCATTGAGACGAATTTTGCATAAAGACCTTGGTATGACGCCATACAAAGTCCAATTGGTTCAGGAGTTAAAAAAAAAAAAGTTATTTGGCGGACCCTTTAGTTGTTCGTTTAAAATAACTGTAAAAATGTATTAATATTTTGAACCATATGTCATATTCACAATGGCAAATATCCCAAAGAAAGTGGAAAGTTGTAAAATCATATTTTTTCAAGACTATAAATGTTATATCTAAATTTAATATCCTTTCAATCTTCATAATATTTTTTTTTATTTGTGAAAAAATACGACAAAACGTCGTCTTAAGCTTACATTATCCAGAA